>OY748309.1:3007237-3437731 GCA_963556515.1 Nudaria mundana
TTTTCTAAAAATTTCAAAGATAATAAACGTTATTTTATTTATTTTTATTTTAACTTGTAATTTGGGGCAAGCACATAAGGTATCAACATTGTTTGGACAAGTGTGAGCAGTAATGCTATAACTAGGTAGTTCAGGGCGAGAAACTGTTAAAACCAGTCTGCGCGCACTTAAAAGTCTCTTCCCAATCGTATGCGGTAAAGATTAGGGCTGTGTCGTCCGCATAAGTTACCATATCTTTCCATATATTTCCATTCGGGAGTCTAAGGTCACAAAAATCATTTATAAAGGCGAGGAACAAGGTTGTACCAAGTATACTTCCCTGTGAGACGCCACAGCGTACTTCTAGTTTATCGCTAATCAGGTTGTCGATCTTAACGCACTGGTGTCGGTCAGTAAGATAACTTTTGAAAGTTTTGAGGCTTTAGTTGCAGACCCCTTACTTTTTATATTGTCCAACTTTTGCAATAGCAGTGGTGTAGAGACTGTGTCAAAAGCCTTAGCCAAATCTAGGAAAACAGCTAACACATTTTTCTTTTCCTCCAGCTTAGTCACTATATGATCAGTAAGCTCGATTAGTGGATATATGTTTGCGGAACCCGAATTGAGCACTGGGTAATAGATGCTTAGATTCCAGATATTGTACTAATCTGTTGTTTATAGCTCTTTCTAGAATTTTAGAAAATGTTGGCAAAACAGATATTGGTCTATAGTTATTGACACAGTCTCTGTCACCGTTTTTATTAATGGGATGGATAAGGGATCTCTTGAAAGCTGAGGGGAAAGTACCTGTGTTTATAGATAGGTTGCAAACATGAGTGAGTGGAGCGACAATGACATCAACATATTTTTTAATCAGGCCACTGGATAAACTGACTTAGCTGACCCAGGGTACTATCGACCTGCGGCTATAGATATGTTACTCGGCGGTGATCTGTTTCCATATATTTATGACGGTCAAAAGATACTTACGCGAGAATCTGGTTTACCTGGTTATGTTCGTACGGTTATGTTCTTGTGGGGCAGACAGACATCTGTCACTCCAGGGATCCTACAACTACCAACGCGAATGTAAATGTCTTGGTGATGCCCGGGAGGTGGTATCGAAATACATCATACCGCATTTTTGCATCATTAGGCCTAGCAGTTCCACTACGTCTCACCGTGTGGTATTTGATGCGTCAGGTAAGTCATCTAACAGTTTGTCGCTGAATTCAGTAAAATGCCGGGTCTAACTGATAGTATCGCTTGCACATTATCCTAAAATTTTCAAAAATGTCTGTGAGAAGAAGTACGTCGGTTTTTAGATATAGATCCGTATAACTACCTAAATTAGTGATTTTAAATGTTAACCATACTAAACATGCACGCTTTTAATCAACTTCAGAAATATTTTCGTCGCTTAACGAATTAAAAAAGCATTTTTTTGGAGGTAATTTTTTTTCATCATACCGTTCCCACGAGTCCATATATTCATACGGATAAATTCCTTTACGAATTAGTAAACGAAATTGCTCCCGAATAGGAAAACTCCAAGCTAAAAAGGCGTGCTTAAATATTGTTAATAAGGATCAATTTTGCTTTTTATGGTGTGTAACAGCGGCTTTATATCCGGCTAAGAAACACCCTGAGAGAATTTCATCTTATCCTAATTTTCGTGAACTATTTGATATAAGAAATATGTCTTTTCCAGTATCCTTTCATGATATTAGCGTTTTTGAAAAGAATAACCCTAAAATAAAATTTATAATATATGGATTAAAAAACTTTACAACTATCGTAGGTTAAAATCTCTTTTAAATAAATAAATTTCAGAATTATACAAAGGTCCTAACCTTTGTATAATTCTGAAATTGATAAAAAATACAAAGGAAATTTAATTTAAATTATTCATTTACTGTTTCTTGAAAATAACAGCTCTTCTCATTATTGTTTGATAAAAGATACTTCTAGACTTTTTAGAAGCCAAGTTACTTCCCATCATAGTAAGTTATACTTTTGTGACATATGTTTAATATCATTTAATACTGCTCAGGAAGTTAATGACCATTTGTGTGGAGGCGTCGGAACTGTTCTCCCGAATAAGGGCTCGGTAATTCAATTTAATAACTATGAACGTAAACAAAACATGCCTTTTTGTATTTACGCAGATTTTGAATCGATGTTACAGACCAGAACTGAAACCATCGGTTCAAGCGGAAAAACGAACACTTTGAACCATCATATACCAGTTGCCTTTGGGTATTATATTGTTTGTCAAGATGACTCTAGCTACAATAGATACGTATCTTATCGGGGACCCAACTGTGATAAGCGGTTTGTAGATTCAATAATGAAAGACGTACAAAAAATATATATAATATAATTAATCTGACTGTCCCGATGATAGTCACCACTGAAGACAAATATGATTTTAACAATGCTCAACGTTGTTACATTTGCCAAAATTTCGTTTTTACAGACAAAGTTCGTGACCATTGCCATTTTACAGGTCGTTATCGAGGAGCCGCACACCCTTTCTGTAATTTACAGTATAAGCGTCCTTCGTTTATTCCAATTTTTTTCCACAACTTAGCCGGCTATGATTGTCACTTATTTATAAAAGCTTTGGGAGATGTTCCTGGTGCTATAAAAATAATACCTAAAACAAAAGAAAACTATATATCATTTACTAAACTTGTACCCGTTTCAAATAATACATTTTATCAACTTCGTTTTGTTGATTTCTATAAGTTTTTGTGCACAAGCTTAAATAAACTGTCTAACACTTTAAAACCGGAAATTTTTAAACACTTACAAAATAATTTTCCTATTCGGGAGCAATTTCGTTTACTAATTCGTAAAGGAATTTATCCGTATGAATATGAAAAAAAATTACCTCCAAAAAAATGCTTTTTTAATTCGTTAAGCGACGAAAATATTTCTGAAGTTGATTAAAAGCATGAATGTTTAGTATGGTTAACATTTAAAATCACTAATTTAGGTAGTTATACGGATCTATATCTAAAAACCGACGTACTTCTTCTCACAGACATTTTTGAAAATTTTAGGATAATGTGCAAGCGATACTATCAGTTAGACCCGGCATTTTATTTAACTGCACCTAGTTTATCATTTGATGCAATGTTATTAAAAACCGGTGTTCAATTAGAACTTATTGATGACTTATCAATGGTGCGTATGCTACAGAGTGGTATTAGGGGAGGAGTTTGTCTCTGTTCTCACAGACATGCTAAAGCGAATAATACTTATCTACCGGATTACCAATCTACAAAGCCTGATTCCTACATCGCTTATATCGATTGATAATTTATATGGATATAGTATGTGTCAATATTTACCATTGTCCGATTTCAAGTCTCTTGATGAACAAGAAATTAATAAATTAGATGTAACAACTATACCCACTACTGCAGATTATGGTTACATACTAGAAGTGGATTTAGTATATCCTAAGCATTTACATAATTTACACAATGCTTTACCATTTTGTCCCGAAAAATGTATTCCACCTGGAGGGAAAATGTATAAGCTAGTCCCTAATTTGTATGATAAATTTAAATATGTTATACATTATGTACACTTACAAACCTGTTTGAAACATCGATTGATGTTAAAAAAATTTATCACGTAATTAGTTTTCGTCAAAGTCCTTATTTAAAACAATACATTGATTTAAATACTGAATTGAGACAAAAAAGTTCATCAATATTTGAACAAGACTTTTTTAAACTCTTGAACAATAGTGTCTTTGGAAAACCTTAGATAATAATGAAAAGAGGGTTAATGTTCATTTAGTTAATCAGTGGTATGATAGCAACAATGTGACTAAAAAAAAGAAAATGTGCACAAATGCTTATCGCTCGACCAAACTTCCATAGTGCAATGGTTTTTACTGAGAATCTAGTTGCAGTGCAGTTAAATCCTGATCAAATAACTTTAAACAAACCAATATACATTGGTTTCACTGTGCTTGAATTATCGAAAAGTCACATGTATGACTTTCATTACTCTGTAATACACCTTTTTTATAAAAATCGTGTACAGATGTGTTATACGGATACAGATAGTTTTGTATATCAATTGAAATATGAACAACTTCGTATATATTGAGGTATTTATTTTAACTATAAACTTATTATTATAGCACAGCACACGATGTAGTTTTAGAGTTGCCATTAGAGAGAGAGAGAGAGAGAGAACATGTGAGAGTGAATAAACCACATATTTAAAAATGTTGCCACACACACAATAATAATCCAACTCTTCACACCCTCTCCTAATTTCATAAATTTACAGGATGTAATTATGAAAATTAAATTACCTGCTTAAATATAACAGTTTACTTCTGTGCTCAACAAACTTCCTAAAATTCAACGGCTTTGTGAATACATCAGCTGTTTGCTTAGCACTAGGACAATATTCAAAAAATAACCACCTTACACATATACAATTCACAAATATAATGGTACCTTACATCTATGTGCTTTGACCTCCTATTAAAAATGCCATTTTTAATTAAATAGATAGCACTTTGATTATCTATTTTAAATACTAGGGATAAATGCATGTTAAACTCGGACAACAGTGACTTTAGAAACATAGCCTTCTTACAACAATATGCAGCAGCTATAAACTCAGCTTCGGTTGTAGACAGGGCCACAATAGGTTGACGTCTCGATGCCCATGTCAATGGACCACCACCAAGCAGAATCACAAAACCTGTGGTACTCCTCCTGGTGTTGACATCTCCTGCATAGTCTGCGTCACTGAATGCCTGTAACACAAGTTTTTCATTAAACCTATATAACAATCCCTTTCCTAAGGTTCCGGCGAGGTACTTAAAAATTCTCTTGACTGCCACAACATGCTTTTGTTCTGGTTTCTCCACGTTCCGAGATGCCATACCTACTGCATATGCAATATCTGGACGTGTCCTTGTAGAAAAGTATAAAAGGCTCCCAATAGCTTCTCTATAAGGAAACTTTATGTCCTTTGTAGTGATCTGATCTTCTTTTTCAATACCTCCACTTAGACAGGGTGTGTTGACCGGTTTACAATCATGCATGCCATATTTTCTTAATATAGACATAGTGTATTCCTTTTGAGTTGCATGTAAACCTACACTATTCCATTTCAACTCTATCCCTAAAAATGAGTTTGGATTTTCATAAGTCTTCAGCTGAAACTTTTTGTTGAGTTTGTTAAAAGTTTCAATTATTTCCTTTTTGTTTTTACCTATAATTAATCCATCATCAACGTATATTGCTATCATTACTGATATATCTGCATTCTTGAAAATGGTTCATTTCTGGTTTGTGTAAAACCTATATCCTTCATAATGGTTACAAGTTTCTCATTCCATCTTCTTGGAGCTTGTTTCAAGCCATATATTGATTTCTTTAATCTACATACTTTTCCTCAACTTTCCGACAGTCCTTCAGGTATTTTCATATATATTTCTTCATTTTCTTTTAATTCTCCATTTAGAAAAGCCGTCTTTACATCAAAAGTCATACATTCAAATCTATTAGCAGCATCTATAGCAAGCATTGTTCTTAAAGAAGATATTCCTGCAACTGGGCTAAATATTTCATCATAATCATTATATTTCTATTCATTGCCTCGTGCAACAAGTCTTGCTTTAAATGTGCCATCTTCTTTTATACGAAATACCCATCTGTTGCTAAGTATTCTTTTATTTCCAGCTTCTTCGCTGTTGACTAAGTCCCAAACATAATATTCTTTCATCGAATGTAACTCACTATGAATAGCTTCCTTCCATTTTTCCTTTTCAGGTGTTTTCATCACTTCTTCATAGGTAAGTAGTAAATAATCTTTATATTTTTCTGGCACTTTTGATGTTCTTTTTCCTCTTCCTAATTCCTCTTCAATGTCAGAACTAGAACTGGATAAGCTTTCATATATATCTCAGCTTCACCTTCCCTTATGTCATCATCTTCCAATAGGACATAATTTTCTAGAAATTCCACCGTAGTATCTTCTATCGATAACTACAATACAATACAATACAAATACTCTTTATTGTACACAAAAAAGAAAACATACAATTAGGAGACTTAACTTAAAGATAGTACAAAAGGCGGCCTTAGCGCTAAAAGCGATCTCTTCCAGACAACCTTTGGATGGATAGCGAGTTAAAGAAATTAAAAGGGTAGTGTACAAAACGTGAAAGAGAAAAGAAAAATAAAGATTAGTAAATAAAAAAAATAAAAAAATAAGAAAGAGTAGGATAACAATATAAATGAACTAATAAACTTACCCAGGTAGTAATAATATCATAGGAAAAGAAAGAATACTTACATAAATACTTAAAATACACAAAATACATAAACATTCTAAATATTGGTTAGAGAAAGGTAGTAAACAGTTAACATATTTTTGAAAGAAGTAAAAGACTGCGCACGTCTGATGTGAAGTGGCAAAGCATTCCACAAACGAACCGCCCTGACCGTGAAAGATTTGTCTGCGTAAGTAGACGAGTGTGCTGGCATTTCCAGCATCAAATTTGCCGATGACCTCAAAGATCTTGAATGTCTGTCATGAAGGAACCTAAACCGTTCTTTAAGATATTGGGGAGTGCGAGGATTGAAGAGTATACTATATAGCAGTGAAAGAATGTGTGTATTTCGGCGAATAACTGTTCTAATCCTATTAACTATTAAGATTGCCCTTGTTGTAACGTTATATTTAAATTCAGTAAAGTTAACATAAACACCATTTTAAAAACTTTTAAATCTTTAAATATCAAGAAAACAGCTGACCTCTGGGGCATCTCTGTGTATTTAGTAAATTCTTTTATTGAAATGGTTGCTCCTGAACAAGTAATAATATTTAATAATTGTGTTGATAGTGGTGTGTTCCCTGATTTAATGAAATGTAGTAAATTAATTCCCCTGTTTAAATCGGGTAGTACTTCAGATCCGTCCAATTTCCGTCCCATTTCTGTACTACCTACATTTAGTAAAATTTTTGAAAAAATTATGCTTAATCAAATGCAAAATCACTTTAACGTTAATAAACTATTACATACAAAACAATTCGGTTTCACTCGTGGTCGGTCCACCACTGATGCCGGAATTAAATTATTAGAGTGTATATACAGGGCCTGGGATGAGTCATATGATGCTTATGGTGTATTCTGTGACTTATCTAAGGCCTTCGATTGCGTTCAGCACCAGACTTTAATTAAGAAACTTGATCATTACGGAATCCGGGGGACGGCCTTGAATTTCGTCAATTCTTACTTAAGTGATAGGGTCCAGAAAGTAGTCATCAATGGTAAACAGTCACCTGGTTCTCCTGTAGCAATGGGGGTACCGCAGAGTTGAATTTTGGGACCTTTTCTTTTTCTAGTATATATTAATGATCTCCCTCACCTCATAAGAGACGACCACGAGGTAGTTTTGTTTGCTGATGACACTTCTTTAATATTTAAAGTTAAACGTGGACAGCGCGAACTTGACGATGTAAACATTGCCCTCTCTAGGATAGTCCACTGGTTTTGTGCTAATAATTTATTATTAAATGAAAATAAAACTAAATGTGTAAGATTCACCTTACCTAATGTAAGACTTGTTAAAACCAGTGTTAAGGTTAGGGATTTTATTATAGAATTGGTCGATGACACTGTCTTTCTGGGCATAACGTTAGACTCCAAATTGCAATGGGGGCCTCATATCGGGAAAATTTCGGCCAGGCTTAGTTCAGCAGCCTATGCTGTCAAAAAGATCCGACAACTTACAGACATTAAAACGGCGCGTTTTGTCTACTTCAGCTACTTCCACAGTATCATGACATATGGCATACTACTGTGGGGTAACGCTGCCGATATTGAATGCATCTTTGTGTTGCAGAAGAGGGCTGTCCGGACTATCTATGGAATCGGGAATCTCGGGAGTCATTAAGAGATAAGTTTAAGCATATTAACATCCTTACAGTGTATTCACAGTATATTTATGAAACTTTATTGTATACCCACAAGAACAAAAGTAAATTTGTGAAAAATAGTGATAATCATAATCTAAACTTAAGAAATAAGGATAAACTGGCTGTTCCTAAATTTAGGCTTCATAAAGTGAATAATTCTTTTGCGGGGAACTTTATTCGAATGTACAATACATTGCCAACCGAAATAGCAAATTTATCTGTCAATAAATTTAAAAAACTAATCAAAAGTAAATTGTGCCATAAAGCTTATTATAGTATTAATGATTTCTTAGATGACAAGGCTGCCTGGTTGTAACACGAATTGCTCCTTTCTAAATAACTCTGTATTAGATTTAAGATGAAATATTTTGAAAAAAGCCGAACTGAGTTTCTTGAGGGCTCTTCTCAGTCTCGTTGTATTTTGGAACCCTCGGTAGTCACACCAACTTCTGACGAATCTAAATAATTTTCTGAAAATTTCAAAGATAATAAACGTTATTTTATTTTATTTTAGAACTCAGACAACAACAAAAGCTGTTTCATTGATCAGGATGGTTTGGTTGCTGCGGAGGCAACTAGAGTAGGTAAAATGTTCCTAATGAGTTTCAGGTCAGTAGCTGCTATGGACTTAGCATTGGTTGGGGTTGGGGTCAGACCTACAACTTTAAAGAGTGGCATGAGGTGCTCGCCCACCAGAACTACCAACATGTAAGAAAAATTCTAAACTCTCATAACATTAAATTTACTGATTGTGAAGATATTGTCTGTACAGATTGTTTAAAGGGTAAGCAACATAAGTTACCATTTCCTAGAAGTAATACAGTGAGCTCAAGACCATTAGAGTTAGTACATGCCGACTTATGTGGTCCTATGGAAGAAAAATCACTCGGTGGAGCTCGATATTATCTTTTAATGAAGGATGATTACTCTCATTATAAAACTGTATATTTCTTGAAAGAGAAAACAGAAGTAACCCAGAAGATAATTGACTTTATTAATTTTTCAGAAATGCAAACAGGTCAAAGTATGAAAACCCTTCGTACTGATGGAGGTACGGAATTTTTTGGTTTTAAGAGGTTTTTGCTTTGTAAGGGAATAAGACATGAAACTTCAGTGGCCTACACACCGGAACAAAATGGCAGAATTGAAAGAGAAATTCGCACAGTTACAGAAGCAGCAAGAACCATGCTGTTAACCAAGTCATTGGATAAGTCATCTTGGGCTGAGGCGGTATCTATGGCTGTGTATGTGCTCAATCGTTCAGGGACAAGTACTGTCATAGGAAAGACACCATATAATCTGTGGACGGGAAACGAATTTGATATAACACAGTTGAAACAATTTGGAAGTACTTGCTATGTACATGTACCTGATCAACTACGCAAAAAGTGGGATGCAAAAGGAGAACAAGCACTTTTAATGGGATATGGAGAAGAGACGAAAGGGTACAGAGTCTACTTCACGAAGAGTAAAGTAGTAACTTATAAAAGAGATGTAATATTTGTAGGGACAGAAGAGCCATTAAATATATCTACACAGAAGGAAATACTGAGAGAGAAGGAACTTGTATCTACCCAGGAAGGTCGGGATATGAATAAGAAAAAGGTAAATAAAGAAATGAAAAGACGGGTTGAAAAAACAGAGGATAATTGTGAAATTGAATTAAATGTTTTGGAGCAACCACCAAAGATGAACATACATGAAGAAAACCTGGAAGAAAGAAATGTTGGATTTGAACAGTTATTCGCCGAAATACACACATTCTTTCACTGCTATATAGTATACTCTTCAATCCTCGCACTCCCCAATATCTTAAAGAACGGTTTAGGTTCCTTCATGACAGACATTCAAGATCTTTGAGGTCATCGGCAAATTTGATGCTGGAAATGCCAGCACACTCGTCTACTTACGCAGACAAATCTTTCACGGTCAGGGCGGTTCGTTTGTGGAATGCTTTGCCACTTCACATCAGACGTGCGCAGTCTTTTACTTCTTTCAAAAATATGTTAACTGTTTACTACCTTTCTCTAACCAATATTTAGAATGTTTATGTATTTTGTGTATTTTAAGTATTTATGTAAGTATTCTTTCTTTTCCTATGATATTATTACTACCTGGGTAAGTTTATTAGTTCATTTATATTGTTATCCTACTCTTTCTTATTTTTTTATTTTTTTTATTTACTAAGCTTTATTTTTCTTTTCTCTTTCACGTTTTGTACACTACCCTTTTAATTTCTTTAACTCGCTATCCATCCAAAGGTTGTCTGGAAGAGATCGCTTTTAGCGCTAAGGCCGCCTTTTGTACTATCTTTAAGTTAAGTCTCCTAATTGTATGTTTTCTTTTTTGTGTACAATAAAGAGTATTTGTATTGTATTGTATTGTAGTTATCGATAGAAGATACTACGGTGGAATTTCTAGAAAATTATGTCCTATTGGAAGATGATGACATAAGGGAAGGTGAAGCTGAGATATATATGAAAGCTTATCCAGTTCTAGTTCTGACATTGAAGAGGAATTAGGAAGAGGAAAAAGAACATCAAAAGTGCCAGAAAAATATAAAGATTATTTACTACTTACCTATGAAAAAGTGATGAAAACACCTGAAAAGGAAAAATGGAAGGAAGCTATTCATAGTGAGTTACATTCGATGAAAGAATATTATGTTTGGGACTTAGTCAACAGCGAAGAAGCTGGAAATAAAAGAATACTTAGCAACAGATGGGTATTTCGTATAAAAGAAGATGGCACATTTAAAGCAAGACTTGTTGCACGAGGCAATGAATAGAAATATATCATGAAATGATTATGATGAAATATTTAGCCCAGTTGCAGGAATATCTTCTTTAAGAACAATGCTTGCTATAGATGCTGCTAATAGATTTGAATGTATGACTTTTGATGTAAAGACGGCTTTTCTAAATGGAGAATTAAAAGAAAATGAAGAAATATATATGAAAATACCTGAAGGACTGTCGGAAAGTTGAGGAAAAGTATGTAGATTAAAGAAATCAATATATGGCTTGAAACAAGCTCCAAGAAGATGGAATGAGAAACTTGTAACCATTATGAAGGATATAGGTTTTACACAAACCAGAAATGAACCATTTTCAAGAATGCAGATATATCAGTAATGATAGCAATATACGTTGATGATGGATTAATTATAGGTAAAAACAAAAAGGAAATAATTGAAACTTTTAACAAACTCAACAAAAAGTTTCAGCTGAAGACTTATGAAAATCCAAACTCATTTTTAGGGATAGAGTTGAAATGGAATAGTGTAGGTTTACATGCAACTCAAAAGGAATACACTATGTTTATATTAAGAAAATATGGCATGCATGATTGTAAACCGGTCAACACACCCTGTCTAAGTGGAGGTATTGAAAAAGAAGATCAGATCACTACAAAGGACATAAAGTTTCCTTATAGAGAAGCTATTGGGAGCCTTTTATACTTTTCTACAAGGACACGTCCAGATATTGCATATGCAGTAGGTATGGCATCTCGGAACGTGGAGAAACCAGAACAAAAGCATGTTGTGGCAGTCAAGAGAATTTTTAAGTACCTCGCCGGAACCTTAGGAAAGGGATTGTTATATAGGTTTAATGAAAAACTTGTGTTACAGGCATTCAGTGACGCAGACTATGCAGGAGATGTCAACACCAGGAGGAGTACCACAGGTTTTGTGATTCTGCTTGGTGGTGGTCCATTGACATGGGCATCGAGACGTCAACCTATTGTGGCCCTGTCTACAACCGAAGCTGAGTTTATAGCTGCTGCATATTGTTGTAAGAAGGCTATGTTTCTAAAGTCACTGTTGTCCGAGTTTAACATGCATTTATCCCTAGTATTTAAAATAGATAATCAAAGTGCTATCTATTTAATTAAAAATGGCATTTTTAATAGGAGGTTAAAGCACATAGATGTAAGGTACCATTATATTTGTGAATTGTATATGTGTAAGGTGGTTATTTTTTGAATATTGTCCTAGTGCTAAGCAAACAGCTGATGTATTCACAAAGCCGTTGAATTTTAGGAAGTTTGTTGAGCACAGAAGTAAACTGTTATATTTAAGCAGGTAATTTAATTTTCATAATTACATCCTGTAAATTTATGAAATTAGGAGAGGGTGTGAAGAGTTGGATTATTATTGTGTGTGTGGCAACATTTTTAAATATGTGGTTTATTCACTCTCACATGTTCTCTCTCTCTCTCTCTCTCTAATGGCAACTCTAAAACTACATCGTGTGCTGTGCTATAATAATAAGTTTATAGTTAAAATAAATACCTCAATATATACGAAGTTGTTCATATTTCAATTGATATACAAAACTATCTGTATCCGTATAACACATCTGTACACGATTTTTATAAAAAAGGTGTATTACAGAGTAATGAAAGTCATACATGTGACTTTTCGATAATTCAAGCACAGTGAAACCAATGTATATTGGTTTGTTTAAAGTTATTTGATCAGGATTTAACTGCACTGCAACTAGATTCTCAGTAAAAACCATTGCACTATGGAAGTTTGGTCGAGCGATAAGCATTTGTGCACATTTTCTTTTTTTTAGTCACATTGTTGCTATCATACCACTGATTAACTAAATGAACATTAACCCTCTTTTCATTATTATCTAAGGTTTTCCAAAGACACTATTGTTCAAGAGTTTAAAAAAGTCTTGTTCAAATATTGATGAACTTTTTTGTCTCAATTCAGTATTTAAATCAATGTATTGTTTTAAATAAGGACTTTGACGAAAACTAATTACGTGATAAATTTTTTTAACATCAATCGATGTTTCAAACAGGTTTGTAAGTGTACATAATGTATAACATATTTAAATTTATCATACAAATTAGGGACTAGCTTATACATTTTCCCTCCAGGTGGAATACATTTTTCGGGACAAAATGGTAAAGCATTGTGTAAATTATGTAAATGCTTAGGATATACTAAATCCACTTCTAGTATGTAACCATAATCTGCAGTAGTGGGTATAGTTGTTACATCTAATTTATTAATTTCTTGTTCATCAAGAGACTTGAAATCGGACAATGGTAAATATTGACACATACTATATCCATATAAATTATCAATCGATATAAGCGATGTAGGAATCAGGCTTTGTAGATTGGTAATCCGGTAGATAAGTATTATTCGCTTTAGCATGTCTGTGAGAACAGAGACAAACTCCTCTCCTAATACCACTCTGTAGCATACGCACCATTGATAAGTCATCAATAAGTTCTAATTGAACACCGGTTTTTAATAACATTGCATCAAATGATAAACTAGGTGCAGTTAAATAAAATGCCGGGTCTAACTGATAGTATCGCTTGCACATTATCCTAAAATTTTCAAAAATATCTGTGAGAAGAAGTACGTCGGTTTTTAGATATAGATCCGTATAACTACCTAAATTAGTGATTTTAAATGTTAACCATACTAAACATGCATGCTTTTAATCAACTTCAGAAATATTTTCGTCGCTTAACGAATTAAAAAAGCATTTTTTTGGAGGTAATTTTTTTTCATCATACCGTTCCCACGAGTCCATATATTCATACGGATAAATTCCTTTACGAATTAGTAAACGAAATTGCTCCCGAATAGGAAAATTATTTTGTAAGTGTTTAAACATTTCCGGTTTTAAAGTGTTAGACAGTTTATTTAAGCTTGTGCACAAAAACTTATAGAAATCAACAAAACGAAGTTGATAAAATTTATTATTTGAAACGGGTACAAGTTTAGTAAATGATATATAGTTTTCTTTTGTTTTAGGTATTATTTTTATAGCACCAGGAACATCTCCCAAAGCTTTTATAAATAAGTGACAATCATAGCCGGCTAAGTTGTGGAAAAAAATTGGAATAAACGAAGGACGCTTATACTGTAAATTACAGAAAGGGTGTGCGGCTCCTCGATAACGACCTGTAAAATGGCAATGGTCACGAACTTTGTCTGTAAAAACGAAATTTTGGCAAATGTAACAACGTTGAGCATTGTTAAAATCATATTTGTCTTCAGTGGTGACTATCATCGGGACAGTCAGATTAATTATATTATATATATTTTTTGTACGTCTTTCATTATTGAATCTACAAACCGCTTATCACAGTTGGGTCCCCGATAAGATACGTATCTATTGTAGCTAGAGTCATCTTGACAAACAATATAATACCCAAAGGCAACTGGTATATGATGGTTCAAAGTGTTCGTTTTTCCGCTTGAACCGATGGTTTCAGTTCTGGTCTGTAATATCGATTCAAAATCTGCGTAAATACAAAAAGGCATGTTTTGTTTACGTTCATAGTTATTAAATTGAATTACCGAGCCCTTATTCGGGAGAACAGTTACGACGCCTCCACACAAATGGTCATTAACTTCCTGAGCAGTATTAAATGATATTAAACATATGTCACAAAAGTATAACTTACTATGATGGGAAGTAACTTGGCTTCTAAAAAGTCTAGAAGTATCTTTTATCAAACAATAATGAGAAGAGCTGTTATTTTCAAGATGTAAATGAATAATTTAAATTAAATTTCCTTTGTATTTTTTATCAATTTCAGAATTATACAAAGGTTAGGACCTTTGTATAATTCTGAAATTTATTTATTTAAAAGAGATTTTAACCTACGATAGTTGTAAAGTTTTTTAATCCATATATTATAAATTTTATTTTAGGGTTATTCTTTTCAAAAACGCTAATATCATGAAAGGATACTGGAAAAGACATATTTCTTATATCAAATAGTTCACGAAAATTAGGATAAGATGAAATTCTCTCAGGGTGTTTCTTAGCCGGATATAAAGCCGCTGTTACACACCATAAAAAGCAAAATTGATCCTTATTAACAATATTTAAGCACGCCTTTTTAGCTTGGATTGATTTAGGTAAACTGATATAACTCGAACCGCGAAGTGGTTGGTATTTATTAATATTTACCTCAATGTATGGATTGTTTATAAATGTCCATCCACTGTCACGATCTTCAAATTCTTCAATACTTGTTTTCAAATAGCTAAGTGTTTCAAAATATAAGTTTTCAAAATCGAAGTGTGAATACAATATTTTGTTTTTGGTTCCAAAAGATTTGACTTCTTGTGAATTATCTTTGAATTTTAGAAACATAGCAAATAGTTCAAAATTTTCCTTAACACATGCTATGTCTCATAAGACATTCATTTAAAAGAGATTTTAACTTATTACGAATACTGAATAAGAAGGAATCCAGTGAAGATAATTGAATCTGGTCAAAGGGGACAATTTTATATGTTGTAATACGATTACGAAATGCTGAGCTCACGATTTCTATACCTTGACTATGTTTAATTGTATGTCTACTTTTACTATGTGAATTGCTCCGTAAATGTCCTACCCATGATCTACTGTGTACAGATGTGTTACACGTAGTACAGAACGTCATTTTTATCGCTTAAGATATTGGGTACTACTTATCTATATAACGATGATTTATAATTAAAGTCAAATAATATAATATACTAGCTGTTGCCCGCAGCTCCAACCGCGCGAAAAACTTATCAAAGTTTGTGTTTCCTGATTCCTGCAATCTGGGCTTTTTCAAATCCTGAGTGAATTGGTATCTTCTATGCAAGCGTGCTCCATCTTAGATCACATATGCACTTACCATCAGGTGAGATTGTGGTTAACGTAAACCTATCAACTATAAAAAAAAAAGTAAAGGTATACATACACCCCAGACTAGTTAAATAGTTAATAATCTGGCTGCTACGTTGGAGTTTCGATTCCTAATGATTTATTTAATGTTTAGATCTAATTTATCTAGATATGCTTAAATGCAAGGAAGACACAGCTGATTCCATTCAATTGGAATCAACGGATACTTTCATTTCAGATGGTGAATTTATGCTGTATGTCTTCGGTTATCTGCGTGTCGTGTACCTCGATCTGTGATGAATGGCAGATCTTTGAATAAGCTGGCTACCGGGCAATCTGAGAACTAAAAACCAAGTATGTAATCTCTTTCCCGACAACAGTATTACAACACTTTGATTTAATTAGACGTAAGTAACATAAAATAAGCACCCATGAAAGTATGAAGTTAAATTTAAATTTTGATGTGAACTGAATATTGCTGAATTTATATTTTTTATGTATAAAACCCCACAATTGTTCAAATAAAATTACATTCGCTCCAGCAGTATCTTCCAGTGACCTCTCACTTTTCTCTCCAGTATCTTCCAGTGATAAGAAAAAAATGTGAGTAAGTTCTATTAAATTAATAATACTGTGATTAATTGTTATATTAATAATTAATTAATGTGATTAATTGTTATCCAGCTCAGTTGCTTGGTTAATTCCCACCCGCTGGCTTCCACTGAAACCGTTTCGTCCCAAGTCTTTTATATACAGTTTTTTTCTTTTTTGATATAAATTAGAAGAATAGGTTTGAGAATAGCTTGTAATCTATTTTTACACTTTTTCTTTATCAGCTTATATGTTAAAACAGTGTTAGTTGGGGTAAATTCTAATCTTATAAAATCTCTAAAAAAAAATCTTCAACTGTATGGCAATAAAACGTAAAGTACAATCTAGTTTAAGAGCGATATGGAATGCGTATGTGTTTCTATGTTAATGACACAAGTATATTTTATAGTTCCATTCTTACATTTTTATAGAACGAAGAAACCAGCTTCGTTTCGTTTCAGTCAGTTGTGTTCAGTTTGTGGCAAGAAATTCAGCATCGTATGATTTGGATATTTACGTTGATAAAAGTTTATAAAATAGTTATCTACCTTAAACGCGATTGAAACTAGAATGACCGTGGCTCCAATCTAAACAATTATAGGTGGCTTTAGGTTACTAATAATCTATGAAGTTAATCTATGAAATAGTTAATGGTAATATTCTAATTATAGATCGCGGGGGGGACGTTACACGTAAGCTAATCTGTTCACAGCACTTACCCCGTATTTCCGGGAATCGCAATTACTACACCACTTCTAATTACTAATATTTTTCGGAGTTACTTGGTTAATTAACTATTATTTTAAATGTTATAACTTAATATTTCGTTAACGGTGGTTACGACAGTTGTGCGTAGATCAGATTTCTATTATGCAAATTTTTTGTGTCTCCGACCGTTCTGAGCTGGCTTATATAACCTCCGCCTATTGGTGTCTAGTGACGCGACGCTCCACGTATCGATGCGCCCCGTCATTGGTTAAACGGCCGAATCGTTATCGGTATGATCTTGACCGGCTCATTGAACAATGAACTAAGGAATTTCTCATTGCTTGAACCGGTCTGCTAACATTCTGGTAACTTCTAAAACAGTGTTGTGACCAAACGCAAAATGTGCAATATCGATGTATGCACATCGTAACATATAAAAATTTTTTAATTTATTTTATCACAATGTTGTTACTGTAATGAGTCGGTTCAGAGTCCTCAAACTCTACAAAAGCTTGACCCAAGTACGCTTGAAGTGCTTGCCACGATGGTGATGATTCATCACACTGTAGCTTTATGGTTATCAGCGCTGTCTTATATCGAACATCAACAGCGTGAGAAGTATAGTTAGTTGCTGTGTACAGTTTGAGGTCAACGAAATAAGCACCACTTCGTTTTATTGCCCGACGCGATGTTCCTGTTGACACTCGGCTTGCAAAGCTTGATGTTAGGCTTCCAGTGCCGACTTCCTTTTTCGGTGCGCTGACGCCGGCTTCTTCAGTTTGTAAGATTTTAAACAAACCCATGTTACGATGTGCATACATCGATATTGCACATTTTGCGTTTGGTCACAACACTGTTTTAGAAGTTACCAGAATGTTAGCAGACCGGTTCAAGCAATGAGAAATTCCTTAGTTCATTGTTCAATGAGCCGGTCAAGATCATACCGATAACGATTCGGCCGTTTAACCAATGACGGGGCGCATCGATACGTGGAGCGTCGCGTCACTAGACACCAATAGGCTTATATATAGAGATAGCTTAGATATAGAGGTTATATAAGCCAGCTCAGAACGGTCGGAGACACAAAAAATTTGCATAATAGAAATCTGATCTACGCACAACTGTCGTAACCACCGTTAACGAAATATTAAGTTATAACATTTAAAATAATAGTTAATTAACCAAGTAACTCCGAAAAATATTAGTAATTAGAAGTGGTGTAGTAATTGCGATTCCCGGAAATACGGGGTAAGTGCTGTGAACAGATTAGCTTACGTGTAACGTCCCCCCCGCGATCTATAATTAGAATATTACCATTAACTATTTCATAGATTAACTTCATAGATTATTAGTAACCTAAAGCCACCTATAATTGTTTAGATTGGAGCCACGGTCATTCTAGTTTCAATCGCGTTTAAGGTAGATAACTATTTTATAAACTTTTATCAAAGTAAATATCCAAATCATACGATGCTGAATTTCTTGCCACAAACTGAACACAACTGACTGAAACGAAACGAAGCTGGTTTCTTCGTTCTATAAAAATGTAAGAATGGAACTATAAAATATACTTGTGTCATTAACATAGAAACACATACGCATTCCATATCGCTCTTAAACTAGATTGTACTTTACGTTTTATTGCCATACAGTTGAAGATTTTTTTTTAGAGATTTTATAAGATTAGAATTTACCCCAACTAACACTGTTTTAACATATAAGCTGATAAAGAAAAAGTGTAAAAATAGATTACAAGCTATTCTCAAACCTATTCTTCTAATTTATATCAAAAAAGAAAAAAACTGTATATAAAAGACTTGGGACGAAACGGTTTCAGTGGAAGCCAGCGTGTGGGAATTAACCAAGCAACTGAGCTGGATAACAATTAATCACATTAATTAATTATTAATATAACAATTAATCACAGTATTATTAATTTAATAGAACTTACTCACATTTTTTTCTTATCACTGGAAGATACTGGAGAGAAAAGTGAGAGGTCACTGGAAGATACTGCTGGAGCGAATGTAATTTTATTTGAACAATTGTGGGGTTTTATACATAAAAAATATAAATTCAGCAATATTCAGTTCACATCAAAATTTAAATTTAACTTCATACTTTCATGGGTGCTTATTTTATGTTACTTACGTCTAATTAAATCAAAGTGTTGTAATACTGTTGTCGGGAAAGAGATTACATACTTGGTTTTTAGTTCTCAGATTGCCCGGTAGCCAGCTTATTCAAACATCTGCCATTCATCACAGATCGAGGTACACGACACGCAGATAACCGAAGACATACAGCATAAATTCACCATCTGAAATGAAAGTATCCGTTGATTCCAATTGAATGGAATCAGCTGTGTCTTCCTTGCATTTGCATGGAAGTCGTATGCAGAGAAGTAATTTAGATGAGGTACATTCCGTGGCGTAGGTTGTTAATCGGTCATACACCAGCTATTCTGGTCATATGCCGGTCCTACTATACAATGTGCATCTCAGTGCTTGTCGCAACCCAAGGGAATTATGCCAACATATATTCTATGGTATGCTCGGAACCATAGAACGACAGAAAATACCAAGCTCTACGCCATAGGAGAGCAGTGATGCACGCTTCACACTATTAGAAGCAAGCCACCATTTACTGGACTTATTCACCAGCGGTCCTTCACTGGACTTAATCACCAGCGGACTCTTTGGCATGGGGCTATAAACATACTTTCACACAGACTCAGGCCTTCGAGAATCGTGAAAGTCACTTTATACACAAATTATGATAGGTTCAGATTTAAACTAGTATTAATACAAGTGAGACTCAGCTTTTTCTAGATCAGCCAACGTTCAGATAACGGCTCGTGACAGCAGCAACTCAGGATATGAACCGCTCGTACGGCAGCGACTGTTCCATGGAATTAAGGTTTTCAACACACGCGTAACCATCGTACTTATCAGCTTGTGCTGATATTAAATGGTTATATTCTCTGCACTAGACGCGAATTTTCTGTATTACAGGATCCTTGAACGTAAGATGCTTAGTAGGATTCCCACGCGATACTGAAAATTCCCAGGTGACATTGAGAAACGGGAAAATATTTGAATTTACATTAAGAATAGAGAATTTATTAGTGGTCAAAGATCTTACCATAGACTTCAAAATGAGTTTATATCTCGCGATGGGAAGATGCGCGACAACTGTTATAATAATTGTAATACAAAACCACGTCTTTACCAACACCGCCAAAGGTATAAACCGATATACATAATAAATTTACCTATAATTTATGTTCGTATGTTCGTTGATCGTTCATTCGTACCTATATATTATCAACTACCAGTTATACTTATTGAGATATTTTATTATATGATTATATACGCTTTTAGATTCTGACACGAGACCAATGTACATTCGTCCACATTTAGTCTTAAGAAAATGTGTAAATGAGTAAATTATTGAAAAAGAGTGACCGAGAGTTTTATTGCCAGGTTCTTTCTCTCGGTTCTACTTATTGCTTTGCGAATCTGGCATTACATGTAAATATAGAAGCAATGACATTTTTTTTATTTTAAGTACTTACTGGCGTTTGTAAGAGCCATTTAGTGACCTATACAAATAAATAAATCATTACATTTCATTTCATGAGTTGCCTTCACTGATATGATGAGTAATGATCAGTAGACATATGTAAGCATCCTAAACACGATTTAGATACTTTCATTGGATGAAAAATTCGAATTTTTAGACAATAGATATTTGGTTGTCTAATACACTTCTACCTAGTCCTGGGATAAACAGGTGATTGTATGTAATTAATTCTATTTAACAGACATATCCAGAAAACCACGTAGTTTATTGCGGTATTTAATGTTCGCGAATATCCGCGGACTCCATGCGAACCTCGATACCGTCCACCATCACCTAGAGACGGCACGGCCTTCTGTGATGTTCCTTACGGAGACACAGATGCGCCGCCCTGACGACACGTCTCACCTCATTTACCCGGGTTATGTCATTGAGGAACAATTCCGCGACAAAGCCGGAGTGTGCGTGTTCGTTAGGGCGGATGTCTGCTGCCGCCGGTTGCGCTGTCTAGATAACCCCTTCTACTCCGTCCTTTGGCTGCACGTGGATCATGGCTCTATGAGCCAGATCTACGTGTGCGTCTACCGCTTCAACACAGGGGACACTGGGACAACAAGACTTTTCGAATACCTCAGCGAAATGGCTGACGATGCGCAGGTGCGGATCCCGAACGCTGACCTGGTTTTCCTGGGGGACTTTAACGGTCATCATGTTGAGTGGCTGGGGTCCCTTAGGACCGATCATGCGGGACGATCCGCCCATGCATTCGCTCTCTCCCACGGGCTGACTCAGATGGTACAGGGGATCACCCGGATACCTGACAGGTCAGACCACACGCCCGCCTTGCTGGATCTACTGCTGACGAGTCGCCCAGCCGAGTACAGTGTGTCGGTACGCGCCCCACTGGGCACTTCCGACCACTGTGTGGTGCACGCCAGCTTCCAAGTGCCACCGCCTGCTCGTGCTGAGCAAATGACTCGACGACTATGGCACTACTCGTCGGCAGACTGGGACGGTCTCCGCGATTACTTTGCGTCCGTCCCGTGGAGCCAACGCTGCTTTGTAGGGAAGGCGCCTTCGGATAGCGCTGCTGCACTTGCTGGCGAGATCAGTCTAGGGATAGAATATTATATCCCTTTCACTGATGTCGCCAGCATCCGCAAAGCTCGCCCCTGGTTCGGGCGTGAATGTGCCGAGGCTGTCCAGAAAAAACAGTCGGCGTATCGCGCCTGGGTCAGGGCTCGGGCGGCACGGGACCCGAATGTGAACCGCCTCAAAGCAGCGTACAATAGGGCCACTAGGTCCAGCAAGAGGGCCTTCAAGAGAGCGGATGCCCAGCGCGTCGCGCGGCTTGGTCAGGAGCTCACATCCCACCCCACGGGCAGCCGTGGATACTGGCAACTGGCCAAAGCCGTACAGTCTAATTTCTGCCAACCCTCGCTGCCACCACTGCATTTTCCTGATGGATCACTGGCTCACAAAGCCCAAGAGAAGGCGGACATGCTCGCAGACCTCGTTGCGGCTAATTCCCGCGTCGATGACCGTGGCCTGCAGCCCCCCGCCATCGCCAACTGTGGCCACATGCCTGATATTGTTATCAGGCAATGTGATGTACGGGCAGTGCTGCGGTCGCCAGCGACACGCGGAAAGCCAGTGGCCCTGACGGCATTCCGGCGGTGGTGTTACTAAAATGTGCTGCTGAGTTGTCTCCAGTACTAACGCGTCTGTACCGCCTGTCATACTCTACAGGGCTCGTGCCGGAGGTCTGGAAAGAGGTGAACGTACAACCGATCCCCAAGAAAGGGGATCGCTCCAGGCAACTATCGACCCATAGCTGTCACCTCAGTCATTTGCAAGGTGCTTGAGCTCCTTATCAATAAGCAGCTCATGTGATACCTGGAGGATCACTCGCTAATCAATGATCGGCAATATGGCTTCAGGCCAAAACGATCAACGGGTGACCTCCTGGCATTCGTCACGCATGTATGGGGTGAGGCTATGGAAAAGTACGGCGAGTCCTTGGCTATTAGCCTGGACATCGCCAAAGCTTTCGATAGGGTCTGGCATGCTTCGCTCCTTTCCAAGCTTCCGGCATATGGTCTACCTCCTCAATTGTGCAGCTGGATTGCCAGCTTTTTAAACGAGCGCCGAGTGCGGGTCCTCTGCGATGGCCAGGCTTCTCGCTTCTTGCAAGTGAATGCCGGGGTACCACAGGGGTCCGTACTATCACCAACTCTCTTTCTTCTGCATATCAATGATATGCTATCCCTCGGGAACATTCATTGCTATGCAGATGACAGCACACTGCACGGGAGTTAATCGGTTCGTCCGACGGCGGGGCGATCTGAGATTGAGGAGGAGAGACGACGACTCGTGGCTGATCTCGACCGTAACCTCGACAGTATCTCCCAATGGGGTGCCGAGAACTTGGTCGAGTTCAATGCCCGCAAAACACAGGCGTGTGCATTTACAGCGAAAAAATCCCCTTTCCTTCCCCTACCCACTCTTCAGAATGCAACATTACCAATGAAGGATAATCTAGACATCCTTGGCATAGACGTACGTCGAGAGCTCAATAACACTAAATACATTGAGAGATGTATTGGGCTAGCTTCGCGGAAACTAGGAATACTGAACAAGGGAAAGCGATTCTTTACACCGCACCAGAGGTGTCTGCTGTACAAAACGCAGATTAGACCCTGCGTCGAATACTGCTCTCACCTCTGGGATGGCTTCGCGAAGTATTTGCTGGACGCACTCGACGCTATGCAGCGACGCGCTGTTCGCATTATAGATTGTCCGGAGGTAACGGGAAGCCTTGAGCCGCTAGCCCAGCGCCGAACAAATGCTTCCTTGGCCGCGTTCTACCGTATTTACCACGGTGAGTGTTCTGAAGAGCTCTTCAATCTGATCCCACCCTCTCCCTTCCGATCCCGACCAACGCGTGCCGGGCAGAGATGTCACTCTCGTACCGTGGAAACCGTCTTCGCGAGAACTGAGCGTTTTAAACGTTCGTTTCTCTGCCGAACGATGGTGCCTTGGAACGCCCTACCTGCGCACGTGTTTCCTCCAACATATAACCCTGGGTTCTTTAAGCGAAGCGGGAAGAGGCACATTACTGGGTCGTCAAGTTGAGGGTCACTCTCTATAGTATTCCTGTGTACTGTGAGAGTTGCCCACAATCGCCAGACGTCGCCACAGCTTACCATCAGGCGGGTGGCGTCAATTTGTCGACCTACATCTAAAAAAAAAAAAAAAAAAAGTTATCACTTTGTAATATAATTTCCGACATAAACAGAGAAGATTCATTGCATATTCATTGGGAGGTTTGTGTGTGTGTGTGTGTGCTTGTGTGAGTAAGGTATCCGTTTGTTACTGTGTAGTCAGCAATTCAATATAAGAACTACGACGTCATATAGTTATTTACCCGACTAAAAAAGGAGGTTGGTACCTAATTTATTTATATGACGATTTTATTGATTATCTTTATTTGAAAGGTAGAATCTATAGTACAGGTGGTTTATATAAATTTGATTAAGGTTTAACGATGAGACCCTAGAGAAATCGAAGGAAATTATTAAAATGTTAAATGACATTCAAAGTGATTTCACAATAATTTTACAAATATAAGAATTTGAAGTCCTTTGAATATTTGAATTGTTTAGAATTGAAATTGTTTGAACTGAGCTCCCAATAAAAAGTGTTAAAAATAAGTTATACACGCTTATGCTTAATGAAATATTTTCATCCTTTATTATTTATTCTTTTAAAAATATTCATTTAGCAATACTTATTTTGTTCATACACCTCTTTCTATAACAGTCGGGTAACAACGTTACAAAGCTAAGGTAATGTCAGCAGTTTGTTCTGGTGTGTGTAAGTTGTGTATACTAGACATGCATCATCGTTCCTATACTCGAAGAACGTCTCACATTCTATTCCCACGACATGCTGCACGTGCATGCGGTGGACATACAGTATACCAACTAAGTACTCTATCTATCCTTGGATTTTAAAATAAGACAGAAAATAAGAAGCAATGTAGTAAGTAACTAATAATTATGATAAATAATTTTCTAGTCTATTACTGTTAATTTCACACCTATGTCTGAAATTTTATAACAAAAAAACACTTTATTTAAATTTTATGTGAATATCCAGTGATACTTTAGTTATTTTATGTATCAGTAACATAAATTCTAACCTAAAGTTTTAACGTATAAATTATCTATCTTAAAAATGTGATCTTAACGTGTTCATTTTAACAAACATGCATCGGGTTAGTTTGCTGTACGAAAGCAATCATTTAGCAAGTGAAATTGGTTAACCATTCATAGGATGATATTGGGCATTCTGTCCCACCGTAGTGACCGAGGGCTGTGCCCGAGGGAATAGGTGGGACAGAATGCCCAATATCTCCCTACTCCCGCATTTTGTTACCACCGGACAAAGAACTGTTAAGACCTTTTGTCAGGCGGCCAAAAAAACGTTCTTTCGCCGATTTCTTAATATCCTCTACCGCTATACCCAATAATTCTGACATACCTAGGTATTTGTATGTTTCGGTCTCGGTGAGAGATCTGAGAGTTGTTATCTCAGAAAGTTGTAAATTCGATGAATTTACAACCTTCCCCCGCTGTACATGCATAACCGCACACTTATCAACACCGAACTCCATCTTAATGGCATTACTAAAAACTTCTGTAGTTTTTAATAATGTCACTAAATCTTGGTGCTTAAGTGTGAACAGTTTCAGGTCATCCATATACATCAGTTGAGAAATAACCTCACCCCCTCTACGAAACCGATAGCCTAGCCCTGAATCCTTCAGCAATGTGCTAAGTGGATTCAGTGCTAAACAAAACCAAAATGGACTCAAACTGTCGCCCTGGAATATACCACGCTCGATCCTTATCAAGCCTTACGGATCAGAGGCGAACCCACCACTACCTGGTTGACGAAGTACTATGGTCCACTGCCCCATACACGAGACTAAAAAGGATTTAAGAGTCGGATTAATTTTATACAACTCTAAAATCCTCCCCAGCCATGAATGAGGCACCGAATCATACGCCTTCTTGTAGTCAATCCAGGCAGTAGAGAGGGCGCCCCTACTCCGCTTAACCTGTTGGCTAATGGCCATGTCAATAAGGAGTAGCTCCTTAGTACCACGTGACCCGTGTCCCTTCGTCCAGCATACTCACACAGTCTTTTGTGCATTCAAAACCAGCCCAGCATCATGTGACCATGTTAAGAGTCTCTCAAAGTCCCCTTGAAGACGATTTTGGGCCTCGATAACACTAGTCCCGGCGGACACTATGCAAGTATCGTCTGCACATTGGAACATGTGTGTGTCTGTGGCATCGTAGCTCCCGAAAGGATGATCCGATTTGGATTTTGTTTTTTTTTGTAAGGTGAATTAGTCGGGATGTGGGGTAAGGTTTTAACATGTTGGTTTTTTTAAGTTCTTTTAAGGACTACCTCGGTGGCACAATGGTACTATGTACGGACTGCCACGCTCGAGGTCTCGGGTTCGATTCCCGGGTCTGGTGGATAATGTATAATTCTCTTTAGAATTTTACCCAGATCATTATCCCAGAGTCTGGAACTTGTGCCCGGTAAATGGCAATAGGCTCGCCCCCTATTACATGGGACCTAACAAAGCTGGCGAGATGTGGGGTGTTTGCACACCTCTGCCTACCCCTTCGGGGAAAAAGGCATGATGCTATGTATGTTTTTTAAGTTACGCAAAACTTATAGTGTGACCTACGTATTTCCTTTTTACAAATTTTCAAGATCTCAAATAGATCTAAAATTTATAAAATAGGTAGGTACCTATTTTATTAATTTTATTGACTGCAATAGACTATTAGTGCCCAGACATTTTTTTTGGGAAATATTTCACCCTACAAGCAATTAAGTAATACGAGTAGATTTCATTTAAGCTTACAATTTCATTTATTTATAAAAAAAAAACAAAAAAATAATGAATAAAAATTAAAATAAATTTAATTAGCATTTAATCGACAGTTTTTGATATGTGAGAAAATACCACAATTATTCCCAATCACATAACCGCCCACAATAAGAATTTTTAATATGTTTATCTTAAAACATGTGTGAACGGTCAAAAGTCAAGCGAAAATTGGACTGCTATTGGGCACTATTTCAAGCACAATTTTTTAAGCCGTAAATTGTACCCATAGCTCGTTCGGTATTCGCGTAGTGAAGTGAGTATGCTGGGCGTAGAACCTACGCCCAGCATACTCACTTAACGAAGCCTATAACTCCGGAGTTATTAGAGCACCGTTTTTTCTTTTTGGCCACCATTTGGCACTATTTGGGCACAATTTTTTTAAGTATGAATTATGGTTGAAGCGTACACAGATTCCACAAACGGAGGTGAGTATGCTGGGCGAAACCTTCGTCCAGCATACTCATTGAACTATGGCTGTAATTTCTTAAGTATAAGAGCACTATTTGTTTCCTTTGGGCACTAATTAGCACTATTTCAGCACAATTTTTGGCATTCATGAAATATCAGGATTCCATGGTGAGTATGCTGGACTAAGGGACACCGTGACCCAGCCCTACATCCATTCTGAGCACTATCTAAGATGTTATTTAACATTATATGAGAATTTATTTTAGTTCTCAGAATAGATGTAAGGAGCTTGTAGATGGTAGGTAAGCAAGTAATAGGTCTATAGTTTTTAGGTTCCGTGGTACTACCTGATTTATGGACCAGGAAGGTGATGCCAGTGGTCATAAAAGCGGGTAAAGAACCAGACTCGTGGGCTTCTTGATACTGTGTTGCCAAGCGTTCATGCGAGCTCTGAACCCACTTTATCCAAAAGTTGAGCAAACCATCCGGCCCAGGATTTTTCCAGTTCGGGGCCGTACGAATTGCACAACTAACGTCTTCGGAGTCTATGGTAATAGACTCCATGGGTTCGATGGTATTACATTCACGCTCTACGACACGGATCCAGTCGCCCTCCGAATGTTCGACGGGCACCGACCATACGTCACAAATTAAATATGTGCATTAACGAATTGTTAAGAAAATAAATTGAACAAATGGAAAAATAATAATACTAGCCTTTTATTTCCAAATAACTTAATATTAAAATACAATCTATACGTACTTACATTAATTAATTACAATTATGTTACCTATTTCATAATGATTAACTTCTTGACACATCATTATAAACAATTATAAATTTTTTATCTAATTAAAATAATTATCTATTTCTTTATTTAGTGTTAAATAACTATTTTCTATTTTCCATTTAATAATTTCTATTCAATAAATTCTATTTAATAATTAGTGTCTGATCGCGGAAACATATATTCTGACCCAAGTAAATATACTCCTGTACAACTCGTGCAAAATGAAGTGCAAAAAAAAACTACTATACTACTTCTTTGGCGTAATAAAATCAAAACGTGCTAAATTGTCTTCGATTTATATGCATTTAGCAGTGACAGCCGTAGCCATTGAATATCGTCATGCATTGTAATAAAACTCGCTAGTGATCAATCATTCAATCAGTTGATTCTTATACAGGCATATATTATAATATTTGGGGTCTAATTACAATGAATATATATAATTCACCTCTGCCTAACCCTCCGGGGATAAAGGCGTGACTGTACGTATGTTGAACTTACCGACGAACCGACGCGACAACGTGCTCTCCGAGGCACGGAAATCCTTTATTCCCATCGACCACCCCCGAACTTACCACCGGGGTGGTGGATGGCACTAATAAGTGTCGTTTACCACCCCGGTTACATTTTTTACTGATAAAATATGGAAGTATGTCGATAACAAATATGAAATTTAATTTTGTTTATCTTTCTCAACAACTGTAACAACAAACAGGCAAGCTAATCTCTGGATCCACTGGACCGATTTTGACGGAACTTTTACTAGTAGATAGCTGAAGTTATAGCGGGTAACATATATAATATGCTACTTTTCGTTTAGCTTTTACCCCTCAGCTTTGCCCGCGTAAAGGTCGTACAAGGAAAGTAGGTATGTAGGTAGGCAGCGTTCTCCCTCGCGCAAAGGGGATCTCGCTCGCACATAGGCGTGGAGTCGTATAAGAATACATTGTTCCTGTACTTGTCGTCTTGTTTTAGTGTGTGCGAAAACTATGGAAAAATACTGCAAAGCACACACAAGTAGGTACTTACGTAACTTGTTGAGCGCATGATTTTGTAAACCAATTTTCTAAGTACTTGTTTTTTTTTTTACTACGTTGGTGTTATGTTTTACCAACTGTGTATAAAATAAGTAAATAATAATAATTGCTCGTAATTATAAAAACGTTCGCGCTCACCTAGCAGTATAATGACACATCTACCTTTTTCTTATTTTACAGAAATGAAGGTCAAAGATTTTATAAATGTTTGAAACGACGATATTAGTTCATTTTACATTTTATCATGGATTTTATGGTGTGCGTCAGAATGGCTGGTTGTCTGTGGCGTTGGTCTATGAGAGTTGATTCCAAAATTGCTACATAATTGCTTCTATTTGCTTCATATAATAAATAATTGCTACATTGGATATATGCTTAGAATTTTTTTTGACCAGCCATCCTGACGTTTGGTTGGCTGGTCACCCCCTAGTTTAGAGTCAAGCATGCAGAGTTTCCCGAAATTTATTGCGTCAATAATTGCTTCATAATTACTTCATTTATCCAATTTAGTTGTAACTTCAAACATATGCTCGTATGTTAAATAAAGGATGTAGCAATTATTTAAATTATCTCAAGAACAAGTGCCCGATGAAATAATAAAGGCAAATACTTAGTTATGTAGGCGTCGGTTTTATTCGATAAGGCTCTGGTACCCGTGCAAGTAAAGTAAGTAGTACAATTAAATAAGTCTAGACTGTGATAATGGTACTTATTGGATTATTGAGGGAAGGTACATATTTTCTTCAACGCTAGAATTACTACGTACCTACTTATCCTATTACTATTACTATAACCTATTATCACGTATCTTCTCTTAATTGTAAAGGTAGGTAATCATCACACATTTTTAAAATTATGGTGAGATAATTAAATGAGTTACTCTTCATCCTAAAAAAAAGCACTTAAAAACATGGCAGTTTAAGTTTAGATAAAGGTACGATAATGAAATCCAGATTCAAATCAAGTCTTACCTTGTCATTCCGAAATTTTAAGGAAGTTTACTTTACCTTTAAGTATCTTTATTAATTGAGTAAGCAGTAAACAAAACTATAAGCATATTAGGTAATATTAGGAACTTGCACAGTAGGTTCATGGTTTTGACCTTTACTATTCGACACGGACCTTTTTCTCTGTGAAGTTAACAGCTGGATGAATTTGTGCATGAAAAACTCACGCTTGAAACGCTTGTGATGCATAACTTCGCCTTTTTGAACTCTGTTTAAATACCTACGTAAAGCTTTTAAACGCGAGTATTCCATGCGCAAATCTAACTCGTGGGACTGAATTGATATGCTGGCGAACTGATTCTAGTACTTCTGGATTCGATTTCGGTTGTTTACCGTGTTTACCCCTTTGATCGGTCGGCGCGATTCCACAATCAGAAGATTTTGCTTCAATAATTTTACGGAGCGTCCGTTGTGCTATCCCAAGGCTATTTAGTAAAAATGTCTTACATATTCTTCGGGTCTGACCATTGGGCATTCTTGGTTGTGCTACATTTTTTACACGACGGCATACTATGTTTTGAATGTTAATGCAAGAGCTAAGAAAGTCTCTTGAACGTTGCAAAGATCCTAAGGACCAATAGGCATTAAATATTTGTTGACGTTCATCTCTTGTAAATTTATCGCAACATAAAAACTTGCAATTATGGCACGGAGGTCTCATCTTTTTGGCTTCTATTTTGTTACCTTTCTTAGATACATAATCTTTATCTGAATTTTTTAACGTTTTCCTGACATTTTCTTTCCACTTGTTTTGGTTTCTCACTCTTTTCTTTCCTCTTTTGTTCTTAGAAGTTGCACTGGATGAAGAGATTTGCATTTCCAATTGTCGATTAAGCACATTTGCATTGTTATTTGTTTGAAGTATCGAAGGAGATGGTATTGCTCGTCCAGCATTACCTGTTCAACATAATTTTATTGTATCTAACAGTCCAAGAATTTTAATAATCAATATAAACAATAAATTATTAACCTTCATCAATTATTTCTTCAAACTGCACTATATTTTCATCGGTGGTTTGTTTATCAGTCATGTTAGTATCAGGAATATGAATCAATTTTTCAGGTACAGGCATACCAAGTGCTTCATAATCAAAATTATTTGCTCTTCTTAACTGTTCTATATGGGTATCATCCAGCAAAGAATCTGCAAAGTAAAATTTCCTTAACTAAATAAAACTGCAGCTAGTGATCTTACATTCAACACTTGCGCGAGTCTTTCAATTTCAAGTGTCAAGTAATATTAAGAAATTGTAAAAGCATTGCTATAAAATCTAAAAAAACATTTTCAGAATTTTTTGCTGTCTTTTGAACCGATAATAATTATGGTATTTAATTAATACGTACCTCCTTTCCGGGATTTACTAGACGTTGAAGAACTACTGGATGAATTACTTGATGAAGACGTTGAGCTGCTATTAGAACTACTACTACTCGATGATGAATCACTGCTCGATGAGGATATAGAACGTTTTCGCTTTTGTGGCACTACTGATTGATCATCTTCTTTGGTACCTAAAGTATAATTATTTTAATTCAATAACAATCTTCTGCTAACTTCTACATACGTAGGAATTATTATTAGACTAAGTACATAAATACAATTTATAAAACATATTCACAGTACCTTCGCAAATAGCATCTATTTCCTGAACATTTATGTTATCAGAAGTATTGCTGTTCAAAGGAGATATTGAAACTTCCGCCAAATCTTTACTGGTCGAAGCTATAGGTTCAATTTTATCGACTGTCTTTGATGATGCTGTTTCCCCTTTAAAAATATTTGATTATAAGCAATGTATAGATAGCACGATGTATTAATTATAACAAGATGTTATAAATACAACCTTTATTTAATTTTAATGTTCAAAATGAAATGATAATAAAAATATATTTAGGATACATACCGCTTATTTTTAAGTCAGGATTGGTTTTAGAAAAAGGTGCTGCAGTCAAACCTTTTTTTCCTAATTGTACCAATCGCTCCATTCGGTTCGCCATTAATACAATAAGTAGGTATATCAAACGTCTTATTTGTTTTTCTAAAAAGTTGAAGTGACATTTAAACTAATGATTTTGATAAGCACAAAGATTAGGGAGCAGGTCGGCCCACTCTTAAACTGCTACTTTGGGCTTCTAACGCATTTTTAACATTTATAATGATTAGTTAGACCGAGTCTAAGAGTAGACCAACCTGCCTTCTAACCCATATATAAAAACACTAGTCAAACTCACGACATAAGTACCAATAACATTTACATAATCTAATTCAAACGGCAACTTATTTACTATATTAATAAATTGTCACATTTGCCACTTACGCCAACACAGATTTGGAAGCGATTGCACCTCGCGGAGCGCCCCGCACAACTGACAAATGAGCCGTTGTTATGCGCAGAAGCGGGGGGAACGTACCAATGCTACAATGACACTGAACGCCATCTCTCAACAAATAGGAAAACTAACACCGTGCCGTTTTACCGCTTTATAAATTATCCACTTTTAAACACTTAGGCCGTAAAAACTCAATTTCGCTTTTTTTGTAGATGTGCCATTATACTGCTAGATGAGCGTTCTGAATTAGAATTACTGATAACAATACAAGCTCCGTTATTTTTATTTATTCATGGAATATACATTTTTATTGCTCACTAGCTGTTTTCCGCGACTTATGTAAACTTATGTAAACATGCGGGCGATATCTAAAGGTAGTCTAAATAACCCGCTATAACATTACATTCCTACCGGTTAAAGTCCCGCCTAAATCGGTTTAACCATTCCGGAGACGACCTTTACGCGGGCAAAGCCGAGAGGAAAAAGCTAAACGAAAAGTAGCATGTTATTTATGTTACCCGCTATAACTAGTTATCAGTTATCTACTAGTAAAAGTTCCGTCAAAATCGGTCCAGCGGATCCAGAGATAATTTTTTTTTTTTTTTTATATTTAGGTTGACAAATTGACGCCACCCGCCTGATGGTAAGCTGTGGCGACGTCTGGCGATTGTGGGCAACTCTCACAGTACACAGGAATACTATAGAGAGTGACCCTCAACTTGACGACCCAGTAATGTGCCTGTTCACGCTTCGCTTAAAGAACCCAGGGTTATATGTTGGAGGAAACACGTGCGCGGGCAGGGCGTTCCAAGCCACCATCGTTCGGCAGAGAAACGAACGTTTAAAACGCTCAGTTCTCGCGAAGACGGTTTCCACGGTACGAGAGTGACCTCTCTGCCCGGCACGCGTTGTTGGGGATCGGAAGGGAGAGGGTGGGATCAGATTAAAGAGCTCTTCAGAACACTCACCGTGGTAAATACGGTAGAACGCGGCCAAGGAAGCAATTGTTCGGCGCTGGGCTAGCGGCTCAAGGCTTCCCGTTACCTCCGGACAATCTATAATGCGAACAGCGCGTCGCTGCATAGCGTCGAGTGCGTCCAGCAAATACTTCGCGGAGCCATCCCAGAGGTGAGAGCAGTATTCAACGCAGGGTCTAATCTGCGTTTTGTACAGCAGACACCTCTGGTGCGGTGTAAAGAATCGCTTTACCTTGTTCAGTATTCCTAGTTTCCGCGAAGCTAGCCCAATACATCTCTCAATGTATTTAGTGTAATTGAGCTCTCGACGTACGTCTATGCCAAGGATGTCTAGATTATCCTTCATTGGTAATGTTGCATTCTGAAGAGTGGGTAGGGGAAGGAAAGGGGATTTTTTCGCTGTAAATGCACACGCCTGTGTTTTGTGGGCATTGAACTCGACCAAGTTCTCGGCACCCCATTGGGAGATACTGTCGAGGTTACGGTCGAGATCAGCCACGAGTCGTCGTCTCTCCTCCTCAATCTCAGATCGCCCTGCCGTCAGACGAACCGAGTAACTCCCGTGCAGTGTGCTGTCATCTGCATAGCAATGAATGTTCCCGAGGGATAGCATATCATTGATATGCAGAAGAAAGAGAGTTGGTGATAGTACGGACCCCTGCGGTACCCCGGCATTCACTTGCAAGTAGCGAGAAGCCTGGCCATCGCAGAGGATCCGCACTCGGCGCTCGTTTAAAAAGCTGGTAATCCAGCTGCACAATTGAGGAGGTAGACCATATGCCGGAAGCTTGGAAAAGAGCGAAGCATGCCAGACCCTATCGAAAGCTTTGGCGATGTCCAGGCTAATAGCCAAGGACTCGCCGTACTTTTCCATAGCCTCACCCCATACATGCGTGACGAATGCCAGGAGGTCACCCGTTGATCGTTTTGGCCTGAAGCCATATTGCCGATCATTGATTAGCGAGTGATCCTCCAGGTATCGCATGAGCTGCTTATTGATAAGGAGCTCAAGCACCTTGCAAATGACTGAGGTGACAGCTATGGGTCGATAGTTGCCTGGATCGGAGCGATCCCCTTTCTTGGGGATCGGTTGTACGTTCGCCTCTTTCCAGACCTCCGGCACGAGCCCTGTAGAGTATGACAGGCGGTACAGACGCGTTAGTACTGGAGACAACTCAGCAGCACATTTTCGTAACACCACCGCCGGAATGGCGTCAGGGCCACTGGCTTTCCGCGTGTCGAGCGACCGCAGCACTGCCCGTACATCACATTGCCTGATAACAATATCAGGCATAGTGTGGCCACAGTTGGCGATGGCGGGGGGCTGCAGGCCACGGTCATCGACCCGGGAATTAGCCGCAAAGAGGTCTGCGAGCATGTCCGCCTTCTCTTGGGCTTTGTGAGCCAGTGATCCATCAGGAAAACGCAGTGGTGGCAGCGAGGGTTGGCAAAAATTAGACTGTACGGCTTTGGCCAGTTGCCAGTATCCACGGCTGCCCGTGGGGTGGAATGTGAGCTCCTGACCAAGCCGCGCGACGCGCTGGGCATCCGCTCTCTTGAAGGCCCTCTTGCTGGACCTAGTGGCCCTATTGTACGCTGCTTTGAGGCGGTTCACATTCGGGTCCTGTGCCGCCCGAGCCCTGACCCAGGCGCGATACGCCGACTGTTTTTTCTGGACAGCCTCGGCACATTCACGCCCGAAGCAGGGCGAGCCCGTGGGAGAGAGCGAATGCATGGGCGGATCGTCCCGCATGATCGGTCCTAAGGGACCCCAGCCACTCAACGTGATGACCGTTAAAGTCCCCCAGGAAAACCAGGTCAGCGTTCGGGAACCGCACCTGCGCATCGTCAGCCATTTCGCTGAGGTATTCGAAAAGCCTTGTTGTCCCAGTGTCCCCTGTGTGGGAGCGGTAGACGCACACGTAGGTCTGGCTCATAGAGCCATGATCCACGTGCAGCCAAAGGACGGAGTAGGAGGGGTTCTCTAGACAGCGCAACCGGCGGCAGCAGACATCCGCCCTAACGAACACGCACACTCCGGCTTTGTCGCGGAATTGTTCCTCAATGACATAACCCGGGTAACTGAGGTAAGACGTGTCGTCAGGGCGGCGTATCTGTGTCTCCGTAAGGAACATCACAGAAGGCCGTGCCGTCTCTAGGTGATGGTGGACGGTATCGAGGTTCGCATGGAGTCCGCGGATATTCGCGAACTCCACCTCAAAAGGAATCGATTTTGTGGGGTTTCTAGAGGCCGCTGTGTACCGTTTATAACTTTGTTGCACTGCCATGATGAGATATAGGGAAGCGTGAAGACAAGGCGACATCTGGTGCGGCAGTAAGTGACAAAGTGCAGAGGCTAGCTTCGTCTAGAACCGTGTGGCTAGGTCGGAGCCGACCCGCCGGACGGAAGGGCTCCCAAACCCCCCTGATGCAAGGCCGCCGCTACCCCACACCGGTTACCACCCGGAGCGGCGACCCCACATCAGGATTATGCGCAACATGTGGGGCAGCCTCCTCGGGTGGTTGGTCCCAGGCGGGCCCCATGACTATGTTGCGGGCGGCCGCGGCAACGCCGTTGCTAAGGGTCTCCCTGGCCGGCGAATCGACCCACACCACCCACACTAGACTCCGCTTCGCCCCCACTGGACCCCTGCCTGCCGCACCATACATCGCCCTGGGCCTGGCAGTGCAGCTGCTGAACCCCTAACGCAACCCAGTCTGGGCTGGGTTACTTGGGGGGCTTTAGCACAGCTGCACGGTGGTACCCCCCCGGACCAACACTGTTGTACCACCTGGTATCCACGTAGGGGCCGAAGCCACCACATGGGTACCGTAATATACGAACCTCGTCCGTTAATCAGCAGGTGCGCCACTAGCAGGTGAGGTCGCTGGGACCCGATAGATGTAAGAAGGGCCCCTTTGCACCCAAAAGCTTGCCTGTTTGTTGTTACTGTGGTTGAGAAAGATAAAAAAAAATTAAATTGCATATTTGATATCGACATACTTCCTTATTTATTCAGTAAAAAATTTAATTTTGATATTACAATCATAACCTTAAATTTTATCTTTATATATATATAATTCTACTGTACGTGTGATTGTCACTGAACTCCTCCTAAACGGCTGGACCGATGTTGATGAAATTTTTTGTGTGTTCAAGGGGATTCAAGAATGGTTTAGATTCACAATTTGGTCCTTTTTTTTCGCAGAACAACGTCTGTCGGGTCCGCTAGTATAATTTTATGTATAGAAGATGATATCCAGTGAAAGATGTTTCAATTTCTATTGATAACGTCCAATACGATATGAGAATAGACCCCTGTACTATAACTATGAAGGGGGTGGATGAAACTAATTATGTGCCATGCACCACCCCAGGGTGGTAAACGACACTTATTAGTGCCATCCACCACCCCGGTGGTAAGTTCGGGGGTGGTCAATGGGAATAAAGGACGAAAATATCATATCGTGGCGTGGCGTGGCAGTCGCGTGCACTACTGCCACGCCACGCCACGGAGGCTGTCAAAAGTGTAGCAGAGAAAACTTAATAAAAACCAATAACAAATAAAGTTACAAAATTAATCAAAACAACTCAAACGGAACGAAATGTGCAACGGCGAGTGTGACGCTGAATGACGCTCTGATGCTACCGGTCTCGCCGGACGATAGCGGGGCCCCGCGCGGGGAAGCGGGAGGAGGGTTCTTTTCGAGTCAGGTGCCATGTTAATGCGCACGGCTTGTACATACTTTATATCTAGTCCAGTGACTTGTGAAGGTATTTTTGCGCCATTTGTTAAGGGCCCAGACCGCGCACGGATAAAGTCGATTTTGAGCGACAGCAGCGCTATTGTTGCCCGAATCATCCGACGGGCGGGTGAATGACCCAGAGAGCGCGATTTTGAAAATGTTTTGCGACAAACGTTCCACGTTGAGTTATTGTTATTGAAGTTGAATATTTACAGCATAACAAAAATGTTGAATTATTGGAAATAAACGACTGCCTATTTGTAAAATATTCCAAGAGTAGTTTTCGTTATAAAATGATCCTAATTACTAGATAAATAAATAAGAGTAGTTTGAGACACAATTTTTATGATTTTCTATTTATAATAAACAATCAAGAGCAGGTCCGGACTGACCTTTTTGTATTCTACTTACCTAAAATTCCAACTACGAGTACCTATGTATTTATTTGTAATTTTACTACCAAAGTTTATTCTTATTTTCGTAAAATTTTCATTCAATAAAATAATTGCAAATTCAGTAGGAAGTACGGTCGAAATAACATCACGCCTTTCCTCGCTAGTGTTTATATCTACGCAAGGAAATGTGCCTATTGCGTAAACTCAAATACTTTTTGCTTACGATCACCTCGCAATCTAAAAAATCTTCTAGGGTTGTACAAAAAATTGTCAATAAATGAAACACAAGTATAAAAATGGTTCATATAATTAAAAGTAAACAAAATATGAGTCGCCACCTAAAAAGCGTGCTAGGGTTGTACAAAAATTAGTTATAAACAAACATGAAATTTATAAATTATTCATATACTTAATTAAACGAAAGTAAACAATAACAAAATATGAGTTTAAGAGTTTCTAATGTTTTTTACATTTTAATGATTACTGATCAAATTCTGATTTCTACTAATTTGATGATAAAATCAATTGCTATTGCAAAACCTATCAGAATGAAAATGTTACCAGCTGCCCGATTCAAGTAATAAAAACCGTAGCGTAGTGACTTAAAAATTTCACTTCGCACACTTTTTAACCCACTTAAAAAAAGAAGAAGATTCTCAATTCGCTGTATTTTTTGAACCGATTTTGATGATTTTTTTTTTTATTTGAAAGCTGGTGATCCCGTGTGGTCACATTTTAATTTCATTAGGATCGGACCTTGGGTTTACACCAGGTAACTCTTCAAAATCGTATAGGAATTGTATAGAAATTGAGCTATTGGAAGATTTATGACAATCCAAGACTAGATAAGTAAGTGCGTTAAAAACAGAAAACCAAAAGGCGATTTCTAAGTTTCTAAGTTAAAACGACTTTTGAACTGGCGTGTTTACGTGAATCGACCGGCTGGGTAGTTAAGTTACCTCAGTCTCTTTCAAAATCATTAGACGTTCTTCTCTTTCAAAACACGTAAAGCTCTTTCTTTCCTCTCTTTCATAGCCTCTATGACATTGGGCGGGTCACGAATAGGCATGCTTCGTGACTGCCGAGGATCAACTAATTCTGGAAGGAGGCAATCGTAATAAAATCTAACTAATTTCATCTCCATTTTCTCCTTCCAAAATTTGTCGTCCTTTTCTATAATATAAACTTTCATAGGTACAGTAGCACCAAACCAGATGCCAAGCATGCAAACGTTTCTTTTAGTTATATGTAGCTGTCCCTGAATTTGGAAATACCAGTAATGATTTTTATTTATGACATAACCCTTGGAAGCCTTGTCCTTAACCCAAAAGGTATGTTTGGCCATTGCTTCATCAAGAGTCATGCCAGCTAAAGAATGTGGGCACTTAATTTCAATTAAACCGTTTGCATAAATGCCATCTGGTGTAGTACCAAGAAATTCATATTGATCGTCGACGAACAAACCGCAACCTTGTATACTAATATTCTCTTGAATTTCTAACTGTCTAATTGTAGTTTCTTCGTTTTCGATACCGTACCGTACAGCTGGAGATATTACTACCATAAACGATTTTACAAACAAGAGCAGCACAACTTGTGCTCTCTCGTTTTTTACAAACTTCCCCGAACGATGATGAGGTTAGTAATTTTCTCCTTGTACTCATCCACTCAGCACTACTTCTTTGCAAATGGGTCGACCTTTCAAGCTCCTCTCTTTCAGCACAAGACAACTTTAAATCAACTAAAAAAGATGACTTGGCTTTCTCATATAATTCTGGACTCAGATCAGGTTTTTCGCAGTTTGGTCCATAGTGAGCGTCTTTCGATACAGCGCTGTGGCTTTTTTTCAATCTTAATTTAGGTTTAGCAATTAAACGGTTTCTACGATTACTATTTTCCACTTTCGCGATCAAAGGATTAGGACTAGATTTAAATATGACTTCATGAGTTTTACTATGAATCGATCCCGTATTAAAAGACACAACAGCAGCTGCGCATCGGCCCGCATAAGAACCACGGGAAGAATAATTTACACGCTTACCCCCAACTAATTTGGCAATTACTCCGTTAAAACTTTCAACTATATTACTTGTGCAATTATGAATTAAACTTCTAGAATGATATGACAGTCTTTTACTTAAAATTTCTACCGCGTCCATTAATCCGCATCCAACAATTGCTGGAAGTAACCCAACAGGTTCTATTCGACGAGTGTCAGGTCTACAAAAATACTCCTTGCAATGTTGGTGATTACCAAATACGTGTTGTGGACCATTTAGAATATCTTCACTAAGATTTTTTATTTTTTCTTCGAGTGACTGATTTTGATCCCCCCAATATTTAATCGCGCATTTTACACCCGTTCTTAAACGCAAATACCTTTCTTTTAGGAATTTCCGCAACTCGCAAGGATACTTAGTGTCTTTCGACAATTTCTCCAAGCTATTGCAGTAGTTTCGTAAAAGATGATTTTTGCATTCAATTTTCTCTACTATTAAATTATCGTACGGACGCGAATCTAATATTTTTTTATAAGTACTGGAATCGCCGTCTGCTACAAATTTATTATAAATTACACCGTGATCAACAAAGGAACGTTTAAACCCCTCAACTATTATGGTCGATTCCATCCCGGTAGATGATCCTGAATAATTCTTGAAACAATGGTGTTCCGGGGGCTGACTGTTGTTCTTTGCGGCTCGTGCACAGACTACGCAGTATTTATTTTTAACTCCAAAAAACAATACTTTATTAGTTTTAATGCCAATTATCGCAGCTGCGCCGGATAAGGCGGAAAAATTCTTACCATAAGATCTCTTGCTCCAACAACCGTCAACAGCAACAGATATTAATGGTGTACCATTTTTATCAACACTACCTATAGACACTGCGTACTCCGCTTCTTCCTTGACAGCTTCTGCCATGGAATGTGCTGCTGTCTTTTCCCACCAATCGCAAACCGTATTATTAATTTCATTGTACAATGAAGGTGACATGATTGGTAGGGCTACTGCGGCACTTAATGTTTTTAACTGAGAGTAGCTCCCACCAGATGATATGATACCAGACACAATTTGATGATTCACTTCCATGCTATCTTCTTTCTTTTCAACCAAACACACAGTAAATTTCATATTACACATACTACATTTTATGATGAGTTTTGAGTCCAGACCAACTTTTACTTCACCTATTATACTGAGGTAACTTAACTTACAATCCATTGGAGCGTGGTCCCCTATGGCCTGAAGAGCTTTAAAAAAAAAGAAATATCCACTACTCTACGCCCAACTTCCACTTCATCCACCTTTCCCTCTTGACGGTTGTCAATAACTAGTTCCTGTAAAGAAAGATAATGGCTTGATTTTTATTATAAAAAATAATTCAAAAGGTATGGGCCAAATTTCTTCAAACATAGCTAAGAACTCCCTTAGAATACATCTTTGAAACACAGAACACTAGATCAAAATCTTAAACGTTTTTATCAGTCTTCGTCAATTATGAAAGTGAATAAATAAACATAATAAAAAACTGGTTGCTTGTAAAGTCGGTTTAGGACGATAATTTTATCGGATAACGTCATAATATTATTCTCCATCGCTTGTACTGCGCTCTCGCTTGACCCTAGCGTGACATAATGTGACACTTTTTTGTGCGTGTTGCCGGTGTTCATCGATTTATAAGACGTTATCACGTCATAAATTTAATAAATCCGACTATATGCATAAAAACTCAAAAGGTAAAAAGAAAACAAGTCTACGGTCTTGAATTATGTTACATAAAAATAAATAAGAACACTATTGTAATAAATCGAATTCAACAGTTGAGACCCATTGAAATCCTCACAGGCTCGAAGATATTCCTGACTAGCTAAATATTTCTTTAGAAATAGGCCCCGACTGCTAAATACGCTATATTACAATGGTGTTGTTATTTATTTTTATTACACATTTTCATTTTTTAATCTGTCGGGTTTTAACATTTTTATTGTTTATTTATTTATATTCATAACTGACGAAGACAAATATAAAAGTGCAAAAGAATTCATACAATATTATGTTCGTGATGAACAGAAATTATAAATTTCCTTTACGCTATACGTATTGGTTTTTTATGGCGTCACTTATTCTATGTCACTCGGGCTTAGAAGACAATTCTAATGATACTAAAAACATTAAAATCGGTTCAATAATTTTGAACTTATCGTGCCACAAAGATATATTACTTAGTATACATACATACATACGTACACCAGTCGCGTAAAAGATAATATTTTACAAAAAAAATTCTTGATTTTGGTAAAATACGAGATTTGAATGTGAATTTTCTTTTGAGAAAGTAATTGAGAAGTATGTGTTTGTCTCACAATGAAAATAATAAATATTGCAAAAAAAAACTGTAGGTACTGAGATTTTGTCTTCGCCCATCACTAGCTAGTTTGTTTATTTATGTAACAAGTCTACAAGAATTACGTATAACAACTTACCTCTATACAGCGCGTAGCAGTGTTGCTCGGAGTCTCGGCCTGAAGGTTTTCTTCATTTTCAGTACTGGAAATATTATTCATCAATATCCACTTTTTATTTATTTTGTAATTTTTGTACAACCCTACGCCAGGCACGGCGCGCGCGCGCCCGTGCAATTTCTGATAGGAAACATACCTACTTCCACTTCCACATATTTAGACATGATGAACATGAAAACTAATAATACTGTAACTAATAATAGTGTAAGCAAACTCATTGCTTTGAAATACATAAATATATGAAAACTAATACTATATTATGTAATAAAATTTATTATTATGAAAATTGTTCCTATAGAAATTGACTTTATTACTTATATAGATATTGAAATTACGTAATTATTACCTACTGGACATTGTAATTTTTCTTCTTAGACTGACATACCTAATTGTGTACCTATCTAATTACATGTCAAATCAATATTTACATGCTGTTGTAGGTATATGTCTGAATCAGGCGATCTAAATCATTGTACCTATTTGCTTTGTAATGTACCTACCCTGTTCAAAATGCAAATAGATTATATTATTATTACTACTAAGACATGATAAGCATACACACAAATAAAAGTAATAAAACTAGGATTTTTACTTGACACTAACACAAATCTAGTAAATTTTTTCTAGGTATTTAGGACAAGACGTAGTCAAGTAGGCAGGTAAATAAATAAGTAGGGAGGAACTTACATTTTATTCCGAGATCTTTTGGCTTTCACGTTTTTATAATGCGTACTAAATTTTCTTTTCGCTGGCATGGCACTCAGCAAATTATCCTGCGAAAAGAGACCCTCGATTACCAATTACGTTTATGATACCTATTGCCTTAATCATGTTGAAAAATCTATGTATGTCGTGCAGAGAACTATATACCCCGCCAGTTCATATCTCGAGAAAATAAGGTGGGCAGGGCTTTGATTGTTTCAAGCCTGAATTGATACCTACTTTACAAGGTTCATAAAATGACCTACGCAACAAAGTAAATAATTTTGTATTTCTTACGATTTATATCTAGTTCCATCATGGTTTTCTTTCAGACTTTCATTATATCGGTACTTTCTATTTACTGAAAGTAAATTAGTTATAAAAATATTGTACTTACAGTTTTTCACAAAAAACACAAATTCACAACACGTAATTTTGCTGTAGCATCCGACACGCGTGGAGTCACTTTGAAATTCTATGGCGCACTGGCGATTAGTTGCGACGATCGTTCTATCGGGACGCGTTTGAATTTGCATACATTTTTCTATGGAGAATTTACGTAAAGCCCTAAAATCTAGATATGTTTATATCTAGATTTTAGGGCTTTAAAAGGGGAAGTCTTTGTTTGTAAAGGTACAAAAAAAAGTACATGGTTATATTTATTGGCTTTTTCAGTGTTCAAAAAGTGTTTCTTTTTATCAATTTGTGTTGATTTATTGGGTTAAATCTGAAAAATACGAAGGCAGGTTTTCGAATTTTTTCTCAATTTTGTGCGTTTGTTGACGTTTATTATATACCAACTACAGGGTTTTAAGAGTTAAAATTAGCACTAACATCATTTTTGGTCTTTCATTTTAATATATACAAATTATCGTTGTTATTAATCATATGTAAATAGGTTAAATATGAAAAATCGTAACACTCTTTTCGGTGATTTTCACGATCTGGGCCCTTAAGATGCATGTTTTTTCAACGTTTATTTCTAATCCTCATTCGATACTTGCTGAGTTCAGTGTTTGGATCAAGTAGGTTAGTTCAGTATGACTTTCACTCAGAATTACGATGTCATCGGCGAAACGAAGATGATTTTGCAGCTCCCCATTGATGTTGATACCCTTTTCTTTCCCGTGTGGATAAAGTGTGCCAAATATATTTTCTAGCAGCGCTGTGAAAAGGTTTGGAGATTGGATTACACCTGCTTTACACCTCGCAGTATTTGAAATGACTCTCGAATGCGCCCCGTTCGTACCGAGGCCGTACTATTCTCGTAGATATTTTTTAGTATTTTTATGTACTTCGTGTTAACTCCTTGATACTCTAGTGCTCTCCAGAGTGCTCTATGTGAAATTGTATCGAAAGCCTTGGAATAGTCAATAAAGGCGAATGTAGAGTTCTTTATTATATTCATTGTAGCGCTCAACAATCTGCGTCAGAGTAAAAATATGATCCATAGTTGAGTATTTTGACCTAAATCCTGCCTGTTCTCTAGGTTGGTGTTGTTCTGGCGTGTTTCTTATTCTTCTCAGCAGAACACTTGTGAATATTTTGAATGTAGTCTGTAATAAACTTATTGGCCTGTAGTTGCCGATAACCAAATGGTTACCTTTCTTATATAATAGGTTAATTATTGAGTTTTCCCACTCTTTGGGTATGTGGCTGGAGTTCAGAATATTGTTGAACAGATCTGTCAAGAGGGTGTCTGTGGGTCGATAATTGCTCTGATGACGTCATTGGGAATACCATCTTCTCGTGGACTTTGAGCCGATTTCAATTTTTTGATGGGTTAATAGATCTCAGTTTAGAAACGGCATGACTTCTAGTTCTCGCTGAGTCACTTGTTGGTAGATTGTACTTGAGTTTTCCTCGGTGTTTTGGTATGTATGTGTGTACGGATATGTCGCACTACACTACTCCTGTTACTAAAACACTTCCTACAATCACTACACTGATATGGGTTTACACCAGTGTGTGTGCGGGTATGTTGTGTTAATTCAGTCGACTGACTAAAACATTTCAAACAATCACTACACTGATAAGGCTTCTCACCAGTGTGTGCGCGGATATGTGTTGTTAATGTAGTCTTCCGACTAAAACATTTCAAACAATGACTGCATTTATAAGGTTTCGCACCAGAGTGTGTACGCATATTCCGTCTTAAACTACTATTATCACTAAAACATTTCATACAATGACTGCATTTATAAGGTTTATAACCAGTGTGTACGGATATGCCTTATTAAATCTCTCTTGTCACTAAAACACTTCATACAGTCACTACATTTATAAGGTTTCGCACCAGTGTGTATACGACGTATATGCTTAATTAAATCCCACTTGCGACTAAAACATTTCATACAATCACTACACTGGTAAGGCTTCTCACCAGTGTGAGTACGGATATGCATATTTAAATACCTCTTATGACTAAAACATTTCATACAATCACTACACTGATATGGGGTCTCACCAGTGTGTGTGCGGGTATGTTGTGTTAATTCAGTCGACTGACTAAAACATTTCAAACAATCACTACACTGATAAGGCTTCTCACCAGTGTGTGCGCGGATATGTGTTGTTAATGTGGTCTTCTGACTAAAACATTTCAAACAATGACTGCATTTATATGGTTTCGCACCAGAGTGTGTACGCATATGCCGTCTTAAACTACTATTATCACTAAAACATTTCATACAATCACTACACTGATAAGGCTTCTCACCAGTGTGTTTACGGATATGCCTTTTTAAACTGTCCTTAACACTAAAACACTTCCTACAATCACTACACTGATAAGGCTTCTCACCAGTGTGTGCGCGGATATGTGTTGTTAATGTAGTCTTCTGACTAAAACATTTCAAACAATGACTGCATTTATAAGGTTTCGCACCAGAGTGTGTACGCATATGCCGTCTTAGACTACAATTATCACTAAAACATTTCATACAATCACTACACTGATAAGGCTTCTCACCAGTGTGCGTGCAGATATGAGTAATTAAATGAATCTTTTGCCTAAAACATTTTATACAATCACTGCACTGATAAGATGTCTCACCAGTGTGCGTGCGGACATGTCTCGTGAGCTTAGATTTAGTAGTGAAACGTTTCTGACAAGTATCACATGAGAATTGTTTAATGTTCATTGAAGTATGAGGACCTACTTCGAAACTACTTCGGATTGAGCTTATTTTTTGAGATATTTCTATATTAACATTAATATCGTCAGTAGCGCTATTTGTAATTGCGCTTTGGTGAGCCGATTCTTCTTCAACAGTGTGAGTCGTACAGGGGCTAGGAGCTAAGATGACGTCCTGTACTTCAGTCTCTCTTTCAGGATGACACACATCTGAAAAAAAATACAAACAAATCAATTTTGTGCCCTTTAATGTGATAAAATTCACGATATGCATTTTAAAAACCTACACAATCACGCCTATATCCCCGAGGAGAAGGCAGAGGTGTGTTCAACACCCACATTTTGCCAGTAGTTTAGTTAGTCCCACGTTATAGACGACAAACCTATTGCCGTCTTTATACAATAGAAATCATTAACATGTTTTCTACTACACTATAGGAAATGAAATGGTTGGTGTCAGACTAAAGACAACTCATACTCACCGGCTGTGACGTCAGTGGTCTTTACTATCACACGAGTAAAGTCGTCCCCCGCCTCGTCTGACAGTCGCGAGCACTCGTCCAGAGAGTCGACATCTCCCAGACGATCTAACAACGAATTCTACTCATTAGTACAACCTGATAACTGCGGCTCGGTCTACGTGGTATAGTTCCCAGTTTCCACGGGAACACATAACCGGGAGAAAAAGTACGCTACGGCACTAGGCGATAATGTACATATTAGTGAAAGTAGTTCATCTCAAATTCGGTTCAGTAGCTACAGAGCCTGTGCAATGCAAATGAATAAATAAATCTGTTCTCTTTAAAATGTAAGTGCAGAGAATAGATAATGTAACACGTTGTAATCCCCTGCCTAAGGGGTAGACAGACGTGTTCAACACGTGCACAGTTGTTGGTTCCAAGTAATCCCATCCACCCGGACCTCTGATCAGTGCAGACGTGTTTAAAGCTAAATCATATTTGATTTTAAATATATTGAAAAATTAAAAACAAGTTATACTAGAAGAACATAACACTCAGGACATAACCGGTTTAAGTTTACCGGGTAGGACATCCCAACTACTTCCACTACGGCAACGCCCACTGTGCTGTGCTCCACCCGCTACAAAGGGCGGGGGCAGTGACCTACCAGTCCTGCGCATACGCACACATTTATAACTACTAAGTAAGTGATAGCCTATTGAGTACTGTCTGTGATTGGGTATTACTTTGTGTGTGGTCGTGTTTTGTTTCCGATACTTAGCACTATTCCAGTCTGTGTTACTGCATAATACAACATTGATCATATTTATATCAGTGTGTAAATTACATCGACGAGTACACTATGCCGCTTAAGAGAACGCCTCCATCTACGAAAAATGATAAGAATAAATCGGACACCTATCCGAGTTCAGCTTCTTTATCGGATACTGAAACTGAGAACACCCTTCAGGTTCCCACCCGCCCTCGAACGAGAAAGCAACAAGATGACCAGATGACTACCTTTATTTTGGAAATTAAACAAACACTGAAGATTTTCATAAAAATAACAAACCATTTTACAAGGCACTATAAATGATTTACAAAAGCAAAACAACGACATCATACAGTCAATGGAATTCATGTCAAAACAGTGTGAGGATCAGGGATAAAATAACTAAAATGGAGACAGAACGACGAGCTCACCCGGCGCATATACAAGCCCTGGAGTTGAGGGTGGAAGGTCTGGAGAGATACCAGAAACAAGCAGGTACAGAGGTGAGAAATGACCCTTTTTTTGTTTAATCGCGGTTTCTAAATCTCGAAATCGGCTAAAACATAAAAAAAAAGCTTAAAAATAATTGTAGGTAATTTAATCCTCTCATCATCATCATCTGCCTGCCCTTATCCCAAGTATTTGGGGTCGGCGCAACATGTTTTCATCTTCCATACATCCCTGTCACACGTCATTTCCTCAGTCACTCCTTTCCTGGTCATATCCTCTTTCACGCATTCTATCCATCTTTTCTTGGGCCTACCTCGAGTTCTTAGGCCATCTACATTCATACTTTGCACCTTTCTAACCACATTACTTTCGTCTCTTCTCATAACATGTCCATACCGTGATAGCCGTTCGCTTCTCACTTTTTCATATACTGGGGCAACTTTCAAACTTCCTCTAATATACTCGTTCCTTACTCTATCCATCCTTGTTACACCACACATCCATCTTAACATTCGCATTTCCGCTACATGCAGTTTTCTTTCATCGGTCGCTTTTACGGCCACACATGAAAGTCCTTTATGGCATATGATAAGAACTTGTGCTATGTGATCTAGACAACTGATAAGCATCCTTATATATTTTCTAAATACATACATAATAAACACGGTGAAATACTGCTACCACTTCACAACACCTACGAGCCAACCCACGACTTTCACTGTCAGATAGCTGATGTTTTAAAGACATAGGCTACTTTTTTTTACAGGGAATGTTAGTACTTCGAATCCTCCATGACAGTTCAAAACTCACCAGTATCGACAAACTCCTCTATTTCTTCCTTTATGTTGTCTAGAGATATGTCACTGTTCCCATCCAAATTGTTGTGTTGTTCTAAGTTTACATCTCCTGTAAGTGAATAAAAGAGAATATAAGATAGATCGACAGATAGTCTGTGTACATACACTTTGGTACTCAAACTCAAACTCAAAAATATTTTTAATATAAGTTATAAAATAACACTTATTAATGTCAGCACATAAGAATTTACATTAAAAGCCAGATTTGCAAAACCAAAAAGAAAAGAACCTGGCAATAAAACCTCCAGGCCACTCTTTCTCAATCCTCAATAACTGCATTCATAGGTTAATACACACAACATATCCAGTAAGATGCTGCAACTAATACACCACACATTATGCAATTTAGAAAATTCATATTCAATTATTTGCCCCAAACACGAAATGAACCCTGATTAACACTATTAGCAGTAGTGATGTAGTTAGCAGCATCAACCCAAAAAAGGATAACATGAGGGCAAGGGCACTACATGACCAGGTATGGACCAAGAGCCTAGGAGATAAATTATAAGAGTAGCGCTATAGATACAGGCCAACAAACCACTGTCACCGAGTACCTAGTAGAGTGTAACAATTTGCTTTGTAATGTTCTAGATGTACTTACTTCCATCCAGTGTATAGACACTGTTTACTGGACACTTATTCCTATGAATAAACATAGTAATTGTGAAGATATAAGGAAAGTCAACACACCAAAATCCTCAGTGTCCAGCTCCTCCTTGACGATATCCAAAGGCAGGTCACATTCTGAAGTCAACCCTAGTCCGGAGGGATCCAGTACATTGTCAACTTCCTCCATCATTATCAACTGACAATTAATAAAAATATGGGTTAAATAAAATGAGATCACAAGGAATCCAAATAAATGGAAAGTCAAGAGGGACGACTTCTCTAAAACATAAAAACAAAAGCAATAATTATTAAGTCAAAATTAGTCTAAAACGTCGTTGTTGTTGTCAAGAATGTCATTGTCAAGTCAGTCGGGAGTGTCATAATTACGGGTAGGCTAAAACCTTTCATCCATAACGCCTTATCTTGCGGTACATTTTATCAAATTACCATTGTTATCTTCGTCAGGTGAAAGAATTACAGAATGTTTAATAGTAAAAGTAGAACGTTCTTCCTGCCCCCAGCTTAGCGCATAGAGTTAGGCGGTAGGAAGATTTTGTCTAAAACCAATGATATCGCACGAAATTGCGTAAGGGAAGAGACTCACAGTGCAAGATGTTCAAACTCAGCCGAAAACTATAGTTTTAGCGATTCATATTGTAAAATTAATGTCAGGTCTTCGGTGGCATGGTTGGTAGTGCACCAGCTCTCGACGCCGGAGTCTCGAGTTCGATCCCCGGGGCCCGGGTCAAATTGAAGACTTGTGGTGATCCACATATTTTTGTTTCATTTATTTGAGTTTATGTTTTCTATGTATTATTTATACATATTCTATTTTTTTATATTTTCTATTTTCTATATTCTTTTTTTCTATTTATATTTTCTATTTTTCTATTTTCTATGTCTTATTTAGAAATACGTTTACCTCTACCAAACTCCGTTTAAGCTCCACTTTAAGAAACACGTGGCCGCGCGGTTTGCCATTACGTGAGTGCTGTGGAACGAGAAGTCCATACTTTAGGGCTATATTTTTACAATCTATTTTTCTTCGAAATCGTATCAGTGATTAACAAAAAGAATTAGACTTCTACAACGCTCCGTTTAAGAGAACCGGCGGTTGAATTTTTGCGGACTGCGCGGCCATAACTTTGGAGTGCTGTAGGTCGTGAAGTCCAAACAGTAGAGCTTTATTTTTATAATCTACATTTTCTTCGAAATCGTATCAGTAATTAGCAAAAAGAATTAGACTTGTACGTAGCTCCGTTTAAGAGAACTGGTGGCTGCGCAGTTGAATACGTGCGGACTGCGCGGCCACGGTTAAACCCTTATAACTTTCTAAATATTGACTCTTCGAAATTGCGGTTTTCACTGTTCGTTTTTTACAAATTCCTTCGAAATGCTGACATAAGTTTTGTTTTTCTACGACATAGTGGCCGAGCAGTCGAAACGGACACTTTGTTTTGGTCCTGGTATATGAATATTATATGACTACTTTACTATTATGACTTTAGGGAAGGCACACACAGCTGCAAATCCTTCGCAAATTTCCACTGCAGATTGTCTTGATGGCTACCGAATAATAAATGGTGCCAATGAAACAAGAATCTTTGTCACTCCACAGACAGCCATTAAGGCTGTTGGTGGACTGATGTTAAATTTTTAACATAGATACCTGCAACAGAAAAAGCAATAATATAGTAAAATTTTAAATATTCATCTTGATTAAATATTGATTGTTTCTTTAAATTTAATAGCCTCTTTTTAGAGATTATCTCTATTGAACCGAATTTGAAAACTCTTTCACTAAAAACCAAGCTGCCTTGCACCACGCAGACAGCATAACACTGAGAGATGGCCGTTTACTCCACATACCTATGTATTATTATTATTTCATTTATTTTTATTTTTATATTTCTCTTTTTTTCTTTTCTGAGCTGTTTATTGGTTTTGGTTATTTTATATAAGTGGAGTAATAAATGTTTTTTCTTTCTTTCTTATTTCTTTCTAATCTGTAGCAACATTTACCCGAAGTGCCAAAAACTACTTTGTATCCCAGTATGTGTTCCTGTGGGAATTGTGAACAAAAACTAGGGTAGGTACTCCAGTGAATGAACACCCCCCAGTGAATGAACAAAACGGAGTTTTTTGCAAAAAATAAGAAATTGAAACATTTTTACCGAACATAGTATTTTTTTTCGTGATTGCAACTCTTTTTTCCATTATAGTGGGAATATTAATTTCTTATGTCACTGTTATTTTTAAAATGGCGACCATTTAAAGTTTGCAGTGTTGAGGATCTGTGTATTTGTTCAGGCAAATATTTAGGACTCAAGTAAGACGCATCATTTTTGATATTGTAGCCGTAACTGAAATGTGCGCTATTAGTTATTTGTTAATTCTAATAAAGGATAGTTATACTATGTATCTTGAATAGATTTAATTGCTATTGTAGCCAGTTTTACGTAAATTATTAGGTGTCCCAGCATTGGAACTAAAAATCATTTGAGATCCAGTGAATGAACGACTGTTCATTTACTGGAGAAACGTCAAATTCATATTTATAATAATATAGGTGTGTAATTTATTTTTAAGCAAATACGTGTTTTGTGAGTAAAAATAGATTTCTGATCTTTTGGCCAGTAATGGGACACGTATGTTCATTCATTGGTTCATACAACCTAGTAAATGAACTAACACTATTCATCTTGTTCAATTATTAGCTTTTGTCATAATGATGTAACCAATAAATGAACACACTATGTTGGGCTAGATTTTATCCTTTTCGATCTAGATTTCATTAACATAGGTATTTTTGTCTCTATTATTGTCCCTTTAGATCAGCATGGATTCCGATAGAAATAAATACGAAAGATTTCGATATACCCAAGAAACATTGGAAACTGCTCTTAGGCAAGTAATATTTTTAAGATACCAAAATCTATCCTACATAAAAAGTTCACAAATAAAGTTCCCTTGCAAAGAAAAATGGGTCCTCCCTCCGAACTCACCCCTGACGAAGAGACTAAAATTGCTAAATGGATTATAAATAAAGCAAAATTAGCTTTTCCGATGCATCCAGAAGAAGTATTTGATACTGTCGAAAGCTTTTTAAATTCCATCAATAGAAAAAGTAAATTTACAGGGAATAGGCCAGGAAAGAAGTGGCTCACGTTATTTCTTAACAGGCATCTTGAGATCACAAAAACAAAATGCGGAAGTAATTTCTAAAGGCAGAGCTGCAGTTACTGAAACATCTATCAGGGCTTGATATAAGGAACTAGATCAGTTCTTGACCGAAGAACATGCTTTAGATATTAAAGACAATCCTAGTAGGATATTTAACACCGACGAAACAGGTGTTAGGACATGCCCAAAACCGGAATCATATTGGGACCTAAGAATTATTGAAATACGTACGAAATCGCTAGTGGTAAAGAAAAATAATCTATAACAGTTCTTTGTACTTTTGCTGCTGATGGAAAAGATGTTCCTCCATTTGTAGTAGAGCACCTGACGTCCCTCTCGATTTACCTGGCACATCTAATTCTTTTAGACAGTCATTAACTTCATTCGTCATTAATTAAAATGACACAAATGCAGATCTGCCTCAGGAAAGTATTGAACCCGAATGTAATTCCGAAATAGTTATCGAGATTTCAGAAAATCAAAACAATGATGTAGTAGATAACAATCAAGATATTACTATAACTATTCCTTCTGTGATTGACTTGACTAATTTGACTGATTTTAATAATATTACAAATTTTTCTGAATATTTAAAGAGTCTTGGAATTTTAATGAAACGACTGAAATAGTGGATCTAATAATTGACAATGAATTAGACCTGCCCACCGTGATTCCTCTTCCATGGTACGATACTCCATTAGACAGCATAATGTCTGATTACGCCGGTCGTCTTCTTTTAGGTAGTAGAAGGGACTTTGTAAGTAAAACTCTTGAACTATCACTTATCTGGTTTACTTTCTTGGGATAATTGATGATTACAAAAATATGATGTTGACAGTACAGAGCTTCGCTACGCAATGAATAAAAATCTGCTAAAGGTCACGCGCAATCACGCATGACTGTTGTACTGCTATTCATGAAACGCTAGGCGTTGCAGGCGGCCTGAACATCCTCCCGGCCCTCGAAAGCTTCTGGCTTTTGAGTTTGTGTGTCATCTGCAGTATATAACGGGCAGAGGGTATGAACAGCCCTACGTAAGATGCCCTTAACAGTGTCATCAGCCACTCTTGCAGCGCCATCGGATCCAAAATATAATTTGTGAACGCGTCCCATTCTCCACTTCAAAGGAGGCAAACTGGGCTCCTTAATCGCCACCAAATCACCTTCGTGGAGTGCCTTTTGATGCGTTCGCCACTTGTTTCTTTGTTGCAGTTCACATAGGTATTCGTTTCTCCATCGATCCCAAAGGTGCTGCCGCATCTTCTCAATAAGTCTGTATCTAGTTAGTCTGCTTGCATTGACATCTAACAGACACTCGGTTGGTAATGACGTGAGATGTTTGCCGATTAAGAAGTGCGCTGGAGTCAAGGGATCAAGGTCGTTAGGATCGGATGATAAGGGAGATAATGGTCTAGAATTGAGGATTGCCTCAATTTGTGTGAATAAAGTTGACAGTTCTTCGAACGTCAAATGTTTATCGCCTAATATACGAGTCAAATGGTACTTGGCGGCTTTAATTCCCCCCTCCCAAAGGCCACCGAAATGGGGGGAATAAACCGGCGAGAATCTGAATCGAATGCCTTCACTTGACGCAAAACCAGTAATGTCCCTGCTGCATGATTTTAGAAAATTTGTAATAACCTTGTTTGCGCCGACAACGTTCGTGCCATTGTCGCAATAGAGCTCCAGAGGTTTACCTCTGCGAGATATAAACCGCCGCAAACATAAAAGAAAATTATCAGTAGTGAGATCGCTAGCTACCTCAAGATGTACGGCTTTGGTACTAAAGCAGACAAATAAACATAAATAGCATTTGGATATTTTGCAACCGCGGCCCTTACGATCTGTTATATAAAAAGGACCACCCATGTCAACACCACTTACATAGAAGGGGTGGTAACTAGCAGTGACCCTGCTAGACGGTAAGTTTCCCATAATAGGATTATTAGCCTTTGCCTTCATAAGCTTGCAGATTTTACAATTGTTTACTGTACTTCTTGCTAATATTCTGCCCTTGCAAGGCCAACATTTTTGTCTTATACTACTCGATAGAAGTTGAGGCCCGCAGTGAAGAAATTTTGTATGGTAATATGAAAATAATATTTTAGTGAAATTATGATTAGTTTCTAACAAATATGGATGTTTCCTCTCAGTGGCTTCATTAGAATTTTGCAGACGACCTCCAACACAAAGCATGCCGACTTCATTAAGGAACGGGCTAAGCGATAGTAAACGTGATTTAGAAGGTAAGGTTTGTTTATTTGTTAAGACCTTTAATTCATTAGAAAAACATTCTTCCTGGTGTAGCTTTATGAGTGCGTTAAGTGCGACATCTAATTCATCGCAGGTAAGTGGACCAGTTATTTTAGATTTTACATTTCTTACATTAAATATAAATCTCAAAACATAAGCACAAGATCTGTGTAATTTAGTAAAACTGGAATATTTGGTAAAATCGATAACCTTATTTTTAATTATGGTTGAAGATGAACTATGTAAAGATATATTAGTTCGTAGATCAATACTATTTTGTGATTTGTTTTTAATATTTTGTTTTGTTTCAGGTAGATCGGGAATATTTTTTGTTACTATGTTCCTAGGCCAATGAGATGGATCGTCTAACAAGAAAGAAGGACCCTCCCACCATAGCTTTGAAGATGAGATAACTTTAGGACTGACTCCTCGAGAAGCAAGATCTGCCGGATTTTGATGTCCAGGAACATGTCTCCAAACATTAGAACAAGTCAAGTCCCGAATCTCACTGACGCGGTTTGAAACAAAGGGTTTTAGATCACACCCGTTGGAGGACAACCAACACAACACGACTGTTGAGTCCGTCCAATGTACAACGGATTGAATTTTGCAACGAAGAGATTTCAATACCTTTGTAGTTAGCCGCGCAGACAGTAACGCGCCACAAAGTTCAAGACGGGGTATTGTTGTTGCCTTTATTGGTGCTACCTTAGTCTTAGCACACAGTAGTCTTACTAAGGTCTGCCCAGAGTTGCTAATCGATCTAACATAGACTGCGCCAGCATATGCCGATTGAGAGGCGTCTGAAAATGAATGTAATTGAATTCCTGCTTGGGTTTGACTGAAAGCGCATCTAGGTATATCAAACTCTGAAATAGAATTTAAAGTGGTTGCAAAATTCATCCATTGGCGTTTCAAAGGTTCATCAATAGGATCATCCCAATCCAATTTGGAAATCCAAAGTTTTTGTAAAATGATTTTTGGTATGATTGTACACGGACTGAGCAGGCCTAATGGATCGAAAAGTTTGGCTGATTTAGATAATATTATTCGTTTTGTTATCGACTGATGTTGTTCTAAATCAACTGAAAATTGGAAAACGTCCCCCTTTGGATCCCACCTTAGACCCAAAACGCTAGCTTGAGATGTACAATCAAACGTTTTAGGTTGAGTAGTGTCATTTTGAAAGACAGATGGTAAATTTGTACGCCATTTTCGCAATGGCAGACATGCTGAGTTTAGCTCAGAGGTGACAGAATTAATTATGTTGCGTAATTCTGACTCTGTATCAGCGCCTGACAGAAAATCATCAACGTAAAAATCATCGCTGATCAACTGAGCTACTTTTGGGTCTTTGCATTCCCTGGACAGTTGTATTAAGCATCGAGTGCTTAAAAATGGCGCTGAGGCTGTACCATATGTGATGGTGTTTAGTTGAAATATTTTAATTTGTTCGCTAGGATCGTCGCGCCACAAAATGAGTTGCAAGTGTCGTTGTGTATTATCTACCAATATTTGGCGATACATTTTTTCAACATCTGCTGATACAACAAAATTGTGTTGCCTGTAGCGTAATAAGATTGAAAATAAATCATTTTGTAGTACTGGTCCAATATATTGAATGTCGTTGAACGACAAACCAGTAGTGGTTTTTGAAGACGCGTCAAAAACGACTCGTAATTTTGTAGTTTCACTCGCTTCTCTTATTACGCCGTGGTGCGGAAGATAGTTGCCAAATATGGGCTTAGAAATTTTAGTCATGTGACCTAATTTCTCGTATTCATGAATAAATTCATGGTATTGTTGCCTTAACTTATGATTATTTTTTAGTTTTCTTTCTAACTGTAAAAATCTCTTTTCTGCTATTGTATAAGAATCACCCAAGCAATCTGCAGACTGTTTGAGTGGAATTTTTACAGAAAATCTACCGTCGATTTCCCGATGAGTAGTTGAAGTGAATAATGATTCACAACAATCCTCATTGTTGTATTCTAATTTTGGACTTATCTCTTCAAGCTCCCAAAACTTACTTAATTGCTGACTAATTTCTTGAGAAAAATAGCAATACGACTTTGAATTACCTGTTTCAAAATGTTTTTCCGCAATAGGACCGGCTACAATCCATCCTAGTTTAGTTTCTTGTAGAATGGGCCTTTGTGGTCCCAGCGTAACTCGGCCTGGTTCTAAAATGTCCCAAAATATGTCAGCCCCCAATAGTAGATCAATATCAGAACATTGATAGAACTTTGGATCTGCAAGTTGGACGAAATTGGGAACATTGAGGTTATGTACATTTATGTTCGCCTGAGGCAACCTTTCAGTTATGCGAGGCAAAACATAACATTTAACAAATAAATTATACGAATTAAATGTAGAAAAAAGTTGTAATTTACAGTGTGATAGTACATTAAATACCTCATTACCTATGCCAGATATACAATGGTAAGAATTATTTTTTGTAGATAAACCAATTTTTCTTTGAGCGCTGTCACTTATGAATGATGACTGGCTTCCCGAGTCTAACAAAGCTCTTAGGGTATAAATATTGTTATTATTTTTTACCTTGACTAAGGCTGTAGTGAGAAGAACTTGACTTGTCGATGTCGTAGACATGGACACGGAAGAAGCGGTATTTGATGGAGTGCAGTCAGCGCTAGGAGCAGGTAAGTTATTTGCATCAGAGTTATTATTATTAACAATACTAGTTTGGGTAGACTGTAGCGAATTTTGTTTATGTAGCATTGTATTATGTTTCCTATGACAAATTCGGCAACCACCAAGTCTACACTGATAGGGTTGATGGCCACTGCGAAAACAATTACTACATAATTTTAAAGAGGTAAGTTTAGAAATTCTTTCAGTGATTGGCATAGATTTGAATACGGAACATTCATACAACAGATGATTTTGTTTACAGAGTGGACACTGCTTAGGAGACGACGATGAATCGACAGATGTACTGTGGAAAGATTTAGTATTTTTTATGTTGGATAGGCTGTGCCGTTTTTCATTATGTATCTTACCAGTGTTCAACGTTTGTAATAGGGTAGCACGCTGGCGAAGAAAACAATAAAAATCTGTTAAGGTTGGAGAATCAATGCTATGCCTAAACTGTTCCCATTCTTTGTTGGTAATACTGTCCAATTTCGTCGTTGCCAGATATATAATGAGCGTATCCCATTTTTCTGTTGGTTGTCCTAACGAATTTAAGGGCCCAGATCGTGAAAATCACCGAAAAGAGTGTTACGATTTTTCATATTTAACCTATTTACATATGATTAATAACAACGATAATTTGTATATATTAAAATGAAAGACCAAAAATGATGTTAGTGCTAATTTTAACTCTTAAAACCCTGTAGTTGGTATATAATAAACGTCAACAAACGCACAAAATTGAGAAAAAATTCGAAAACCTGCCTTCGTATTTTTCAGATTTAACCCAATAAATCAACACAAATTGATAAAAAGAAACACTTTTTGAACACTGAAAAAGCCAATAAATATAACCATGTACTTTTTTTTGTACCTTTACAAACAAAGACTTCCCCTTTTAAAGCCCTAAAATCTAGATATAAACATATCTAGATTTTAGGGCTTTACGTAAATTCTCCATAGAAAAATGTATGCAAATTCAAACGCGTCCCGATAGAACGATCGTCGCAACTAATCGCCAGTGCGCCATAGAATTTCAAAGTGACTCCACGCGTGTCGGATGCTACAGCAAAATTACGTGTTGTGAATTTGTGTTTTTTGTGAAAAACTGTAAGTACAATATTTTTATAACTAATTTACTTTCAGTAAATAGAAAGTACCGATATAATGAAAGTCTGAAAGAAAACCATGATGGAACTAGATATAAATCGTAAGAAATACAAAATTATTTACTTTGTTGCGTAGGTCATTTTATGAACCTTGTAAAGTAGGTATCAATTCAGGCTTGAAACAATCAAAGCCCTGCCCACCTTATTTTCTCGAGATATGAACTGGCGGGGTATATAGTTCTCTGCACGACATACATAGATTTTTCAACATGATTAAGGCAATAGGTATCATAAACGTAATTGGTAATCGAGGGTCTCTTTTCGCAGGATAATTTGCTGAGTGCCATGCCAGCGAAAAGAAAATTTAGTACGCATTATAAAAACGTGAAAGCCAAAAGATCTCGGAATAAAATGTAAGTTCCTCCCTACTTATTTATTTACCTGCCTACTTGACTACGTCTTGTCCTAAATACCTAGAAAAAATTTACTAGATTTGTGTTAGTGTCAAGTAAAAATCCTAGTTTTATTACTTTTATTTGTGTGTATGCTTATCATGTCTTAGTAGTAATAATAATATAATCTATTTGCATTTTGAACAGGGTAGGTACATTACAAAGCAAATAGGTACAATGATTTAGATCGCCTGATTCAGACATATACCTACAACAGCATGTAAATATTGATTTGACATGTAATTAGATAGGTACACAATTAGGTATGTCAGTCTAAGAAGAAAAATTACAATGTCCAGTAGGTAATAATTACGTAATTTCAATATCTATATAAGTAATAAAGTCAATTTCTATAGGAACAATTTTCATAATAATAAATTTTATTACATAATATAGTATTAGTTTTCATATATTTATGTATTTCAAAGCAATGAGTTTGCTTACACTATTATTAGTTACAGTATTATTAGTTTTCATGTTCATCATGTCTAAATATGTGGAAGTGGAAGTAGGTATGTTTCCTATCAGAAATTGCACGGGCGCGCGCGCGCCGTGCCTGGCGTAGGGTTGTACAAAAATTACAAAATAAATAAAAAGTGGATATTGATGAATAATATTTCCAGTACTGAAAATGAAGAAAACCTTCAGGCCGAGACTCCGAGCAACACTGCTACGCGCTGTATAGAGGTAAGTTGTTATACGTAATTCTTGTAGACTTGTTACATAAATAAACAAACTAGCTAGTGATGGGCGAAGACAAAATCTCAGTACCTACAGTTTTTTTTTGCAATATTTATTATTTTCATTGTGAGACAAACACATACTTCTCAATTACTTTCTCAAAAGAAAATTCACGTTCAAATCTCGTATTTTACCAAAATCAAGAATTTTTTTGTAAAATATTATCTTTTACGCGACTGGTGTACGTATGTATGTATGTATACTAAGTAATATATCTTTGTGGCACGATAAGTTCAAAATTATTGAACCGATTTTAATGTTTTTAGTATCATTAGAATTGTCTTCTAAGCCCGAGTGACATAGAATAAGTGACGCCATAAAAAACCAATACGTATAGCGTAAAGGAAATTTATAATTTCTGTTCATCACGAACATAATATTGTATGAATTCTTTTGCACTTTTATATTTGTCTTCGTCAGTTATGAATATAAATAAATAAACAATAAAAATGTTAAAACCCGACAGATTAAAAAATGAAAATGTGTAATAAAAATAAATAACAACACCATTGTAATATAGCGTATTTAGCAGTCGGGGCCTATTTCTAAAGAAATATTTAGCTAGTCAGGAATATCTTCGAGCCTGTGAGGATTTCAATGGGTCTCAACTGTTGAATTCGATTTATTACAATAGTGTTCTTATTTATTTTTATGTAACATAATTCAAGACCGTAGACTTGTTTTCTTTTTACCTTTTGAGTTTTTATGCATATAGTCGGATTTATTAAATTTATGACGTGATAACGTCTTATAAATCGATGAACACCGGCAACACGCACAAAAAAGTGTCACATTATGTCACGCTAGGGTCAAGCGAGAGCGCAGTACAAGCGATGGAGAATAATATTATGACGTTATCCGATAAAATTATCGTCCTAAACCGACTTTACAAGCAACCAGTTTTTTATTATGTTTATTTATTCACTTTCATAATTGACGAAGACTGATAAAAACGTTTAAGATTTTGATCTAGTGTTCTGTGTTTCAAAGATGTATTCTAAGGGAGTTCTTAGCTATGTTTGAAGAAATTTGGCCCATACCTTTTGAATTATTTTTTATAATAAAAATCAAGCCATTATCTTTCTTTACAGGAACTAGTTATTGACAACCGTCAAGAGGGAAAGGTGGATGAAGTGGAAGTTGGGCGTAGAGTAGTGGATATTTCTTTTTTTTTAAAGCTCTTCAGGCCATAGGGGACCACGCTCCAATGGATTGTAAGTTAAGTTACCTCAGTATAATAGGTGAAGTAAAGTTGGTCTGGACTCAAAACTCATCATAAAATGTAGTATGTGTAATATGAAATTTACTGTGTGTTTGGTTGAAAAGAAAGAAGATAGCATGGAAGTGAATCATCAAATTGTGTCTGGTATCATATCATCTGGTGGGAGCTACTCTCAGTTAAAAACATTAAGTGCCGCAGTAGCCCTACCAATCATGTCACCTTCATTGTACAATGAAATTAATAATACGGTTTGCGATTGGTGGGAAAAGACAGCAGCACATTCCATGGCAGAAGCTGTCAAGGAAGAAGCGGAGTACGCAGTGTCTATAGGTAGTGTTGATAAAAATGGTACACCATTAATATCTGTTGCTGTTGACGGTTGTTGGAGCAAGAGATCTTATGGTAAGAATTTTTCCGCCTTATCCGGCGCAGCTGCGATAATTGGCATTAAAACTAATAAAGTATTGTCTTTTGGAGTTAAAAATAAATACTGCGTAGTCTGTGCACGAGCCGCAAAGAACAACAGTCAGCCCCCGGAACACCATTGTTTCAAGAATTATTCAGGATCATCTACCGGGATGGAATCGACCATAATAGTTGAGGGGTTTAAACGTTCCTTTGTTGATCACGGTGTAATTTATAATAAATTTGTAGCAGACGGCGATTCCAGTACTTATAAAAAAATATTAGATTCGCGTCCGTACGATAATTTAATAGTAGAGAAAATTGAATGCAAAAATCATCTTTTACGAAACTACTGCAATAGCTTGGAGAAATTGTCGAAAGACACTAAGTATCCTTGCGAGTTGCGGAAATTCCTAAAAGAAAGGTATTTGCGTTTAAGAACGGGTGTAAAATGCGCGATTAAATATTGGGGGGATCAAAATCAGTCACTCGAAGAAAAAATAAAAAATCTTAGTGAAGATATTCTAAATGGTCCACAACACGTATTTGGTAATCACCAACATTGCAAGGAGTATTTTTGTAGACCTGACACTCGTCGAATAGAACCTGTTGGGTTACTTCCAGCAATTGTTGGATGCGGATTAATGGACGCGGTAGAAATTTTAAGTAAAAGACTGTCATATCATTCTAGAAGTTTAATTCATAATTGCACAAGTAATATAGTTGAAAGTTTTAACGGAGTAATTGCCAAATTAGTTGGGGGTAAGCGTGTAAATTATTCTTCCCGTGGTTCTTATGCGGGCCGATGCGCAGCTGCTGTTGTGTCTTTTAATACGGGATCGATTCATAGTAAAACTCATGAAGTCATATTTAAATCTAGTCCTAATCCTTTGATCGCGAAAGTGGAAAATAGTAATCGTAGAAACCGTTTAATTGCTAAACCTAAATTAAGATTGAAAAAAAGCCACAGCGCTGTATCGAAAGACGCTCACTATGGACCAAACTGCGAAAAACCTGATCTGAGTCCAGAATTATATGAGAAAGCCAAGTCATCTTTTTTAGTTGATTTAAAGTTGTCTTGTGCTGAAAGAGAGGAGCTTGAAAGGTCGACCCATTTGCAAAGAAGTAGTGCTGAGTGGATGAGTACAAGGAGAAAATTACTAACCTCATCATCGTTCGGGGAAGTTTGTAAAAAACGGGAGAGCACAAGTTGTGCTGCTCTTGTTTGTAAAATCGTTTATGGTAGTAATATCTCCAGCTGTACGGTACGGTATCGAAAACGAAGAAACTACAATTAGACAGTTAGAAATTCAAGAGAATATTAGTATACAAGGTTGCGGTTTGTTCGTCGACGATCAATATGAATTTCTTGGTACTACACCAGATGGCATTTATGCAAACGGTTTAATTGAAATTAAGTGCCCACATTCTTTAGCTGGCATGACTCTTGATGAAGCAATGGCCAAACATACCTTTTGGGTTAAGGACAAGGCTTCCAAGGGTTATGTCATAAATAAAAATCATTACTGGTATTTCCAAATTCAGGGACAGCTACATATAACTAAAAGAAACGTTTGCATGCTTGGCATCTGGTTTGGTGCTACTGTACCTATGAAAGTTTATATTATAGAAAAGGACGACAAATTTTGGAAGGAGAAAATGGAGATGAAATTAGTTAGATTTTATTACGATTGCCTCCTTCCAGAATTAGTTGATCCTCGGCAGTCACGAAGCATGCCTATTCGTGACCCGCCCAATGTCATAGAGGCTATGAAAGAGAGGAAAGAAAGAGCTTTACGTGTTTTGAAAGAGAAGAACGTCTAATGATTTTGAAAGAGACTGAGGTAACTTAACTACCCAGCCGGTCGATTCACGTAAACACGCCAGTTCAAAAGTCGTTTTAACTTAGAAACTTAGAAATCGCCTTTTGGTTTTCTGTTTTTAACGCACTTACTTATCTAGTCTTGGATTGTCATAAATCTTCCAATAGCTCAATTTCTATACAATTCCTATACGATTTTGAAGAGTTACCTGGTGTAAACCCAAGGTCCGATCCTAATGAAATTAAAATGTGACCACACGGGATCACCAGCTTTCAAATAAAAAAAAAAATCATCAAAATCGGTTCAAAAAATACAGCGAATTGAGAATCTTCTTCTTTTTTTAAGTCGGTTAAAAAGTGTGCGAAGTGAAATTTTTAAGTCACTACGCTACGGTTTTTATTACTTGAATCGGGCAGCTGGTAACATTTTCATTCTGATAGGTTTTGCAATAGCAATTGATTTTATCATCAAATTAGTAGAAATCAGAATTTGATCAGTAATCATTAAAATGTAAAAAACATTAGAAACTCTTAAACTCATATTTTGTTATTGTTTACTTTCGTTTAATTAAGTATATGAATAATTTATAAATTTCATGTTTGTTTATAACTAATTTTTGTACAACCCTAGCACGCTTTTTAGGTGGCGACTCATATTTTGTTTACTTTTAATTATATGAACCATTTTTATACTTGTGTTTCATTTATTGACAATTTTTTGTACAACCCTAGAAGATTTTTTAGATTGCGAGGTGATCCTAAGCAAAAAGTATTTGAGTTTACGCAATAGGCACATTTCCTTGCGTAGATATAAACACTAGCGAGGAAAGGCGTGATGTTATTTCGACCGTACTTCCTACTGAATTTGCAATTATTTTATTGAATGAAAATTTTACGAAAATAAGAATAAACTTTGGTAGTAAAATTACAAATAAATACATAGGTACTCGTAGTTGGAATTTTAGGTAAGTAGAATACAAAAAGGTCAGTCCGGACCTGCTCTTGATTGTTTATTATAAATAGAAAATCATAAAAATTGTGTCTCAAACTACTCTTATTTATTTATCTAGTAATTAGGATCATTTTATAACGAAAACTACTCTTGGAATATTTTACAAATAGGCAGTCGTTTATTTCCAATAATTCAACATTTTTGTTATGCTGTAAATATTCAACTTCAATAACAATAACTCAACGTGGAACGTTTGTCGCAAAACATTTTCAAAATCGCGCTCTCTGGGTCATTCACCCGCCCGTCGGATGATTCGGGCAACAATAGCGCTGCTGTCGCTCAAAATCGACTTTATCCGTGCGCGGTCTGGGCCCTTAAGGCACTTAGATTTTTTGATAAGGTGTCAATTAATTGACGAATACCATCATATGATTCTTTGTTAAGTGGTTGTATAGAGAACAAACATTTAATATGTTCATTGATTAAAATACGTTTGTTATCATAACGATCACGGAGCAAATTCCATGCTATTATGTAGTTGTCTGCTGACATTGTTACAGAGTCTATGACAGAACTAGCTGGCCCCTCTAAATAGGATTTAAGATAATGGAACTTGTTAATATTATTGATATTTTCATTATCATGTATTACTGATAAATATGTATCACGAAATAAGAGCCAGGTCTGAGAATCTCCGTTAAATGCCTTAATTTTAATGTGCGGCAACTTTACATTCGTACATTTGGTACTGTTAGACGAAGATTCCGATTTATTTTGGTTTTCAAAGTCTTCTAATAATGATTGAGCTCGTGCGATTAAATTAAATAATATGTTTTCAGTAGATTCGCGCTCAGTCATTTGTTTATCGGTATCCTCGTCCAACATTTCTATCTGCGACTGTACGTCCTCAAAATTACACAAAAGGTCGCGCATTCTATCGCAACGCAAACGTAAGTCTTTCATTTTAACGGCACTAGTATCTTTGCATTCCGATAAAGGTGATAAATACTTTTCAAATAAGGTTAATCGGGACCTAATGTGGCCTCTTTGCTTAATAAGATCCTTTAACTCACTCATTTTGTCGACGCAACTTATATGACAAACAAATGCAATTAAATTAGAAATAAGTAAACGGTACGTTACGTGAGCGAAGATAACAAACTGGTTTTGTCGCCAAGCAGCCGGCGCGCGGCCGCCCGCTGTTGCTATTACAGACACAGTTCAGACACCAGCTCCCCTATTTGCACGCAGTCCAAGCTTCTGACTGCTGTATGCACCTGGAATGTTCGGCAGGTAATGTAAGAACAATGTTCGGGAAAAGATCTTAAGTTGAAGACACCTTTATAAGTCGCAAATAAAAGACAAAGATGTATAGATAGTTAAATCGCTCGAACCAAAACCAAAGATACTCGTAGGTAATTTGTATGTTTGATTTGATAATTAAAAGTTATAGTACCTGCCTAATGTTTAGTATAGGTACCTAATAACTGATTTAACACGGTTTTTTATTGTATTTTGTATGAAATTGTAAAAAGAATATTTTATATTTTTACAATGAGGGTGACCTACCTTACTTTTGTATGTAACAATTTTATTGTCTTTATTCACACAAATTAAAGCAAGTAGGAAGGATAGAATTAGAGAAAGGATTGTTCACGCACTTCCCTCGGAATAGTAGCTGCAGCTGATTACTGGCGAGTTCCTGAAGGATGATTCCGTCTCGAATTTGTTCCCGTTGTTTCAGGGTCCTGTCACGGTCGCCATATGATTACGCCGGTCGTCTTCTTTTAGGTAGTAGAAGGGACTTTGTAAGTAAAACTCTTGAACTATCACTTATTTGGTTTACTTTCTTGGGATAATTGATGATTACAAAAATATGATGTTGACAGTACAGAGCTTCGCTACGCAATGAATAAAAATCTGCTAAAGGTCACGCGCAATCACGCATGACTGTTGTACTGCTATTCATGAAACGCTAGGCGTTGCAGGCGGCCTGAACAGTCGTTATAGTGTTATGATACAAAATGTATATGTATGTGTTTGTGAAAATGTTAGGGTAAAACCAAACGAGCGTAATTTTGTGAGTGAGTCGCAGAATTTCGGTAACATAAATTTTGCTGCATTCGGTTTCATACAAAAAGGCAGTTGGTGCCACACAACGACGCAAAATCAGTTGTCTGCCGACTCAATGCGCGTAAACTCGACCGAATTTCGGTCGTGGTGACTTGGTGAGGGAAGGGCAAGGAAGGGGAGCGGTGAAGCGGTCAATATCTTGCAAAAATGTTATGTTATATTTGATTTAATAATAAAAGGTTTAACGTGGTGTAATAATTCTTTAAAAAAATTGATATGGCATATGGTAGTACTTTTCAAATATATCGGCATTTGCACATAAACTTTCAAATAAAGTATGGAACTGTCCACATATCAGCCTCTGACTATTGAGTGGGTTTAACCAGCTTCTTTTTCTGGCCTCCTCCTCGGAATATGTGATATTGTGTATTTACGAATATTCGTAAATACACAATAAGTATTTTTAATGGATCCATCAGGACTCGATCAGGCTCGACGACACGAACAGCCCGTACCAACGCTCAATACTGAATAACTAAATGAAGTACGTCTGGCACCGCCGGGCGCTACTGCAAATACGTTCTGCTTGTAACCAGAGATGCCCGGCAAACCGACAACCGAGAAGTACGTGCAACTCAACAGAAATTCAGTTGAACGTAAAATGAGTGACCAAAAATACGCGACTCACGACTCACAAAATTACGCTCGTTTGGTTTTACCCTTAATGTGTTATTCTTATTGTCATGTGTGAGTTTCGTAGCGGCACCCGATTGGGTTTGAGCGTCTGAGAATGTGTGCGTGTCGATGACCCCCCCGCACCAAACATGGCAGACTTTTATCTATCGGGAAAATGCATAATGCCTTGTCTATGAGTTTGACTTTACGGCGTGGTGCCACATAAAACATAAGTACAGAAGATTCACCTATAAATGCGCCTTTGTTTATGACACTATATCATTATCTATATGAAAATTGATGTCTACGCGAATGAAGACTTTAATTACACATAATCACGCTTAGTTCCCGAAAGGGTAGGTAGAGGCATGTTAGGTACCAGTACATGTGTAGGTACTGTACGAGTGACACCTCTGCCCGACACGTGTTCTTCGAGATCAGAAAGGAGAGGACGTAGAATTTGAACGCCAGAGTACAGATGCATCGGCGACCCCTTCACGCCATACCACAAATTCAATGAAATAACCTTAAAAAATAATAGGGATTCCAAAACTTTATCGATAAACATATTATTATGTGCGTTTTCATTTACGTCTGTATTTTTCGAATAAACGTTACTTATGATATTAAAATAATATTTATTTAATCTTCCTTCCTATTTTAGTAAACTTTAGACGACATATAAAGAGATCATGCTTTTTTTATAATCTCTCGCTTCTGGTTACGGATGTAACCACGAGAAAACAGGGAGTATCGATGTTATTTTACAAAAAAAAAAAAAACAAAATCATTATTTTATTTATTGTTATTTTTATCAGTTACTAAATTATAAAAGTAATATTCAAAACGTATAAAATGAACGATTAGCTATACATAATTAACAATAATCAGTATATAAAAATAAAATACTATATAAAACTCATCCTTATTCTTCCTTACATGGTATAAAATAAAGTAGCGCGCCGCGTCTGTCTGTCTGTCTGTTCGCGATAAACTCAAAAACTACTGCACCGATTTTTATTCTGTTTTCACTAATAGATAGTGTTTCTCGCGGAAGGTTTTAGTATATAATCTACTGCGGGCGAAGCTGCAGGCGTCCGCTAGTCCTACTAATATTATAAACACGAAAGTTTGTGAGTTTGTGTATGTATGTATGTATGTATGGATGGATGGATGTTTGTTACTCTTTCACGTAAAAACTACAGTATGGATTTTAATGAAACTTTACAATAATATAGCTTATACATCAGAATAGCACATAGGCTACAATTTATAAAGATATTGTGTGAATTGTTCAAAATATTACGCGGCGCGACGGGAACGGGAAAAAATCCAAATTACCACGCGGACGAAGTCGCGGGCGACCACTAGTCTTTTATTATTTAAAAACTAAACACTGTGTAAGTCAGATTGCGTGTCCGAAAGAAAAGCTAGCATAATTTTATGAGGCTGCTTTTATAAAAACGTTTGATTTTTCAACATAGGTACTGCTTAAACATACAAAAATAACAGTTAAACATGTTAGTTTTACTTTATTTTTTGTTAGTTTCTAAGGATTTGATTCATCATGCGTCACATCACTAGCGGTCCCATATACGTGACTATGGCGTGTGAGGGACTCCTTTAATTTCTATTTTCGTATTTTTTTTAGTTAGTCAAATTTCTCAGTAATTATGTTACGATTCAATTCCTTTTATGCAGTTATACACAGACGGGAGTTTAAATTTTTAGGATTGAAAAATAAAAAGACAACCGTAATGATTTAATTCTTTATTTCGAGTCATATTACAACATAGTTTTAGGTCGTCTATAGACGTCGTTGGCGTGCAGGGTCAGATTTCATTTGTCACGTATAGAGGACTGTGGCGTTCAAAAGGTTAAAGAGCTCTTCAGAACACTCGCCGTCGTAAATGCCGTAGAATGCGGCCAAGGAAGCAATTGTTCGACGCCGAGAACGCGGTTCAAGGCTTCCCGTTACTTCAGAACAATCTATAATCCAAATAGTTCGTCGCTGCATAGCATCGCATCGAGTGCGTCTAGCCAGTACTTCGCGAAATTGTCCCACAGCTAACACTAGTACTCGTACAGTACAGTAGACACCTTTGACACGGTGTGTGAAGAATCGTTTTCCCGCAAAGCTAGCCTTAAACACCGCTCAATATAGGCAGCTCGTCCCGCAAGTTCAATTAGGACCCCATCCAATCAGTGTGTCAGCTATTTGAAGTCCCACAGAAACACCAATCTAGAGTTCGAAAGACTGTCTCAGCATCCCGGCCGGCCCTGTTTAGGAGCGGTAGACGCACACGTAGATCTGGTTCATAAACCCAAGATGGATGAACCAAAGGATGGAGTAGGAAGGGTCCTTCAGGTAGCGTAATCGGCGATAGCAAACATATCGAACGGGCATACCCCAGCCTTATCTCGAAAATGCTCCTCGACGATATAGCAGGCGTATCACAGGTAACATGACGTGTTGTCAGGGGGTATTCGCGTCTCCGTGAGGAAAATCACAGCCGCTGTGAAACACTGAAACGTTGCAATGCCATAACTTTATTTGCTATAAATGGGGTGGTACATGACAACGATACAGCTAAATACTTAATAATGTTTACAGAGCAAGCCCAATTAGTGATATTTAGATAGCATGCACGTGTCAATTTCAATACAGATAATAAACATGAGGTCATCAATACAATAGAACACTGATTCCACCAACCATTCCTTTAGAGTCGCAAAACATTTATTTGTTGACAGTGCTTTAAGGTGTTCAGGGACTTTATTATACATCTTTACATACATTATGTAGTGTGCGTCAGAATGGCTGGTTGTCTGTGGCGTTGGTCTATGAGAGTTGATTCGAAAATTGCTACATAATTGCTTCTATTTGCTTCATATAATAAATAATTGCTACATTGGATATATACTTAGAAATTAAATATTTTTATTGACCAGCCATCCTGACGTTTGGTTGGCTGGTCACCCCCTAGTTTAGAGTCAAGCATGCAGTTTCCCGAAATTTAATGCGTCAATAATTGCTTCATAATTACTTCATTTATCCAATTTAGTTGTAACTTCAAACATATGCTCGTAGGTTAAATAAAGGATGTAGCCATTATTTAAATTATCTCAAGAACAAGTGCCTGATGAAATAATAAAGGCAAATACTTAGTTATGTAGGCGTCGGTTTTATTCGTTAAGGCTCTGGTACCCGTGTAAGTAAAGTAAGTAGGTACGTAGTAATTCTAGCGTTGAAGAAAATATGTACCTTATGTACCTACCCTCAATAATCCAATAAGTACCATTATCACAGTCTAGACTTATTTAATTGTACTACTTATTTTAATTACACACATTGCAAACGTCCATCAGAAATCGCGGTATTGATCGATGACCACAGTACCGTACCGGACTGGTACCGTAGTTCGGCAGAGTTCCGGTAGATGGAGCCAATGAGTCGACGCCAAGCTTAATAAATAGATCTAGAAATTTTGATATGAAGCAAAAATTGAATGTCGTTGGTATTGGTCATCGTAGCTCAGTGGTCAGAGCATTCCTCCTGCAAGGGAAAGGTCGTTAGTTCCAGTCTTAATTTTTTTTATTCATTAAAATGCGCATAAATCCCATGGTTAAATTATTTTAATCGATCATTTTAATACTATAAATCATCATAAGTCTTATAGTGTCGGCGTTTCCCATACGGACTCGTTTCAATGTTCCACCCTATACGAGTATAACATCTCACCACTTGACACTTTTATCTAACTTTGTTACAGGTTACATTGCGGATATGTAGCATTAAAGATATCTTCTGACTAAAACATTTAATACTATCACTACACTGATAAGGCTTCTCACCAGTGTGTGTACGGATATGCATAATTAAACTATGCTTAGCACTAAAACACTGCATACAATCACTACACTGATAAGGCTTCTCACCAGTATGAGTACGGATATGCTTATTTAAATCACTCTTTTGCCTATAAGCTTTCATACAATCACTACACTGATAAGGCTTCACACTAGTGTGACAGGTGCGGATATGAGTAATTAAATTACTCTTTTGACTAAAACATTTCATACAATCACTACACTCATAAGGCTTCTCACTAGTGTGAGTACGGATATGCTTATTTAAATAACTCTTATGACTAAAACATTTCATACAATCACTACACTGATAAGGCTTCTCACCAGTGTGTGCGGATATGTCTTGTTAATGTAGTTTTCTGACTAAAACATTTCACACAATGACTGCATTTATAAGGTTTCGCACCAGAGTGTGTACGCATATGCCGTCTTAAACTACTATTATCACTAAAACATTTCATACAATCACTACACTGATAAGGCTTCTCACCAGTGTGTGTGCGGATATGAGTAATTAAATTATTCTTATGACTAAAACATTTCATACAATCACTACACTGATAAGGCTTCTCACCAGTGTGTGTACGGATATGCATAATTAAACTATGCTTAGCACTAAAACACTGCATACAATCACTACACTGATAAGGCTTCTCACCAGTATGAGTACGGATATGCTTATTTAAATCACTCTTTTGCCTATAAGCTTTCATACAATCACTACACTGATAAGGCTTCACACTAGTGTGACAGGTGCGGATATGAGTAAGTAAATTACTCTTTTGACTACAACATTTCATACAATCACTACACTCATAAGGCTTCTCACCAGTGTGTGTACGGATATGCATAATTAAACTATGCTTAGCACTAAAACACTGCATACAATCACTACACTGATAAGGCTTCTCACTAGTGTGAGTACGGATATGCTTATTTAAATAACTCTTATGACTAAAACATTTCATACAATCACTACACTGATAAGGCTTCTCACCAGTGTGTGTGCGGATATGTGTTGTTAATCTAGTTTTCTGACTAAAACATTTCACACAATGACTGCATTTATAAGGTTTCGCATTAGAGTGTGTACGCATATGCCGTCTTAAACTACTATTATCACCAAAACATTTCATACAATCACTACACTGATAAGGCTTCTCACCAGTGTGTGTACGAATATGCATAATTAAACTATGCTTAGCACTAAAACACTGCATACAATCACTACACTGATAAGGCTTCTCACCAGTGTGCGTACGGATATGCTTATTTAAATCACTCTTTTGCCTATAAGCTTTCATACAATCACTACACTGATAAGGCTTCACACTAGTGTGAATGGTGCGGATATGAATAATTAAATAACTCTTTTGACTAAAACATTTCATACAATCACTACACTCATAAGGCTTCTCACCAGTGTGAGTACGGATATGCTTATTTAAATAACTCTTATGACTAAAACATTTCATACAATCACTGCACTGATAAGGCTTCTCACCCGTGTGCGTGCGGATATGATTAATTAAATGAATCTTTTGCCTAAAACATTTCATACAATCACTGCACTGATAAGGCTTCTCACCAGTGTGCGTGCGGACATGTATCGTGAGCTTAGATTTAGTAGTGAAACGTTTCTGACAAGTATCGCATGAGAATTGTTTAATGTTCATTGAAGTATGAGGACCTACTTCGAAACTACTTCGGATTGAGCTTATTTTTTGAGATATTTCTATATTAACATTAATATCGTCAGCAGCGCTATTTGTATTTGCGCTTTGGTGAGCCGATTCTTCTTCAACAGTTTGAGTCGTACAGGGGCTAGGAGCTAAGATGACGTCCTGTACTTCAGTCTCATTTTCAGGATGACACACATCTGAAAAAAAATACAAACAAATATATGTTGTGCCCTTTAATGTGATAAAATTCACGAAATGCATTTTAAAAACCTACACAATCACGCCTATATCCCCGAAGAGTAGGCAGAGGTGTGTTCAACATCTACATTTTGCCAGTAGTTTAGTTAGTCCCACGTCGTTATAGACGACAAGACAAACCTATTGCCGTCTTTATACAATAGAACTCATTAACCTGCCAAATCCGTAAATAACATGTTTTCCACTACACTATAGGAAATGAAATGGTTGGAGAGTCAGACTAAAGACAACACATACTCACCGGCTGTGCCGTCAGCGGTCTTTACTATCACAGGAGTAAAGTCGTCCCCCGCCTCGTCTGACAGTCGCGAGCACTCGTCCAGAGAGTCGACATCTCCCAGACGATCTAACAACCAATTCTACTCATTAGTACAACCTGATAACCGCGGCTCGGTCCACGTGGTATAGTTCCCAGTTCCCACGGGAACACATAACCGGGAGAAAAAGTACGCTATGGCACTCGGCGATAATGTACATATTAGTGAAAGAAGTTCATTTCAAATCTGAGTAACCCTCGGGTGTTGGAATCGTTAAAGTTGCTTGTACCAAACACGACTGCGGCAGGCCCCTAGAACCAAGGTAAACGATGTACCTGCTTCCCGCACATAGATAACCTCCTAATAGATTCCGCATGCAGGGCAACAAACGCGCGCCACTCATACTTGATTTCGCAAGCATATAAAGCTATGCCTAAAATCACGACGTCAGTAACAACCAACTTCGCGACCTATGACCACGTGCGGTTTATAATTTAAAAAAATGTTTTTGTGAGCATTTTACATTTTAAATGGCTTCCTGTTCCGTAAAATGGTGTGGCAAGTCGGCGAAGACATCAAATTACCAGAAAGATGGCATTACATTTCACCGGTAAGTAAATTAGACATAAATGTAAATATAAAATTGACTAGGCACCGGAGTTCAATATATTCTGGTTGGTAAAAGAACATAAACACAAACAATTTCGAACCCGTTGATGTCTTTTTGAAATTACTCTTTCACTCATTAGCCAAATTATAATAGCTATCCTTTTCTAACCATACTTTCCAATAGCACTTGAATCGATAGTGATGGGATATCGGTATGATATACCTATAGTACGTCATCGATATTTTGCAGTATTATTGCCGTAGGTGCTTTAAAAAGTAGTACCTATAAATAAGCAACATGTTGTCGCCCGCGACTGCGCCCGCTTGAATTTCGGTAAGCTGCGATTTATTTACGACCAATTTGTGCGTTGGCATTATTTAATTTTTTTTTCGCAGCTAATGTGATTTAGTATTAGCAATGTAAAAAAACATAGCGTCACGCCTTTTTCCCCGAAGGGGTAGGCAGAGGTGTGCAAACACACCCACATCTCGCCAGCTATGTTAAGTCCCATGTAATAGGGGGCGAGCCTATTGCCATTTACCGGGCACAAGTTCCAGACTCTGTGATAATTATCTGGGTAAAATTCTAAAGAGAATTATACATTTTCCACCAGACCCGGGAATCGAACCCGAGACCTCGAGCGTGGCAGTCTGTACATAGTACCATTGTGCCACCGAGGTAGTCAATTAGCAATGTAACTGAGATATATATTATTTTATAGGTTTCATGGATGCCCCGAGGAAAAAGAAATGGGTAGATGCAATGCGAATCTCGTGGGGAGAGTTGGTTTCCCATCAATAACAACGTAAAATATTAAGAAAGAAATCATAGTCCCGCCGATGACAGTTTTTGTGATCTATTTATAATTTCTTTCTTAATATAAATTATATTATTTTACATCTACTGAATAAAAATATAAAATTATAATGTATCATCATCAGAGATGGGGGGCTCGTGGCTTAGTGGTAACCGTGTATATTAACACATTGCTAAGGTTAAGCAACATCTAACCAGGTCGGTCTTAGGATCAGTGACCTTTGTTTTTAGAAATTGAGACCTCCGTGTCTCTAGGAGCATGTTAAGCCGTCGGTCCCAGTTATTATACGAACATCTATGGCAGTCGTTACGGGGATTTAAAGCCCCAAGCTTTAAATCAAAATCCAACTGGTCTAACTACAGAGCTTTGATATCGCCCATAGATTGCGGAGGTCAGAATGATAGCAGTCGCTCCACGGAAAATTTTAAAGTTCAGCTGCATCGCAGTTACACTGGAAAGCTGATCCTGAGTTGGGAAAAGGCTCGGTAGATGTGCGATCATCAGAGATCGGAATAGGTAGAAAATTTTTACTTAGAGTTTGAGGAAATAGGAACTGAGAGTTGATAATACCTGTCCCTCTTGATTAAGTCCCGATACCTATTCCTATAAAAATTACAATAATAAATAAATAATTTTTTTTTAAATGTATTTGTTTTTTATAAATGTATTTAAAAATGTATAAAATAAGAATATAAAGGAATAAACGATATAATAAAATTATAATATACCTATCAAAATTTTATCGACACATTTTCATTCCTATCCCATCTCTAGTATTCGGTGCTTTCGAAGATTGACCTTGAAACAGCCAATCACAGCGCACTTACGTGTTTCCCCGCGCCCCTCGCATTCCGCCAAAACAGGTGAACTCGGTAAGGAACAAAATTACAGTAATGCGGAATCTATTAGGAGGTTATCTATGTCCCCGCACTAATCTGCATAAATTTTCTCCAACAGTCCGCGCTTTATGTATATTAAAAGATGTTTCCCAACGTCTGGACATTTATACCTGTTCATTGGCGGAGTTTGAGTGGGTGACACTAGATTGGCTTAGTTGCTAATAGTTTATTGTTGTCTCTTGCTACATTGCTGTATATAAGTATATAATAGTAATAAATAAATAAAAATAAAATATTCGGTTCAGTAGCTACAGAGCCTGTGCAATGCAAATGAACAATTAAATCTGTCCTCTTTAATATGTAAGTGCAGAGAATAGATAATGTAACACGTTGTAATCCCCTGCCTAAGGGGTAGACAGACGTGTTCAACACGTGCACAGTTGTTGGTTCCAAGTAATCCCTTCCACCCGGACCTCTGATCAGTGCAGACGTGTTTAAAGCCAAATCATATGTGATTTTAAATATATTGCAAAATTAAAAACAAGTTAAATAAATCTAAGTGTGATACTAGGAGAACATAACACTCAGGACATAACCGGTTCAAGTTTACCGGGTAGGACATCCCAACTACATCCCACTACGGCAACGCCCACTGTGCTGTGCTCCACCCGCTACAAAGGGCGGGGGCAGTGACCTACCAGTCCTGCGCATACGCACACATTTATAACTACTAAGTAAGTGATAGCCTATTGAGTACTATCTGTGATTGGGTATTACTTTGTGTGCGGTCGTGTTTTGTTTCCGATACTTAGCACTATTCCAGTCTGTGTCCCTGCACATTATTATACAACATTGATCATATTTATATCAGTGTGTAAATTACATCGACGAGTACACTATGCCGCTTAAGAGAACGCCTCCATCTACGAAAAATGATAAGAATAAATCGGACACCTATCCGAGTTCAGCTTCTTTATCGGATACTGAAACTGAGAACACCCATCAGGTTCCCACCCGCCCTCGAACGAGAAAGCAACAAGATGACCAGATGACTACCTTTATTTTGGAAATTAAACAAACACTGAAAATTTTCATAAAAATAACAAACCATTTTACAAGGCACTATAAATGATTTACAAAAGCAAAACAACGACATCATACAGTCAATGGAAGTCATGTCAAAACAGTGTGAGGATCAGGGATAAAATAACTAAAATGGAGACAGAACGACGAGCTCACCCGGCGCATATACAAGCCCTGGAGTTGAGGGTAGAAGGTCTGGAGAGATACCAGAAACAAGCAGGTACATAGGTGAGAAATGTCCCTTTTTTTGTTTAATCGCGGTTTCTAAATCTCGAAATCGGCTAAAACATATAAAAAAAGCTTAAAAATAATTGTAATCCCAAGTATTTGGGGTCGGCGCAACATGTTTTCATCTTCCATACATCCCTGTCACACGTCATTTCCTCAGTCACTCCTTTCCTGGTCATATCCTCTTTCACGCATTCTATCCATCTTTTCTTGGGCCTACCTCGAGTTCTTAGGCCATCTACATTCATACTTTGCACCTTTCTAACCACATTACTTTCCTCTCTTCTCATAACATGTCCATACCATGATAGCCGTTCGCTTCTCACTTTTTCATTTACTGGGGCAACTTTCAAACTTCCTCTAATATACTCGTTCCTTACTCTATCCATCCTTGTTACACCACACATCCATCTTAACCTTTCGCATTTCCGCTACATGCAGTTTTCTTTCATCCGTCGCTTTTACGGCCACACATGAAAGTCCATACAGGACGGCAGGTCTGACGACAGTTTTGTAAATTTTCCCCTTAAGTTTCGGAGGAAATTGGGGGTCGCATATAGTGGCTTTGACCTGCCGCCATTTCATCCAACCTGCGTCAATTCTGTGCTTCACTGTACGATCGATTTCCCCATCGTCCTGGATAAGAGAGCCGAGGTATCGGAAGCTGGAGCAGACTGGCAATGGTACGCCGTCTAGCGTTATGGGTGTAAAGCTGGAGAGACCGCCGAAATCGGAGAACATGTACTCTGTTTTGGTTCTGCTGATTTTCAAGCCTACACTCTCCAGTTTACACTGTTACCTCTCCAGTCTGCTCTGTACCTCAGGCCCGTCTTCACCGACAAGAACAATGTCATCGGCAAATAGCATACACCAGGGGGTCTCTTCCTGTATCTCCGATCCATTATTGAGCTGGCGGAGTGCAAATATGGCGTCTGTAGTCCCGCGACCAGGCATAAATCCGAACTGGTTTTGGGTGACCTCGCTTTCCTCTCGTACTCGTTTCTCTATCACTTTCTCCCAAACTTTCATACTGTGTGACATGAGCTTTATTCCTCGATAGTTACCGCAGTCTAAAATAAAAATAAAATATAAATAAAAATAAAATAACGTTTATTAACTTTGAAATTTTCAGAAAATTATTTAGATTCGTCAGAAGTTGGTGTGACTCTACCGAGGGTTCCAAAATGCAACGAGACTGAGAAGAGCCCTCAAGAAACTCAGCTCGGCTTTTTTCAAAATATTTCATCTTAAATCTAATACAGAGTTATTTAGAAAGGAGCAATTCGTTACGTTGTTACAACCAGGCCGCCTTGTCATCTAAGAAATCATTAATACTATAATAAGCTTTATGGCACAATTTACTTTTTATTAGTTTTTTAAATTTATTGACAGATAAATTTGCTATTTCGGTTGGCAATGTATTGTACATTCGAATAAAGTTCCCCGCAAAAGAATTACTCACTTTATGAAGCCTAAATTTAGGAACAGCCAGTTTATCCTTATTTCTTAAGTTTAGATTATGATTATCACTATTTTTCACAAATTTACTTTTGTTCTTGTGGGTATACAATAAAATTTCATAAATATACTGTGAATACACTGTAAGGATGTTAATATGCTTAAACTTAACTCTTAATGACTCCCGAGACCCCATTCCATAGATAGTCCGGATAGCCCTCTTCTGCAACACAAAGATGCATTCAATATCGGCAGCGTTACCCCACAGTAGTATGCCATATGTCATGATACTGTGGAAGTAGCTGAAGTAGACAAGACGCGCCGTTTTAATGTCTGTAAGTTGTCGGATCTTTTTCACAGCATAGGCTGCTGAACTAAGCCTGGCCGAAATTTTCCCGATATGAGGCCCCCATTGCAATTTGGAGTCTAACGTTATGCCCAGAAAGACAGTGTCATCGACCAATTCTATTATATCATCCCTAACCTTAACACTGGTTTTAACAAGTCTTACATTAGGTAAGGTGAATCTTACACATTTAGTTTTATTTTCATTTAATAATAAATTATTAGCACAAAACCAGTGGACTATCCTAGAGAGGGTAATGTTTACATCGTCAAGTTCGCGCTGTCCACGTTTAACTTTAAATATTAAAGAAGTGTCATCAGCAAACAAAACTACCTCGTGGTCGTCTCTTATGAGGTGAGGGAGATCATTAATATATACTAGAAAAAGAAAAGGTCCCAAAATTGAACCCTGCGGTACCCCCATTGCTACAGGAGAACCAGGTGACTGTTTACCATTGATCACTACTTTCTGGACCCTATCACTTAAGTAAGAATTGACGAAATTCAAGGCCGTCCCCCGGATTCCGTAATGATCAAGTTTCTTAATTAAAGTCTGGTGCTGAACGCAATCGAAGGCCTTAGATAAGTCGCAGAATACACCATAAGCATCATATGACTCATCCCAGGCCCTGTATATACACTCTAATAATTTAATTCCGGCATCAGTGGTGGACCGACCACGAGTGAAACCGAATTGTTTTGTATGTAATAGTTTATTAACGTTAAAGTGATTTTGCATTTGATTAAGCATAATTTTTTCAAAAATTTTACTAAATGTAGGTAGTACAGAAATGGGACGGAAATTGGACGGATCTGAAGTACTACCCGATTTAAACAGGGGAATTAATTTACTAGATTTCATTAAATCAGGGAACACACCACTATCAACACAATTATTAAATATTAATACTAGTTCAGGAGCAACCATTTCAATAAAAGAATTTACTAAATACACAGAGATGCCCCAGAGGTCAGCTGTTTTCTTGATATTTAAAGATTTAAAAGTTTTTAAGATAGTGTTTATGTTAACTTTACTGAATTTAAATATAAAGTTACAACAAGGAACGTTTGCTTTTAACCAAGATTCTGCAATGGGGGTTGAAGAGCCTAGGGTTTTTGTCAAATCTACAGGAATTCGGGAGAAAAAATTTTCAAATTCGTTAGCGACCTCGAAGTCTGATGTAGTTATTTTACCATTTATATTAAGTTTAAAATGATTATCATTTAATTTTTGTTGACCTCTTTCCGCGTTTATAATTTTCCAAGTAGATTTAACTTTGTCTGCACTATTGAGAATTTTATCACTTATATATTTTGATTTAGCTGCTAAACAATCTGCTTTAAACTTTTTTGAATAAGTTTTAACATAATCTAGAAATTCAACTGATCTATTAAGCTGTCTTTCTGAGTATAGTTCATAAAGTTTTTGTCTACTTTTGTGTATACCCTCAGTGGCCCATTCACTGAAAGTAGGACTATCACTAATCATGACCTCCTTAGACTTGAATATGGAGTTGAACTCGTTGTAAAAAGAATCAAAAAATAATTTATACATTACATTTGGATCTAAGCCAGTGTCTAAGAATGGAATTTTATTGCAAAGTCCAACCCTCATACGTTCCAAGCGGTCACCAGTTATTGGTCTACATAATATTTTACGTTTTATAACTTTTTCTTTAGTGATTTTAAAAGATGCTATTTGCCCACAATGGTCTGAATCTAGCTTTTTTATAATACTTTTACTTTCTGGCAACATATCGCTGTATATATTATCCAGGCAAGTGGCTATTGTATTACAATATCTAGTAGGCTCCAAAAATAAGTTTGTAAGATTGTGTGATTTAAATAAATTTAAAATATTATAACTCATAGGCGTATTAACAAGTAAATCGACATTAAAATCACCACATACTATTAGGTACTTATTAGTTTTTCCAAGTTTACATAGAACTTTGTCAATAAGTTCCTCAAATTCGCAAAAGGGTGAGGTTCCAGGTTTATACACGCATACTACTATGAATTGCTCCATTTCCACGCACGACAGTTCGACTTTACACTCTAGAGAAAGAGACACAATATCTTTCCGTTCTTTAAATTTAAGTTGTTTATTTAATAAAATCAAAGATCCCCCCCGTACTGTGGTCACCCTGCAGAATGCACTACCAACCCGGTGATTACTGAAATTGAACATGAGCTCATACGACTTACGCATATGTTCTGTAATACAAAAAATATCAATATTGTCTGACTTCATTAACAGTTCCAACTCTAACTCTTTGCCATGTGTTAAACAACCAATATTTTGATGCCCTATGTTGATATAATTTACATTTTTTGATTTGGTTTGATTTGGAGGGCATTTTTTAACGTAATTAATATTTGTAACTAAATTTAATTCAATTAATGGACTATGTCTGCTAAAGGGTAATATTGCCTCTGTTGTCGTAGAACTTAATTTAAATTACTTGGAACAGATTCCAAAGTCTTAACACTAAATCTACATTGCTCAATAAAAGCAGTTTTGTCAGCCAAGTTCTTGGCTGAAGTGTAAAAATAATTGAATAGCAAACTTGCTATTTGTCTCTTATAATGCTTTGGTAGAAAATACCTACCTTTGTTTACATAAACAATATGTTTGTTATTGTTAAAGTTACTGTCAGAAGTTGACAAATTGTATTTATATACAGTTCTCTTAAAAACAGAATTAAAGTCAATTACATGGAATTTATTATTATATTGGCTAGTTAAATTGAGTTGTAAATTTATCTTATATCTAAGAGAATTTTCCACGTCTGGCACACCTTTTATGTATGGTAATGTAAACATTACTACATGTTCAACATTTAAGTTTTGCATTTTGTCAAAGTATAGGGATAGTTCATTTTTGTTAATTTTACCCCTGTTTGAGCAGAAAATAATTATTTTACTGTTTGAGTCAAAATTATATTCTAATATCTTTTGCATAATTTCATTTAAAGATGCACCTGGATAACAGTTATTAATAATTGAATAACAATTTGAATTAAATTGTTGTATCAGAAAAGAACTAAAATCAGTTCCAATATCATCACTAAATAAAACTAGTTTAGTATATCCAGTATGACTATTACTTTTTACACTGTCACACAATTCATACACTAATGAAGTAGGTGAGCAAGTTGTAAGGGAAGCCTGGTTCTCCAATGATTGAGAAGGACTTGTGCAATTGATATTGCATGAGTGGTTATTTATGAAGGTATTAAGGCGCTCAGTATTATAATTAGATGTTTTGAGTACCTTATCTATACTTGATGAACACTTATTAAAGTCTTTTAGAGACCATTCATATTTCTTAGTTACATACTCTAATTCAAATTGCAAATTTTTTATTTGTGACTCTAAGCGTTGTGTGTCAGTGTAATATTTTAAATGACTTTGTTTAAGTTCTAACATAGATAATTTAGCTTGTTCTCTTAATTTTAAACTAGAGTTAACATTTTTACACTTTTTGATTAAGATTCTATGATATTTTAATTGTTTCTTTGATTTTAAAATGAATTTCTTTATTTTTAGGTATTTTTTTAGTTTATTCCTGCTGCAAAAATAAACTGGCTTGTCCAGTTGGTATGAACTGTCATTGGTAAGATCTATAGTAGACAAGTCCAGGTTTGGAACTGTTGCAGAAGGAACAAACTGCGATCTGAGTCGAGCGACTGCGAACTGAGTCTTGTACATCACCCTTAGTTTTAAAAATGGGCACTAGTGAACTATTGCACCATTCATCGGGGATCGTCACCTCATACAACAACTTATTGAACAATAAAGTCAGCCACAGACATCCATCTTCTCCCAATTTCTTCCACACTTCCACTGGAATGCCGTCGGGCCCTACGGATTTCCCATTCTTCATATTTCGTACCGTTTAATCCTCTACCTACAATATTTATTATTTGTAATATAAGTTAGTACCTACTAGTTTCCAGCCACATTTGAAGAATTCCGAGATTTTCGTTAATTTTATTGGACTATTATAATATTTGTTCGACAGGTCTTCGAAATATGGAAGAAGTTTATTTTCTGGATTCGAAGTAGCTTTCTTTTTTATTTTTCAGGGTAAAAAAATCATTAGGCATACCTATTCTTTATCGTATAATGTTCATTTTATTGTGGCAGAAGATTTTAAACAACTAATGTCGCTGCATTCAGAATAATTTAGTGTTAATTTTGTTCAATTTCACATTCACAGTCTTATTAATAAAAAATACCTTTTTTTTTTTTTTTTATATTTAGGTCGACAAATTGACGCCACCCGCCTGATGGTAAGCTGAGGCGACGTCTGGCAATTGAGGGCGACTCTCACAGTACACAGGAATACTATAGAGAGTGGCCCTCAACTTGACGACCCAGTGATGTGCCTCTTCACGCTTCGCTTAAAGAGCCCAGGGTTATATGTTGGAGGAAACACGTGCGCAGGCAGGGCGTTCCAAGCCACCATCGTTCGGCAGAGAAACGATCGTTTAAAACGCTCGGTTCTCGCGAAGACGGTTTCCACGGTATGAGGGTGACATCTCTGGCCGGCACGCGTTGTTCGGGATCGGAAGGGAGAGGGTGGGATCAGGTTGAAGAGCTCTTCAGAACACTCACCGTGGTAAATACGGTAGAACGCGGCCAAGGAAGCAATTGTTCGGCGCTGGGCTAGCGGCTCCTAATCTACCTAATCAATGGATACTCTTATGTTTACACCGAAATAGTTGGTTCTAAATGTAATTGTGTTTAAGTGTGACGTAACAACCTTATTAATAAACTCGAAGCAACGTTGAAGAACCTATACATTATTTACAGCTCGGATTACGCGTTCCTTGTGGCAACATTGTCGAAAAAAAACGCAATGTATGCTAAAATAACAAGTAGCCAGTCGCGAGCTGTCAAATGAAACGTCACTTAACTGTCATCGTTTCGTACTTCTGTCTTTTTATTTTTGTTATTGTTTCATTGTCCATGAATCGTGGGATATCTACATATTTTATATAATTTATTTTACAAGATGGCTCACAAACGTAAAATATTTGTACACTGGAATAAAAATGAATGAAGAAAAGTGTGTACGAAGATTTTTTTCAATTTGAAATGATACAGAGCAAGATTACAGAAATTGGTACGTCTTATTTTGAAAGATTATTCTCAAAATACGTATAAGTCTTTAAAAGCGAACCCCAATAAGGCGAAGGGCAACGCATGGTTTGGAGTACATAAAAGAAAGTATCTAATTAACCTCACAATTATAGTAGTTGCGTGTAGTTTGTCAGTTTACTTTACTGATTACTTCATTACAACATTACAACATTGCACTTACTTCATGAGATAAAACTAACTGGATTGTGGGATATACATAAAGGATCTTTAATATTTTTTGTCACAGAGAGTATTATTATGTATTTTAAGACCGTTATTGTGATAGAAATTATCACAAATTAAAGTATTGATGATAATGCTACTTTGTTTCAGATTCAAAGAACTGAACTTGAGAACCCGAGACTTGAGTCAGCTGCAGATATAATGGAAGGGAATGATAATTTTCCTCTCCCCGCTGACTCGCGGTGACGAACGGTCGTGTTTTGCTGCATTTTATTTATTTTAGTTGTTATTGTAACCGGTTTATTAGTGAGTGTCGTTCAATCTTGTTACTGCATTGACTACGCAAACTGTGAACTTCGGCCTTTTCATAAATTAGCAAGAAAATGTCAACCCAACGCACTCCCCCTAAAGAAAAGTACCAGCCCATTACATCAGAGATCATTCTGGACGATCCAGAAATTGAGCCAGAAGCCGAGTTGGATGTTGGGAAACGGCAGAAACGTACAACTCGCAGTGGAAACCAACCGAAGGTGTCCTTAAGAACAGAACTACTGGCTATGCTTACCGACTGGAAAAAAGATCAAGACATAATTCTAAGCAGACTGAGTGCAGATATTGCCGAACTCAAGCTGCAAAATTCATGCATTCAAAGTACCAGTGAGGAAATGGAAAAGTCTGTAAAATTTATGTCTAGCCAGTACGAGGAAATAAAATTGAAATTACTTGACATTGAATGCGAACGAAAGGCTAACTTGCAATACATTAAGTCTTTGGATGATAAGGTAAATGAAATAGAAAGAAGGCTTAGGTCCACAGTTATCGAGTTTCGTAACTTGCCCGCACCTACAAGGAACGTAAAGCCGGAGACACAACGGGAACTATTCGAGCTTGTTCGTAAAACTTGTAATGTTATGAATATTCAGCTACAGGTGGCTGATTTAAAAGATATTCACAGAATCACTAGCAAGGCTGGTGACACCACGGTTATCGCTGAGCTCAGCTCTGTATTGACAAAGCAGGAAATCTTAACCGGTGTCCGGGAATTTAATAAGAACTAACCATCAAAAAAACTGTCAACCCAATCAATTGGATTACCTGGACCCCCAAAACCTGTTTATGTAGCTGAGAGCCTGACCACCAAAGATAGAAAGCTCTTTACTATGGCACGAAATGCTAGCAAAAACTTGGGATTCAAGTATTGCTGGACTAACATGGGACGAATTTACACGCGTAAAACAGAGGGGGGTACTCGAGTTCAAATAAGATGCGAAGCGGATCTGGAAGCACTTAGGCAGACCTGACTGTGTACTATCACTCGGTCGAAACTTGTTTATACTCGGTGTAACCCGTACCTATTTTTATATGCAAAATTCAACATTCTTTTATACCTACCCACTTTTAATTCTCGTGTCTTTTATATTTTAGTTTTATGCAATTACAACATACACAAAATACTACACACCTCTGCCTTACACTTAAACACTCACGATAGGAAAAAACATGTCCATACTGTGGGTTTACGTTGTAAGTATACTATAGTTACTAATGGTAGTAGATACTGTTACGGTCTTGTTGATTCACTTGTTAGCCGAGCGTCTAACACGTTTTTATTTTACTATGAATGCCTAAGGTTTTTATGTGTTGATGTTCCTCTCGTTTTGACCATATATATTTTACAAACTTATTATTGTGTTGTGAATGGTGAGTATTGCGTGCCTCTGGTGTATTTTATCCATTACTATTCGCGGATATAACGAATTTGATGCAACTCGGTGTAACCCGTACCTATTTTTATATGCAAAATTCAACATTCTTTTATACCTACCCACTTTTAATTCTCGTGTCTTTTATATTTTAGTTTTATGCAATTACAACATACACAAAATACTACACACCTCTGCCTTACACTTAAACACTCACGATAGGAAAAAACATGTCCATACTGTGGGTTTACGTTGTAAGTATACTATAGTTACTAATGGTAGTAGATACTGTTACGGTCTTGTTGATTCACTTGTTAGCCGAGCGTCTAACACGTTTTTATTTTACTATGAATGCCTAAGGTTTTTATGTGTTGATGTTCCTCTCGTTTTGACCATATATATTTTACAAACTTATTATTGTGTTGTGAATGGTGAGTATTGCGTGCCTCTGGTGTATTTTATCCATTACTATTCGCGGATATAACGAATTTGATGCAGGATATAGATAATGTACTTCTTTTTGACTCGGTTAAGTGTAGCCCGGAAGCCTGTTTGTCTATAATTCCTGCTATTCCCAACCGCAGTCGTATTACCATTTTATCACAAAATATTCGGAGTGTGGGCGCTAATTTCTCGGACTTTCTAACTATGGTACAGAGAATGCAAATCCTCTGCGATTTTGATATATTATCTGAGTGCTGGCTATCTTGTAATCCTAATGTACCAGTATTGGACGGGTATAATTGTCATAAGACTTTAAATGTACATAACCAAAATGACGGTGTCTTGGTATATGTCAAAGCTACTCTGTCGAACGTACACATTGTCGAACCCGGTTTACTCGATTCTAGTTGCCTCTTGATAACTGTCGGGTCCGAATTGGCTATTATCGCAGTGTACCGTCCGTGGCAATTCACAAATCCGGCCAATTTTATCTACTCGCTCGATCAAGTACTTAGTGAATTAAATACCTACAAAAATATAGTACTTGTGGGCGACATCAATATTGATATTGCTCCAACCTGCCAAAAGTCTAGCAGTCTTGATTATTTGGATCTACTTGCGCAGCATGGTCTTTTCCCTGGTCATAATTTCTCAACTCACGGCCTAACCTGTTTGGACCACGCTATAATGAAAGCAGCACCATCTTCAAAGGTGCTGGTCTTGGAGACAACGGTTACGGACCACTCCGCTGTTATGATTGTTCTTGGTACTGGGAAATCCATGAGGGGCGAACCCTACACCTGTTCAGTGGACCATGATGCGCTTGCGTGTGACATGTCTCTGTTGAACTTTGAAGCAGTTTACACCACTGAGGATCCGAACGCGGCTACCAGATGTTTGCTGGAGCCTATTGTTTCTGCCATATCCAACAACACCAGAACCGTGACACTGTCTCGTCGGCGTAGGCCTATAAAGGCATGGATTACAGCAGGTCTTCTCAGATGCATGCGACACAGAGATAGGTCTATATAAAAAGGCTAAGAGAAATCCGTTGAATGAAATTTTACAAATCTCTTACAAAAGATATCGCAACTTCTGTACCGGTGTACTCCGAAAGGCGAAGAGTGACCACGAAGTTATGTTGCTTGAAAAGGCTGGTAATGACTCTAGGGAGCTGTGGAAGGCGATCCAATCAATTACACACACAGGAAAAACCTCGACTCCAGCCGTTGCTCTTTTGAGCAACAATGTTGATAACCTCTCTGTGGTTAACTCTATAAACTCCTACTTCGCTAACTCTGGGAGGCTGCTGGCAGAAAGTATCCCCGCATGTTTTATGACCGCTAACCCCCCGGACTCTCCTCGTACTCACTTAAGAGATTCTTTTGTACTACTCGAAACAGACGAAGACGAGGTAGAAAGGATGATAATGTCGCTCAAAACGGGTGCTACTGCTGGCACGGACGGTATATCTTCCTCCTTTCTGAAACAGTACAAAAGAAAAATCGCTCCCCCTCTCACATATATCTGCAATCGATGCATTGCAACTGGCATTTTCCCTGACCTCTTTAAAAGGGCGCTCGTGCATCCCATTTATAAATCTGGCGACAAAACTCAGGTAGAGAACTATAGACCAATTTCAGTATTGCCCGCCGTGTCTAAGGTCTTTGAGAAGGTTTTAAATTCTAGACTTACCTCATATTTAGAAACTAACCAGTTACTATCTGCGAACCAGTTTGGCTTCCGCAAAAATCTCTCCACGTCGGATGCTGTCCACAATTTAACCGACCATATTGCTAGCCATGTCGACAAGAAGCATAAGTGTGTTGCACTTTTCCTGGATCTCGCAAAGGCCTTTGATACGGTCCCAACTTCGATTTTGCTGTCCAAATTGGAGCGCCTGGGAGTTCGGGGAGTTCAGCTGGAACTTTTTAACAGCTACCTGACTGGTAGAGTACAGAGTGTTAAGGTTGGGCCCAACAGGAGCTCAGAATTATCGGTAACATATGGTGTACCTCAAGGCAGTATTCTTGGTCCGACGTTGTTTTTGGTCTATATTAATGACCTCTGCAACCTCGCACTTGAAAAGGGAACAGTTTTTTCTTATGCAGACGATACGGTTATAGTGTTTGCATCAGATTCATGGGACGATGCGTTCCGTGTGGCTCAGGATGGTTTTGACGCTGCTAGTGCCTGGCTGGACGCTCATTTGCTTACGCTCAACGTAGCTAAGACCAAGTTGCTGGTGTTCGGGTTGCGAAATTCCGCTCCATTCACAGGAGGCTTACAGATTGTGAGGGGTCGGAACCGGAACTTCGACTGCTTGGATGTAGCTACAGCTAATACAGTGTACCCGACTATAGACAGAGTGTCCTCCATCAAGTACCTTGGCGTTGTATTGGATGGTGGTCTGAGCTTCTATGAGCATATTGTTGCCTTGTCAAACAGGGTTCGGAAGCTGGTTCATGTATTCAGGTTGCTGCGTAACTCTGCTGGTCCGGAAGTGTTGAAGATGTTGTACTTTGCACTGTGTCAGTCCATCCTGGGCTACTGTATAGGTTCTTGGGGTGGTGCTGCCAAGACGCATATGTTAATAGTGGAGCGTGCACAGCGGTGCATCCTCAAGGTATGCTGTTTCAAACCTCGCCTCTTCCCGATCAGCGAACTTTATGAGTATTGTCAGGTGTTAACGGTGAGGCAACTGTTTGTTCTTGCGACAGTCCTTAAGCAGCATTCTTTGACGCGGTACGACGGTGAACTGTTGAGACGGAATCACCTGGTGGCTGCGTCAAGACCGATAAATACGTCCTTCATCCGAAGATATTTCCATTTCCTCGGACCCTACCTGTATAACAGATTACATCAAAGTGTGGGTCTCCACTCTCTTAATCACCACAACTGCAAGGTAAAGGTTAAAGTATGGCTTCTGCAACAAACCTACTTGGAGACTGAGGACTTGCTGGTTATACCGATTTGATTTTACCTGGAACCACCTAGGATCAAGTTAGGCATGTGCAGGGTAACACACCACTACTGTAAACGTCACTACACATATACATCATCATAATGAGTGTTATACACTTATTCACACACACACTCATACACACACACACACACAACATTTTATAATAACCATTTTTGTTGTTTGTTCGTTTTAAAATTCTTTAATTAAATTGTAACAAGATGTTACTACCTTCTGCTGATTTGTTGTCAGTAGCTAGCAATTATACCTATAATGTCAGTGGGGCTCTGGTGACCTGTATTTCAGGTTTTACTACCTACCACAGGCACCAGCTATCCACACTCTAAAACTGCAGGAAATCAATCACTTACAAATAATTGTAAACATCAAAACTGTAAATCTATGATTTAAAATATTATGTAAAATCATTGCTGTTTATGTTTAGATTGTGGTAAGCGAATAAACAATATTATATTATATTATATTATTATTAATTAATGCATGAAAGCATCTGGTGGCTACAAAAGGGAAACTATTAAAACTGGCGGTGGATCTAATGTTCAAGTCCCAGTCAAGCCAATGTTGAGGTAGCCAACTTATGAAATCCAGCAGAGTTAATTAGTGATGAGAATAAATTTGATTCCGATGGACCTTGCCTGGTGAGTTTTAAAAGTCATCTACATTTATTTATTTATTTATTTATACTTTATTGTACGCCAATACAGTAGGTATTAATTAATATGTACATTGAGCTTATTAAGTCAGGCGTCATTTAGTCAGGCGCATAAAAATGATACGACAGTCTAAAGACATACTATCGGTTCATTCATCATCATCATTCACCGAGCCTTTTCCCAACTCAGTTGGGGTCGGCTTTCCAGTCTAACTGCGATTCGGCTGAATGGTCAATGTCTAAGAAATGGTCACCCATCCTAAGACCAGCCTGACTCGATGTCGCTTAACCTTTGCAATGTGTTAACATTGTCGGTTACCACTAGACCACGAGCCCCTCATACTATCGGTTCATTAAAATATATTAGGTATATTGGAAAGGCGCATTGCAACAAACCTGTCTATTATTATTATGCACATGGTGACTTGACCACTGTGTTTGGCTCATTGTAGAGAAAACAGTTTTGTTTAAGTCGTAAGCCAGATTTGTCTGTGTAAGACAAATTCAGGCAAGGGATGGAATAAACGCCAGTACAAAAAACCATAATAAGCCCTGTACCTTAGCCCATGGTGACATTATAGATAATATAGATATACATATTTATTTAGTAAATATGTGTAATATGGGAAATATGTAGGTAATAATATTGTACATTGTTTTTCTAGGATGTAGATTTTAAAAATACTTGGCCCAGTCAAAACAATTAAAAGAATTGGAACACAAGAGACGCATGGAGATAGCTGAAGAAAACCATGCCATTGAAATAGAAATTAAAAGATTCAATAAAGAAATAGAAATTTAAAGAGAAGAACTCAGATGTGCACAACTGGAATGAAGCTCAAGACATTTTATAAAAATCCTTAAAAATTATGTTAAATTATAAAATAAAACCTTTTTGTAAAGCTTGATATTTTATTTATTTGTAAGTATGTCTTCATCATCCACCGAGCCTTTTCCCAACTCAGTTGCTGTCCAGTCTAACTGCGGTGCGGCTGAACTTCGATATTTTACGTGGAGCGACTGCCATCTCACCTCCACAACCTACGGGCTATATCGAAGTTCTGCAGTTAGACTGGTTGGATTTCGATTTAGGGCTCCCCGTAATACCCGTAACGAATGCCATAGATGTTCGTAAGACAACGGGGACCGACGCGACAACGTGCTCTCCTAGGCACATTTGTTTTTAGTCTTACTTACCTTATTACAAAATTTTCATTAATAAAAGCTGCTCGTACGGAATTAATTACTAATTTTTCATTTCTTGATCCTGATAATAAAATAAGGTTTTCAACGTCTTCTAACTCATCCGTTACCCTCGAATGATCAACTAAATAAATTATTTACATTTTCTACGGTAATTGAACAAATAATCACGACATCCTTATTATAGATTGTCCGGAGGTAACAGGAAACCTTGAGCCGCTAGTCCAGCGCCGAACAATCGCTTTCTTGGCCGCATTCTACCGTATTTACCACGGCGAGTGTTCTGAAGAGCTCTTCAACCTGATCCCACCCTCTCCCTTCCGATCCCGAACAACGCGTGCCGGGCAGAGATGCCACTCCAGTGGATAGCATGTTCGCGAGAACCTAACGTTTTAACGTTAGTTTCTCTGCCGAACGATGGTGGCCTGGAACGCCCTGCCTGTGCACGTGTTTCCTCCCACATATAATCCTGGGTTCTTTAAGCGGAGCGTGAAGAGGCACATAAGTAGGTCGTCAAGTTGAGGGCACAATACTATAGAGAGTGGCCCACAATCGCTAGACGTCGTCACGACTTACCACCAGGCGGGCGACGTCAATTTAGCGAAACCAAAATAAAAAAAGGCATAAAATCGGCTAGAAATAAAAATACAAATGAATTAGTTTAGTCATACGCACAAGTTATACTAGGGGACGGTTGGGATTAAATTTTACTGCGAAACAAAAATCGAAATAGCTTACTTCCTTGCTGCCCGACATTTATTAATAATGAATTTGGTTACTTCAAACTTAAAATTCGATGTAAAGTTCTCTTTGTTTATTAATAAGGCTGTCACAGTCTTATTAATAAAAAAGACCTAATCAATGGATACTCTTATGTTTACACCGAAATAGTTAGTTCTAAATGCAATTGTGATTAAGTGTGACGTAACAACCTTATTAATAAACTCGAAGCAACGTTGAAGAACCTATACATTATTTACAGCTCGGATTACGCGTTCCTTGTGGCAACATTGTCTAAAAAACGCAATGTATGCTAAAATGACAAGTATCCAGTCGCGAGCTGTCAAATGAAACGTCACTCAACTGTCATCGTTTCGTATTTCTGTGTCAAACGTGTTATTTTTGTTATTGTTTCATGGTCCATGAATCATGGGATATTGTTAATATCTACATATTTTAGATAATTAATTTTACAAGATGGCTCACAAACGTAAAAGATTTGTACACTGGAATAAAAACGAATGAAAAAAGTGTGTACGAAGATTTTTTTCAATTTGAAATGATAAGTACACAGCAAGATTACAGAAATTGGTAAGTACATCTTATTTTGAAAGATTATTCTCAAAATACGTATAAGTCTTTAAAAGCGAACCCCAATAAGGCGAAGGCAAGGCATGGTTTGAAGTACATAAAAGAAAGTACCTAATTAACCTCACAGTTATAGTAGTTGCGTGTAGTTTGTCAGTTTACTTTACTGCTAATAAAACAAGCTAATGAACAAGGTAAGGCTAAATGTAAGTTATTCCTATGAACAACTAATTACTATTTGTTCATTACAACTAATTACTATTTGTTCATTACAACTTTGCACTTACTTCATGAGATAAAAAATAACTGGATTGTGGGATATACATAAAGGATCTTTAATATTTTTTTGTCACGGAGAGTATTATTATGTATTTTAAGACCGTTATTGTGATAGAAATTATCACAAATTAAAGTATTGATGATAATGCTACTTTGTTTCAGATTCAAAGAACTGAACTTGAGAACCTGAGACTTGAGTCAGCTGCAGATATAATGGAAGGGAATGATAATGAATGCAAGAAAGCATTTGGTGGCTACAAAAGGGAAACTATTAAAACTGGCGGTGGATCTAATGTTCAAGTCCCAGTCAAGCCTATGTTGAGGTAGCCAACTTATGAAATCCAGCAGAGTTAATTAGTGATGAGAATAAATATGATTCCGATGGACCTTGCCTGGTGAGTTTTAAACTTCATCTATCTACATTTAGTCAGGCGCATACAAATGATACGACAGTCTAAAGACATACTATCGGTTCATTAAAATATATTATATTGGAAGTGCGCATTGCAACAAACCTGTCTATTATGCACATGGTGACTTGACCACTGTGTTTGGCTCATCGTAGAGAAAACAGTTTTGTTTAAGTCGTAAGCCAGATTTGTCTGTGTGAGACAAATTCAGGCAAGGAATGGAATAAACCCTAGTACAAAAAACCATTATAAGCCCTGTACCTTAGCCCATGGTGACATTATAGATAATAATATACATATTTATTTAGTAAATATGTGTAATATGGAAAATATGTAGGTAATATTGTACATTGTTTTTCTAGGATGCAGATTTAAAAAATACTTGGCCCAGTCAAAACAATTAAACGAATTGGAACACAAGAGATGCATGGAGATAGCTGAAGAAATAGAAATTAAAAGATTCAATAAAGAAATATAAATTTAAAGAGAAGAACTCAGATGTGCACAACTGGAATGAAGCTCAAGAAATTTTATAAAAATCCTTAAAAATTAAGTTAAATTATAAAATAAAACCTTGTTGTAATACTTGATATTTTATTTAATTGTAAGTATGTCTTCATCATCCACCGAGCCTTTTCTCAACTCAGTTGCTGTCCAGTCTAACTGCGGTGCGGCTGAACTTCAATATTTTACGTGGATCGACTGCCATCTCACCACCACAACCTATGGGCTATATCTAAGTTGTGCAGTTAGACCGGTTGGATTTCGATTTAGGGCTCCAATACCCGTAACGAATGCCATAGATGTTCGTATGACAACGGCGACCGACGGACGCGACAACGTGCTCTACTAGGCACATTTGTATTTAGTCTTACTTATACCTAATTATTACAAAATTTTCATTAATAAAAGCTGCGGTCAATGAACAAGTAATCACGACATCCATATTATAGTGTCCGAAGGTAATAGGAAGCCTTGAGCCGCTAGTCCAGCGCCGAACAATCGCTTTCTTGGCCGCATTCTACCGTATTTACCACGGCGAGTGTTCTGAAGAGCTCATCAACCTGATCCCACCCTCTCCCTTCCGATCCCGAACAACGCGTGCCGGGCAGAGATGCCACTCCCACTCAGTGGATAGCATGTTCGCGAGAACCGAACGTTTTAACGTTCGTTTCTCTGCCGAACGAAAGTGGCCTGGAACGCCCTGCCTGTGCACGTGTTTCCTCCCACATATAATCCTGGGTTCTTTAAGCGGAGCGTGAAGAGGCACATCAGTAGGTCGTCAAGTTGAGGGCACAATACTATAGAGAGTGGCCCACAATCGCTAGACGTCCGTCGTCACGACTTACCACCAGGCGGGCGACGTCAATTTAGCGAAACCAAAATAAAAAAAGGCATAAAATCGGCTAGAAATAAAAATACAAATGAGAAATTCATATCAGATGTTTAGTTTAGTCATACGCACAAGTTATACTAGGGGACGGTTGGGATTAAATTTTACTGCGAAACAAAAATCGAAATAGCTTACTTCCTTGCTACCCGACATTTATTAATAATGAATTTGGTTACTTCAAACGTAAAGTTTACTCTTTGTTTATTAATAAGGCTGTCAGTGTTTACTTTCCATTTTCATATTTTCTTTAAGAAATAATATCATGATACTGTTGAAACTAAACGAAGGGCCTATCAGCGCACATGTTTTCCTTGCAAAATAGCTGCTTTGAATTTAAAAAAATAACTATAATAATAAATAGGTTATCATAACTTGTATGTACCAAAGAGTTTTTTTAAAAGTAGTCTAACGCAATACAGGGCAGTATGGTCGAAAGACTTAAGCCTTTTTTATTTTATACACTGTACTTTAATGATTAATTACTTTTAGTACTTATACTACTGTCTCATAGGCTTTATATGTCGTCAAATTTTGAAATCATAATTCGAACCTTAGATTATGGCGATGCAAGGATTGAGAGGTACCTGAATATGGTTACGTGGTGTTCCTGGGCACGTCCGTCTCTGCTGGTCTTCCTAATTGCTCGGCAAAAGCGTTGGAAGGAACACTTTGGGGAAAGTTTATGCACGTCACTTTTTCTTGGATAATGTTCGGATGGTTTCCTGTACTTCACACGCGGCGTTGAAAGCGAGGGCCCACGGTAAATTCCACGGGGAATAGAGAATCGATTATGCGTATAGTGTTGCGTGCGTCTAAAATGCATACATTATAAATAAATGTGATTTTTGGCGAAGCCAAGTTTGCCGGGCTAGAGGTTTTCCTCTATAATGAATTGCGTAGCGGTAGCGTTCACATCGTGCGTAGCGTATGCGTGCGTAGAGATATGGAGTAAACGTGTGTAGCGTTTAAATAACTTAATCTAAAGAGTTAGCGTAAATTGTAAGACTAGATCTTAAACTAAATAAATTTAACAGTAGTCTAATTTATTGCGTAGGCAACGGGCAAACCTTGACTACTGGACGTACATCTTCCAGAAGTTGTACGGACTTTGACGACGCGTACCACATTGTCCTTGCCAGGATGGAGTTCTTCTATAACTGCAAGTGGCCAACAAAGCGGGTGGGCGTTGTTATCCTTGATAACAACAACCGTGCCTAATTTAATGTCTTCTGACGACTTGGCCCATTTCACTCGCTGTTGAAGCGAGGTGAGATATTCTTGGCTCCAACGACGCCAGAAGTCATGCGTGAGTTTGCATACCAGCTGATAACGTGACAGACGATTATCAGGCTGGTTAGTGAAATCTTCAGCAGGAAGAAACTGCATCGGAGTGACGTTGTGATGATTTGGAGTTAACGCGGAAAAGTCAGGTTTCGTACTCAAAACACATAGCGGGCGGCTATTTAGTAAGCCTTCAATTTGAACCAGGACCGTCGTGAACTCTTCATAGGTTAATATTTGAGAACCGATGGTCTTAAAGTGGTGCGTTTTCGTGTTTGAAACATTTGTTTCAGGTAACGAATTGAAATGAGGCCCATAGGGGGGGCTGTGCTTAAATTGAATTTTATTGTTTAAGAGATAATTACCTATGTAATTTAGATGCGAAGAGGATTGTAGCAACTCGTAAATTTCATTCAATTTACGTGTTACATAAAACATAAAAAAATTAGTACTTAAAATTAGTACCTATAAAATTAGTACCACCATCACTATAAAACATCGAGACGGGGCCTCGTCTACAGATGAAGCGTTTAAAAGCGGTAAGGAACAGCTCTGAACTGTGATCTGAGATGAGTTCTAAGTGTATAGCTTTGGTGACAAGACTCACAAAGAGTCACACATAGGCCTTATGGCTTTTAACTCCTCTGCGTCGAATGTGAGTAATATAGAATGGGCCAGCATAGTCCACGGCAGTGTAGACAAATGCTTTGGCTTGCGATACTCGGTAGGTGGGTAAATCACCCATGGGTGGGAAAGTACACTTAGGTTTTAACCTAAAACAGGTGTTACACTTGTGTACGCGTTGACGAACTAGATTTCTAGCGGATAAAATCCAGAACTTTTGTCTGAGTAATGCGAGTAGGAGGGATAGACCTGTGTGTAGATTAGTGATGTGGTAATTATCGATAATGAGATTAATAATTGAGTTTTTATTAGGTAAGAGTATAGGGTGTTTTTGACCGTAGTCGAGTTGCGCATTACTTAACCTACCACCGACTCTAAGGATACCATCCCGGTCAATGAAAGGGCTAAGTTTGTGTAAGGAATTATTTTTTAATTTATTATTGTTTATTTAAATAATTTCCTTAGCGAAATGTTTATTTTGAATATACCTGAATATGTAATTTTCGGTATACTCAAAATCATGGACACTGAGCGGACCATGTGAGTTTTCGTGAATGTGAATGTGAATTTTCGTGAGAAGCGTAAAACATAAACAAGCGAGCGTAATAATTTCGACCACATCGAAATCCTTTCGACCATTATTTCGATGGGGTGCGTTTGATGTATATTGAGCGGATCGCAAGCCACTAAACTTACGATTTTAACATGAATTGATATTGACGATAAATGGTTTGAGAGGCCACTCAGAGATAGGTAAAGCGGCCCAATCGGGTCCGTGAAACCAGAACCTATTGTTCACTAGAACTTTAGGGGTGACTGGGCGAAATATAATGTCGGCAGGGTTAGAGGTTCCTGCGACGTGAAACCAATGTATCTGTTATCCTATTGGCAACAAACGTGTGAAACTTATACGAGGGCGAGTGAATCCATGTAAGCGTAACAGTTGAGTCTGCGAATGCGTATAACTTGTCAATTTGACATCTTTGTAAAAGAGTGTCGCGAATATTGACTAAGAGATTTGAGAGTAGAAGCGCGGCGCAGAGTTCTAAGCGAGCGAGCGGCATTTTAGATAGTGAGGCAACCCGAGACTTCGATGCCAGTAAGTAGACCGATCCAGGTGCGTGGGGACCTGCGCTAACGCGTATGTATACGTTGGCACCGTAACACTTGTAAGGGTGTGACGAGTGTCATACCTACATAGCGCTGACACTGCAAGTGTACAGTCGAGCGATATACGAACGCCAGTTGTCCCCGGCGCGCGATCAGATTTAGTCGTAGTAACGGCCTGTAATTTGGTGAAAAATATACTCGAACTTGAAACATAGTCACTCGTTTCAATTGGACTAACTTCCTTCAAATTAACCTAACCCTGAATGACGTACATCACGTACATTGGTGAACCTAAAATTAGAGTTGTCAAAAAAATCGCATGGTAACCGAATAGTTTTCTGATTTGCAAGTATGCAGTCACGTGTTTGTCAGAGACGACACCGTGCGAAAACCACTTAAGGCACCGTATGATGGCCCGTACAAGGTCATCAAACGTGACAAAAAGTTTTTTGAACTGCAGTACCCTAATCGTAAAGCAATAGTGTCAGTGGATAGTTCAGTTGCGACACCAACACCTGAAAACCTAAACAGCAGCAACAGCACTCGTGTTGACCGCGCAAGTAAAACCACGCGCAGTGGACGAGTCATCAAAACGACTGTACGGTTTATGTAGGTCACACTCGTATAAGCATTAACAGGCAGGTACATATAATCGCGGTAGCAAGCGGCCTGTGGCAGTCAACATACGTAATTATAAGCATCAACCTATCGTTAAGTAGTAGTATTCAGCATGGGACAGTACAACACACAAAACAGAGAAATCATCATAGCCCAGGCTAACACCAACCAGCGCATCGATGACATGGTCACACAGTTGGAGCAGCATGGCTGGGCGGTAATGTTAATCATAGCCTGTGTAGTTCTCACATGTTTATGTTTGTGCTGCAAACGCTGCAAAACCTGCGTCAGAAAGTGGACGAGAGAACAGCTCCAAGAAATTGTCGTATCGCCAGCTCCAATTACACAAGTAAGATCGGATATTACGCACCCATCACCTACTAAAGTAATTTTTTCGTTGAGTTAGTGCGTTGAAGGTTCACAGTAGTTGCAAATTAGTAGTAATAATTAATCAAAATAAAAAAAAAACAGTTTTGGCAGAAGTATGTTGAAATAATAGTCAGATGAAGTTGCATATTGTATTGTATAAACTATGGCGTTCTACATGTAAAACTGTATAATTTTGTAATATTTGTTTCCCACGAAGCAGGATTCGAACCGGATACCTTGTTGATTGTTAACCACTGAACCATGTAACTTGTTATAATGATAAGCTAAGTACATTGCAATGACTCACGTTGCAAGCATGCAGCTTAGCGACACACCGGGCAGTAGGTGCGGATATCATGTTACATAAGTGTTATTGTATTGTACATAGCCTGTTATAGTGGGATAAGAAATGTACTCAGAATTTCAGTGAGATAGTAGTTAGTTTAAAAATTTGGAATGTATAACTTTGTATGCCAAATTTTAGAAGGGGAGTGATGTAAGGGTGTGACGAGTGTCATACCTACATAGCGCTGACACTGCAAGTGTACAGTCGAGCGATATACGAACGCCAGTTGTCCCCGGCGCGCGATCAGATTTAGTCGTAGTAACGGCCTGTAATTTGGTGAAAAATATACTCGAACTTGAAACATAGTCACTCGTTTCAATTGGACTAACTTCCTTCAAATTAACCTAACCCTGAATGACGTACATCACGTACACACTTCTCGCTGGCGTCTGCGAACCCTACGAGCGTGACATGACGGGCAGGTAACCCGACATGGCGTGAGATTTTAATGCGTTCTAGATAGCGGAGTTCTTTATGGAACTGTTCGCACTTCTTGGCGATAGTGGGGGCGACAGGACTGTCCCAATCTAGGTTGGCCATCCAGCACTCTTGTACTAAAAGTTTCATAAATGTGACTACGGGACTAATCAAACCGAGCGGATCAAATAGTCGCGCGGTATTCGAGAGTATTGAGCGCTTAGTGCACTCCTGCTTATCTGTTTTACAAACGAAGTAAAAATGATCAGTAGCAGGTAACCACTGCATTCCTATTATCTTATGCGGAGCGGACGGATCGGTGTCAAACCGTATGACATCTTCACTTTTCTGAGAAGCGGGGATTTGGTCTAAGAGACCTAAGCTATTGGATATTCATTAAGTGAGATTGAAACCACCTGAGGCGAACATCTCAACCATTTGACGCTGAGTATTCACCGCAGTATCCACACTGTCTACTGAGTTTAAATAATCGACCACATACATGTGCCTCTCCGCCTCAGCAGCGGCGAGGGAGAACCTGGCGCGACTGTCAGCGGCGAGCTGGCGGACGACCCTCATCGCGAGGAACGGCGAACTGGATATTCCAAAGCTCACGCATGTGAATTGAAAAGTGTCTATACTAGATCGAGTATCGAATCTGTAGAGAATGCGTTGAAAAGATTGATGTTCAGGAGTGACCTTTAATTGAAAATACATTTTTTCAATGTCCGCGGACATGGCCACTGAGAACATGCGTAGGTTAATTAACAAATCGAAAATGTTCGTTTGCAAATTAGGACCTGTGTAAAGGATGTCATTTAATGACTTTCCACTAGTAGTTTTACAGCTAGCGTCAATGACTATGCGGGTTCTAGAGGAGGCAGGCTTATCGGAGCGATAAACTGCGCGGTGCGGAATATAATATGAATTATCAGCGGGGGAGGCGTTATCAACCTTAGTTAAGTAACCCTTGTTTATATAAGTTTTGATAGTATCATTATAATTTAAGCGTAAATCTGGATTGGCATCTAACTTCTTTTCTAAACTGAGCAGTCGACGTTTCGCAATCAGATCTGAGTATCCCAGCTCCGTGGGATCGTATTTAAATGGGAAATGCACGGTATAGCGACCCGTGTCATCTCGCGAATAAGTTGATTGAAAGATGCGTCATCATCTGGACTCATGTGTTTTTTATGCGGTACGCTTTCGAGTTCCCAAAGCGTTGAACGAGTGTTTCGAGTTTAGGGGTTGATTGCGTAGAACAAATAAATGTTTTATGAGTGTTGTGGAAAGCGTAAATATGAGTGGTATCAGCCTTGCCCATGGCTAAATACCCGAGAGTGGATTCCACGGCGACTACCGATGGCTGTGGTGACACAACTTTATTATTTCCCAACAGGAATGGGAAAAGCTCATTACCTATCAGACAGTCTATCTGACCAGGTTTGTAGAAGCTATTGTCAGCCATTGGTAAGTCGCGGAGGTGTGCGAGACGAGATACGTCTATCTCAACGTTCGGTAACCGATCGGTAATCGAGTCAATTACGCGGGCCACCACATTGTATGAACTCATGGGATCAAAGCGAGAGTGAATTTTGAAGGATGCGTAACCATACGAGGTACTTTCAGTATGACCGATACCTTTAATCGTAGAAGGAGCATAAATTATTTTTAATTTTAATCGATCACAACAAGACTTAGTAATAAAATGACTCATAGAACCCGAATCAACAAATATTCGAATATTATGACGTCTATTGCAACTGTAAACGTGTACCGAAGCAGTAGGTAACAGCACCGTAGTGTTTTTAGAATTAATATTGCGTTCAGAAGTCATCGCGGATAGTGAAACGTTATCTAAGTTACCGCGTTCATTCGTCGCGTAGGCAGAGGGGTGGCGCAAGCCTGTTGTTCATTACGGATCATAAGGTTCTGGAAGCAAAAAGTACTTGGATGCATATCGACTGTAAATTAAAACGCTCTGAGAGCAAAACGTCTCCAATTAAAAATGACTGTATGTTCCGAGAGCACAACGTCCGCAATGCTAAATATTCGCAACGTAAAAGGCCCTGAGAGAAAAAGGTCCATATCCTTTTAAAGACCTAAGTTTTTTTTTTTTTTTAATTCCGCGGCCCAAGGCCGCGGCCGCTCTAACGTCCGTTGCCGGGCGTATCTGGTTACTAGCAGAGGGTATGTCCAGTGGCGCCCGGCGGACTTTGACCACCTCTCTGTGGTCTCTGCGGGTGTTGGGTCGGGACGAGAATCCCGCGTCGTCGTTGGGGTAGGGTTTTATCCCGCGTCAGTGAGTGAATCTGGTTGCTTACTGTGGTGCAAAGGCCTTGCAGCACGCAACCCTTCTAGCCTGCTTCTGTAAGGACGGCGGGTGGCTATCCCGCCGTCCTCAGGCCCCGATCATGGAGGTCGATGGTCCTGGGCGTAGATCAGTCTGCGGCGCCCTGGCCGCTGATGCAAAACTCAGCAGGGAGGGTAACGCTCCCTCTCCCTCTCAGCCGCCTCCTTCGCGAGCTTGAGTTGCTCGCAGAAGGACTCGGCCGCGTTCCACCTACTCGCGCTGGAGACCATGGCTTGGAGAATGGTTTCCAGTGAGTTGGTATCCACGCCCAGACCCACTACGAGGTCACGGCGCTGACTCGCCCACGCTCACTCCACCAACATGTGGAGTGCGGTGTCGTCGTCGGACACCTCGCAGTGTTGACACCGGGGTGTGACCTCACGATTGATGCGAAACAGATAGCTACCGAGGCATCCATGCCCGGTAACGATCTGCGTCGCACGATACGTGAGGTCACCATGCTACCTCTGCAGCAGCCACTTGTCCATGATCGGTCTCACCGCCGCGATGATGGTTTTTTTTTTATTTATTTTTTATGAAAAATAGGCTTACGTTTGGCCTCAATCTCGCTTGATGGAAGGCGAAGATGAGGCCTACGATGGTACACGTTGCCTAGAAGGTGTATGTTCACTTTGACCTTAAAGATGTCCATATTATAGCGTTCCGGAAAAACTGACCTCGGCAGAGAGTCGTGCGTAATGGAGGAATGTCTACAACATAAGGATGGAACTGCTCGCCGCGCCTAGTCGTTCGGTGACGGAAAGGGGAAGGGGGTATCAGGTCATGTAAAACCTCCACACGCTTAAGTCGCACCCTCCAAGTCTCCATGAGATCCTGGCGAAGTTGGGACCGCTGGTCCTCGATTTCTCGAGTTAGTGTAGGTACCTATAGCCGACAAAATGACCAACGTAAAATTACACTTGAGATAACAACACAATGAACATTGCATTGAATGAGTAGGAACAGAAATGTTACACATTGAGGGTTCTTTTAATATTAGAAACTCTTTGCAAGAACTCATACAGTCTTATTAATAAAAAAGACCTAATCAATGGATACTCTTATGTTTACACCGAAATAGTTAGTTCTAAATGTAATTATGTTTAAGTGTGACGTAACAACCTTATTAATAAACTCGAAGCAACGTTGAAGAACCTATACATTATTTACAGCTCGGATTACGCGTTCCTTGTGGCAACATTGTCGAAAAAACCGCAATGTATGCTAAAATAACAAGTAATCAGTCGGGAGCTGTCAAATGAAACGTCACTCAACTGTCATCGTTTCGTATTTGTCTTTTTATTTTTGTTATTTTGTTATTGTTTCATTGTCCATGAATCGTGGGATATTGTTAATATCTACATATTTTAGATAATTTATTTTACAAGATGGCTCACAAACGTAAAATATTTGTACACTGGAATAAAAACGAATGAAGAAAAGTGTGTACCTACGAAGATTTTTTTCAATTTGAAATGATACAGAGCAAGATTACAGAAATTGGTAAGTACGTCTTATTTTGAAAGATTATTCTCAAAATACGTATAAGTCTTTAAAAGCGAACCCCAATAAGGCGAAGGGCAACGCATGGTTTGAAGTACACAAAAGAAAGTATCTAATTAACCTCACAATTATAGTAGTTGCGTGTAGTTTGTCAGTTTACTTTACTGATTACTTTGTTACAACATTGCACTTACTTCATGAGATAAAAAATAACTGGATTGTGGGATATACATAAAGGATTTTTAATATTTTTTGTCACAGAGTATTATTATGTATTTCAAGACCGTTATTGTGATAGAAATTATCACAAATTAAAGTATTGATAATGCTACTTTGTTTCAGATTCAAAGAACTGAACTTGAGAACCCGAGACTTGGGTCAGCTGCAGATATAATGGAAGGGAATGATAATGAATGCAAGAAAGCATCTGGTGGCTACAAAAGGGAAACTATTAAAACTGGCGGTGGATCTAATGTTCAAGTCCCAGTCAAGCCGATGTTGAGGTAGCCAACTTATGAAATCCAGCAGAGTTAATTAGTGATCATTCACCGAGCCTTTTCCCAACTTGGTTGGGGTCGGCTTTCCAGTCTAACTGCGATTCGGCTGAATGGTCAGTGTCTAAGAAATGGTCACCCATCCTAAGACCAGCCTGACTCGATGTTGCTTAACCTTTGCAATGTGTTAACATTGTCGGTTACCACTAGACCACGAGCCCCTTATACTATCGGTTCATTAAAATATATTAGGTATATTGGAAATGCGCATTGCAACAAACCTGTCTATTATGCACATGGTGACTTGACCATTGTGTTTGGCTCATTGTAGAGAAAACAGTTTTGTTTAAGTCGTAAGCCAGATTTGTCTGTGTTAAACAAATTCAGGCAAGGATGGAATAAACCCCAGTACAAAAAACCATAATAAGCCCTGTACCTTAGCCCATGGTGACATTATAGATAATAATATACATATTTATTTAGTAAATATGTGTAATATGGGAAATATGTAGGTAATAATATTGTACATTGTTTTTCTAGGATGTAGGTTTTCAAAATACTTGGCCCAGTCAAAACAATTAAAAGAATTGGAACACAAGAGACACATGGAGATAGCTGAAGAAAACCATGCCATCGAAATAGAAATTAAAAGATTCAATAAAGAAATAGAAATTTAAAGAGAAGAACTCAGATGTGCACAACTGGAATGAAGCTCAAGACATTTTATAAAAATCTTAAAAATTATGTTAAATTATAAAATAAAACCTTGTAAAGATTGATATTTTATTTATTTGTACGTATGTCTTCATCATCCACCGAGCCTTTTCCCAACTCAGTTGCTGTCCAGTCTAACTGCGGTGCGGCTGAACTTCGATATTTTACGTGGAGCGACTGCCATCTCACCTGAACAACCTACGGGCTATATCGAAGTTCTGCAGTTAGACTGGTTGGATTTCGATTTAGGGCTCTAATACCCGTAACGAATGTCATAGATGTTCGTATGACAACGGGGACCGACGCGACAACGTGCTCTCCTAGGTACATTTGTTTTTAGTCTTACTTAATTATTACAAAATTTTCATTAATAAAAGCTGTTCGTACGGAATTAATTAGTAATTTTTCATTTCTTGATCCTGATAATAAAATAGTCTTCTAACTAATCCGTTACCCTCAAATGATCAACTAAATAAATTATTTACATTTTCTACGGTCAATGAACAAGTAATCACGACATCCAGATTGTGCGGAGGTAATAGGAAGCCTTGAGCTGCTAGTCCAGCGCCGAACAATCGCTTTCTTGGCCGCATTCTACCGTATTTACCACTGCGAGTGTTCTGAAGAGCTCTTCAACCTGATCCCACCCTCTCCCTTCCGATCCCGAACAACGCATGCCGGGCAGAGATGCCACTCCCACACAGTGGATAGCATGTTCGCGAGAACCGAACGTTTTAACGTTAGTGTCTCTGCCGAACGATAGTGGCCTGGAACGCCCTGCCTGTGCAAGTGTTTCCTCCCACATATAATCCTGGGTTCTTTACGCGGAGCGTGAAGAGGCACATAAGTAGGTCGTCAAGTTGAGGGCACAATACTATAGAGAGTGGCCCACAATCGCTAGACGTCGTCACGACTTACCACCAGGCGGGCGACGTCAATTTAGCGAAACCAAAATAAAAAAGGCATAAAATCGGCTAGAAATAAAAATACAAATGAATGAGAAAAATATCAGATGTTTAGTTTAGTCATACGCACAAGTTATACTAGGGGACGGTTGGGATTAAATTTTACTGCGAAACAACAATCGAACTAGCTTACTTCCTTGCTGCCCGACATTTATTAATAATGAATTTGGTTACTGCGAAACAACAATCGAACTAGCTTACTTCCTTGCTGCCCGACATTTATTAATAATGAATTTGGTTACTTCAAACTTAAAATTCGATGTAAAGTTTACTCTTTGTTTATTAATAAGGCTGTTAAGGTGTAATTCACAAAAACTTCTTCAAGTTTTTTCTTCTCTTCGGCGTAATGTATATTAAAACGAATATCAACCTTTCATCTCTAGACACCATGAAACAAGCAAAATTTTTTATGTCTTCATGTAATTTTGTAGACGTCTACTTAAGATATCTACGATAAAATCAATCGTAAAATAGACAATGAAAAATGATAATCTAAAGAGGTTTAATTTCAAGAAGAAATGGAAAAGTTCGTTATGCATCAAACACGTTTTGATTTAATGTCAACTTCAGTTGAAGGCTATTTTTACTAAACACTTACTGAAATGAGGACGATTAGCTCCAAGGGTGTTTTGCCGTGGGAGACCAATTGATTGAAAGACGTCATGACTAGAGGACTAACTATTGGAAAGTCCATTTTGCTTCCTGAACCTTATGATCCGTAATGCTGTTGTTGTCCGACGCCCGCGCCGTTCGAGGCGCGCGCGGGAGGAGCGCGGTGCGTGCGATCGTGTGAGTGCGAGTGGGACAGCCGCGGGAACTGGAGCTCACCGCCGGCCGTTTTGTTATGGCTACCTATATCTATAGCGTAGGCATGGTTGCTACAACAGCTATTAGCTTTTTCGATGTGAAGTAATGTGTGGTGTCTGATTCCACAAACATTACAACTACGCTGCGAACGACAATTTTTTACGTTATGAAAACCTAGACAATTAGTACAAAAGTTGTGTTTTGTGACCAAGTTGTTTCTTGCTAATGGGGTTTCATTGAGAAAATATTGACATTTGTATAATGGGTGCGGAGGTAGGTCCTTGCATAGCAAACAGTTTGAATGAGAATAGGGAGCGAGCGGTATATGTGAGTTGCGTTGTGTGTGAGTGAGAGGTGATGAATTAGGCGATTGTGAGTTGTGATCATTTGTCACGAATGCGTGTGGTGCGTGTTTGTTTACTTTTATGCAATTCTTATTGGAATTAGAGTATTGAGATTTTTGAGTATATGCGGGGGAGCGTAGCGTTTGGATCTTGCTCTGTTCCTTCAAGAACAAAGTAAGGTCAGCGAAAGTAAGTATTTTAACCGACTTGTGTGCTTGCTCGAACAGACTGACAAGTTCTTCGTCGAGTTTACTGAGTGCTAAATGAGTGAATACAAAATCAGACAAGTTATCTACATATTTGTAATCGTTGCAGAGTAGATTCAGCGGAGCAGAACTGTTCTAGGAAGATATCGAGCGACTGATTAGGTTTGAAATTAATCGGCTGATCGACGTAATGCGAAGCCTGGACCCTAATATACCAATGGACCCAATTAAACGTAAATGTCAACCTTACGTCATTCAACTGTCAAAATATACAAACATCAGTTGAATGCGTACGCCGGCTTTGCCGAAGTGTAAACATCGTCGCGCTGCAGGAAACTTGGCTTTTGCCGCATGACCTGGGCTTTCTTGGAACCATAGACCCTGATTTTGCGTACACTACTAAATCTGCGGTTGACACCAGCGCGGGTATCCTTAGAGGAACACCGTATGGCGGAGTAGCCTTGCTATGGAAGAAATCTATGTTATCATCGGTGTTTGTGATCTCATGTAGTAGCGATCGGTTAGTAGCAATAAAAATCGTAATTGGTGACCGCTCAGTGCTAATTTTCTCGGTCTATATGCCAACAGACAGTGCGAATAACCTCGTTGAGTTTACGGAGTGCTTAGGTGAAATTATAGCTATTGTTGAGAGTAATAATGTTGAATAAATTTTTGTGCTCGGAGACTTTAACGCTCACCCTGGCGAGCGTTTCGCGAGGGAGATGCTCTCGGTGTGTGACGAACATTCGTGGTACTGTGTTGATTTGGAACTGTTGCCGAAGGACACTCATACATTTAAGAGCAATCAGAATGGTGCCATGCGCTGGCTAGACCATTGTTTGGTGAGTAGTGCGGCGAGAGACTTAATAACTAGTGTTTTTTTTTTTTTTTTTTTTTTATATTTGGTTCGCCAAATTGACGCCGCCCGCCTGGTGGTAAGTCGTGACGACGTCTAGCGATTGTGGGCCACTCTCACAGCACACATTACTATCGAGAGTGGCCCTCAACTTGACGACCTACTGATGTGCCTCTTCACGCTCCGCTTAAAGAACCCAGGATTATATGTGGGAGGAAACACGTGCACAGGCAGGGCGTTCCAGGCCACTATCGTTCGGCAGAGAAACGAACGTTTAAAACGTTCGGTTCTCGCGAACATGCTATCCACTGTGTGGGGGTGGCATCTCTGCCCGGCACTAGTCGTTCGGGATCGGAAGGAAGAGGGTGGGATCAGATTGAAGAGCTCTTCAGAACACTCGCCGTGGTAAATACGGTAGAATGCGGCCAAGGAAGCTATTGTTCGGCGCTGAACTAGCGGCTCAAGGCTTCCCGTTACCTCCGGACAATCTATAATACGGATAGCCCGTCGCTGCATAGCGTCGAGAGCGTCCATAAGATACTTCGCGGAGCCGTTCCAGAGGTGAGAGCAGTATTCGACGCAGGGTCTAATCTGCGTCTTGTACAGCAGACACCTCTGGTCCGGTGTAAAGAATCTCTTTACCTTATTCAGTATTCCTAGTTTCTGCGAAGCTAGCCCTATACATATTTCGATGTAGTTTTTATTATTGAGCTCTCGACGAACGTCTATGCCAAGGATATCAAGGTTGTCCTTCATTGGTAATAATGCATTCTGAAGAGAGGGTAGGGGAAGGAAAGGGGATTTCTTCGCAGTAAATGCACACGCCTGTGTTTTGCGGGCATTGAACTCGACCAGGTTCTCGGTACCCCATTGAGAGATACTGTCGAGGTTACGGTCGAGATCAGCCACCAGTCGTCGTCTCTCCTCCTCAATCTCAGATCGCCCCGCCGTTGGACGAACCGAGTAACTCCCGTGCAGTGTGCTGTCATCTGCATAGCAATGAATGTTCCCGAGGGATAGCATATCATTGATATGCAGAAGAAAGAGAGTTGGTGATAGTACGGACCCCTGCGGTACCCCGGCATTCACTTGCAAGAAGCGAGAAGCCTGGCCATCGCAGAGGACCCGCACTCGGCGCTCGTTTAAAAAGCTGGCAATCCAGCTGCACAGTTGAGGAGGTAGACCATATGCCGGAAGCTTGGAAAGGAGCGAAGCATGCCAGACCCTATCGAAGGCTTTGGCGATGTCCAGGCTAATAACCAAGGACTCGCCGTGCCTTTCCATAGCCCCACCCCAGACATGCGTTACGAATGCCAGAAGATCACCCGTTAATCGCTTTGGCCTGAAGCCGTATTGTCGATCATTGATTAGCGAGTGATCCTCTAGGAATTGCATGAACTGCTTATTTATAAGGAGCTCAAGCACCTTGCAAATGACTGAGGTGACAGCTATGGGTCGATAGTTGCCTGGATCGGACCGATCCCCTTTCTTGGGGATCGGTTGTACGTTCGCCTCCTTCCAGACCTCCGGCACGAGCCCTGAAGAGTATGACAGGCGGTACAGACGCGTTAATACTGGAGACAACTCAGCTGCACATTTTCGTAGCACCACCGCCGGAATGCCGTCAGGGCCACTGGCTTTCCGCGTGTCGAGTGACCGCAGCACTGCCCGTACATCACATTGCCTGATAACAATATCAGGCATTGTGTGGCCACAGTTGGCGATGGCGGGGGGCTGCAGGCCACGGTCGTCGACCCGGGAATTAGCCGCAAAGAGGTCTGCGAGCATATCCGCTTTCTCTTGGGCTTTGTGAGCCAGTGTTCCATCTGGGTAACGCAGCGGTGGCAGCGAGGGCTGACAAAAGTTAGATTGCACGGCTTTGGCCAGTTGTCAGAATCCACGGCTGCCCGTGGGATGGGAAGTGAGCTCCTGACCAAGCCACGCGACGCGCTGGGCATCCGCTCTCTTAAAGGCCCTCTTACTCGACTTTGTGGCCCGGTTGTACGCTGCTTTGAGGTGGCCCACGTTTGGGTCGCGCACAGCCCGGGCCCTGATCCAGGCGCGATATGCCGACTGTTTTTGTCGAACAGCTTTGGCACAATCTCGCCCGAACTAGGGACGGGCTCTGCGGATACTGGCGACATCAGTGAAAGGGATGTAATAATCCATCCCTAAACTGATCTCGCCAGCAATAGCAGAAGCACTATCCGAAGGAGCCTTTCCTACAAAGCAGCGCTGGCTCCAGGGGACGGACGCATAATAATCGCGTAGACCGTCCCAATCCGCTGACGAGTAGTGCCATAGTCGTCGTGACGTTTGAACAGGACGTGCAGGAGGTGACACCTTCATGCCAGCGTGAACAACACAGTGGTCGGAACTACCCAGTGGGGCTCCTACCGAAACACTGTACTGGGCTGGGCGACTCGTCAGCAGTAGATCCAGCAGAGCGGGCGCGTGATCTGACCTGTCTGGTATCCGGGTGATCCCGCATACCATCTGGGTCAGACCGTGGGAGAGAGCGAACGCATGGGCGGCTCTACCCGCATGATCAGTCTTGAGGGACCCCAGCCATTCAATGTGATGGCCATTGAAGTCCCCCAGAAATACTAGGTTCGGCGAACCGCACCTGCGCTTCATCAGCCATCTCGCTGAGGTACTGGAAGAGTTTTGTTGTCTCAGAATCCCCTGTGTGGGATCGGTAGACGCACACGTAGATCTGGCTCATAGAGCCATGGTCTACGTGCAGCCAAAGGACGGAATTGGAGGGGTTCTCTAGGCAGCGCAACCGGCGGCAGCAAACATCCGCCCTAACGAACACGCACACCCCGGCTTTGTCTCGAAATTGTTCCTCGATGACATAGCCGGGGTAACACAGGTAAGACGTGTCGTCAGGGCGGCGTATTTGTGTCTCCGTGAGGAACATCACAGCGGGCCGTGCCGTCTCAAGGTGGTGGTGGACGGTATCGAGGTTCGCATGGAGTCCACGGACGTTAGTGAACTCCACCTCGAAATGTGAAGTTGGGGGGTTTCCTAGGGCCGCTGTGTAACGTTTATTTCTTTTTTGTTGCACTGCCATTGTAGATTTTGAAAGAAGAAGCGTGAAGACAGGGCGACATTTGGTGCAGCAGTAAGTGACAAAGCGCAGGGGCTAGCTTTGTCTAGAACCGTGTGGTTAGGTCGGAGCCGACTCGCCGGACGGAAGGGCTCCCAAACCCCCCTGATGCAAGGCCGCCGCTACCCCACACCGGTTACCATCCGGAGCGGCGATCCCACATCAGGATTATGCGCAACATGTGGGGCAGCCTCCTGGGGTGGTCGGTCCCAGGCGGGCCCCATGACTGTGTTGCGGGCGGCCGCGGCAACGCCGTTGCTAAGGGTCTCCCTGGCCGGCGAATCGACCCACACCACCCACACTAGACTCCGTTTCGCCCCCACTGGTCCCATGCCTGCTGCACCATACATCGCCCCGGGCCCGGCGGTGCAGCTGCTGAACCCCTAACGCAACCCAGCCTGGGCTGGGTTACTTGGGGGGCTTTAGCACAGCTGCACGGTGGTACCCCCCCGGACCAACACTGTTGTACCACCTGGTACCCACGTAGGGGCCGAAGCCACTCCATAGGTACCGTAAATTAACGAGGCTCGTCCGTTTATCAGCAGGTGCGCCACTAGCAGGTGAGGTCGCTGGGGCCCTATAGATGTTGGTAGAGCCCCTTTGCACCCAGTGTGTCTATTATGTACGGTCCATACACATCTGATCATCTGCCTTTGTTAGCCCGATGTAATTTTAATATGATTAAACCTAAAATTGTATACCATGAGCAATTACCTGTGCGTGGGGTAATTTGGGGTGTAAGAAACCAGCAGCAGATAGAAGAATATGCTATACTGTGTAACTCTAAATTTAAACAATTAGACTTTCCATCTGAGTTTCATATGTGTTCATACAGTTTTTGTCATAATGTCAGCCATAGAGCTATAATAGATAACATGTATAGTAAGATCGTAACTATATTGAAGGAGTGCTGAGAAAACGCATTGTGGGCCTCCTGTTGGAAATAGAAAGAAGTATGTAACAGGCTGGAATAAGTATGTCCGCGATGCTCACAGGGAGGCACGTCAATGTTATCATACTTGGTTGTTACATAGAAGTGGTTATGTCCATGATAGAATGTGTGAAACAAGAAGATTGTTTAAGGCAAAATTGAAAGATTTTAAAAACAACGAAGAGCAAATCAAAATGGACATGATTGCTAAAAATCATTCTGATAAAAAGTTTTGCAAATTTTGGAAGCTAACAAATAAGTTGAACCACAAGCAGTCTCCCTGTGAGTGTGGCGGGTGTACACACGCCCGTTGATATAGCTAATGCGTTTTCTCAATACTTCAAAGTGGAGTCACCTCTGCAGGGCATGTCGTGGGTGTCTGGCACTGGGGCAGTAGTGCCGGGCTCACTTTCACTCACATTTAGTACCAAAGAAGCTTTCAATATTATACGCAACATGGTAAGAGGTAAATCTCCTGGGCATGATGGCCTCAGTGTTGAACACCTGCGATATGCTGGACCCCATTTGCCCAGAGTTATTGCTATGTTTTTTAATATGTGTATGAGTCACAGCTATCTATCGGGTCACTTAATGTATACAATTGTTGTACCTGTTGTTAAAAATAAAACGGGAGACACCTCTGACATGTCCAATTACAGGCCAATATCTTTGGCTACTGTGACTCATGGACTCAAGTACAATGTAAAAAAAAGTGAGTACATGGTATTCAAAGCCGGTACTAAAACATATACCAAATCGGTAATATCATTATGTGGCACACCACTCAACAGAGTTAACAAGTTTAAGTTTAACCGAGGACTCAAAGGATGGCTGTGACATCGACAGGGAACGGAGGTCGCTGGCTGCTCGTGCAAACATGCTCGCCCGCAGGTTCGCGCGCTGTTCGCAGGCAGTGAAGATTACGCTGTACAAGGCATACTGTCAATCTTTTTACAGCTGCGGCCTGTGGGTGAATTTCACCCAGCGGCCATACAGCGACCTTCGTGTCCAATACAACAATGGGCTTAGGGCAGTGTTGGGGCTGCCGTGGCGGTGTAGCGCATCGGGCATGTTCTCGACCCACAATGTGGACAGCTTCGCGAGCATTATGCGCAAGCGCTGCACGTCAGCCCTTGTGCGCCTCCGCCGCAGCGCCAACGCTCTCCTGAATGTATTTGCGGCGAGATGGGACTCGCCGCTGCTCAAGAGATGGATACAGATCCATGCAATAAAGGTATGAGTATGTATCCATCTTCCTTATTTTTTACTATTTTTCTATTTTTGTGTACTGTGTATTACTAACACTAGATTATAAGGAAATTGTTACTAATACATATGGATGTAAGTCCGAAATAAATAATAATTATGTTATTAATATTTCGTAGATTCATTAACATTCTTATTTTATACATTTTTAAATAGATTTATAAAAAACACAAATACATTTAAAAATATAAAAAATAGTGACCCACCAGTAGCGGAGTAGGACCCAAACTACCGGCGGTGGAGGCTACAGACTAAGAAACCTCCTAACAATACGGCACGTGTCGAGGATAACAGCCTTCTGAATCTGACTCTTGATCCAAATATCTAACGAGAGTCCTGGGCTTAGGGCAGTGTTGGAGCTGCCGTGGCGGTGTAGCGCATCGGGCATGTTCTCGACCCACAATGTGGACATAGAACTGATTTTATCGAAGTACTCGATAAATTAGTACTCGCTCAATTAACTCATTTTCCTGCTTCTAAACCTGATTACTCGGCTATAAAGGCTTTCGATGATCTTTATTGTCATATTAAAGCTTGTGAATGTAAACTCAAAGATGACGCCCCCAAAGGCGCACATCAATCGGAATTATTAAATTAAAAATTAAAAATTATTATTATTAATATCTTGATACTTTTCAAGAAGTGCGTTCCAAATTATTAGATTATTAAATATAAATTATTAGATAGAAATTATTCTGCGCGGTAGGGACAATGCCTGAGCATATTATTAGGGCCTTACCCGATAGTTTACCCATCAGGTATTGTACCTTTTCAGCATCAGACAAGCATGGGTTGTCGTGTATGAGACTCCTAAAGTTCTCATAAAACAAAGAACATTTGGTAGGAGTACCATCAAATGACATTAAATTAAGCGGTGGTAATTTTCGATTTAATAAATCCGATTGATGTGCGCCTTTGGGGGCGTCATCTTTGAGTTTACATTCACAAGCTTTAATATGACAATAAAGATCATCGAAAGCCTTTATAGCCGAGTAATCAGGTTTAGAAGCAGGAAAATGAGTTAATTGAGCGAGTACCAATTTATCGAGTACTTCGATAAAATCAGTTCTAGTTTTATCAAGCGATTGCACAAGGGTTAAAAATCTAATCTTACAAGATTCGTCCGAAACTTTTAAACTAAGATCGTAAATAGTTTGCAAAATCACAAAAATATTTTCTTTCTTTGCAATTAAAAGAGTAATAACTTGTGTTAATCTTTAAAAGTTTAAAATTTAATAATTAAAAGAGTAGTAATTTGCGATTTTGATTCATCTTCCTGAACTGGAGCCATTTTGTAAACAGAATGTAATTGAGAATGGTATGAAGTTAGCTACCAATGGTAACGAATGAATTTGAATGCGCGGTGAAACGAACGGACGGTACGGACGATGTTCACTTATCGCTCGCCTCGACGGTAGGTATGACTGACTATAATAAGTAGGTATTAAAATAGGTAGGTACCCACTGCAAACGAAACGAGCGGTAAAATTTTGAGAAATATGAATGCGGGTGATTTATATATTACGTAAGTATACTATAATATGTAAATTATGGTAAGTAATAGCGATAAATGAGTTGCGTATGAATGTAAGCGAATTGAGTAATGTATGAGTGTGCGTGTGGGTGAAACCGAACGACCAAGTATGAAATGCGAAAAATAATAATAAATACGTAGGTATGAGTTGAGTGTAAGTTGCGGGGAGTGAATGCGATGGAATGCGGGGTATAGGACAGAAGGATTACTGTCCGGCAGAAGGATTAATATCCGGCTCGAAGGACCACTTGGCGAGGCAAGGATTGAGAGGTACCTGAATTTGGTTACGTGGTGTTCCTGGGCACGTCCGTCTCTGCTGGTCTTCCTAATTCCTCGGCAAAAGCGTTGGAAGGAACACTTTGGGGAAAGTTTATGCACGTCACTTTTTCTTGGATAATGTTCGATGGTTTCCTGTACTTCACACGCGGCGTTGAAAGCGAGGGCCCACGGGAAATTCCACGGGGAATAGAGAAGCGTATGCGTAAGCGTTTTGCGGGGTAAGGTCAATATGGCGACTCTCAAAGGACTGGGAAAGAGCAAGAGTAGGATTTTGGAAAAGTGAGTGAATGATTATGCGTATAGTGTTGCGTGCGTATAAAATGCATACATTATAAATAAATGTGATTTTTGGCGAAGCCAGATTAGATACAATAAATTTCTAAAATAAGTCGTCCTGTTTTCATTCATATAACATGGTCACAATTAGTAGCAAATTCTTAAGGAATATCGAAAAGTAATCTGGTTTTTAGATACCAAGTGATACAATGTTGATGTGTACATGTGTATTTAGTAGACATTTATACTTAATGTTAGTGTATCTAGTTTTTGATTCTGTTGTGATCTCAGGTAGGTAGGTACAGTCAATTAATTATTCATTATGTCGAACGTCTGGATTGAGGAGCCAGTTAAAATGTGCTATATCTCCCAACCCTCTTATTATTAATGACTGAATCTTATCCTACAAAACTAATATACATACTACTAAATGATGGAGAAATAGCGCATTAATTAAACTACTGCTTCTATGAAAAATGACGACTCGTAAGTAATGGTCTGAGGAGCCTCATATAAAGTATGATAACTTTTTAATTTTAATACTACAAGACTCAGATTTTATCTACTAAATACTCTCGAATGCTATTAAATCATACCTAATTTTGGTAAATATTCATCCATGATTTTCCTAGTTCTGACGAGTCTCCAATCTAAACATTTAGATTGAGGAGCCACCTTTATGTTCTTATAACTTTTGAAGTATTATACTACAAAATCGAGGACTGAGGCTACGAAATTTTTAAACTTACTTCTAAATACCTATATAAATTTCATTAAGATACGAAATGTGGCTCCTCAATCTAAACGGACATTAATTATTTACATCAAAAGTGAAATAAATCATGACCTGACGAGACCTATATTTTCTGAAGCGAGCGGTCTAGTTCTGAGGTGTGGTGATCAGTGGGCTGTTGTTGCTATATACCGATCACCTTCATATACATGCATCAAAAAGTTTAGTGACAGTCTGGATGTCTGCTTTTCTTCACTCAGGTCAGTCGGGTCAGTGGTCGTCATTGGTGACATGAATATTAACATTGTTCCAAGCAAGATCCAAGATGTCGGCTTAAAATATATTGATCAAATGGCTTATCATGGGTTTTTAGCTGCACATGTGTCCCCTACTCGTGAAGACAGGTGCTTGGATCATGTTATGGTTAGATCCGATAGACACTCCGAAACCTTCATACTTAGTTCGCTTATTACAGATAATGCTCCAATCTTATTTAATCTAGATTATAAAGTGAAAAAGCAAATGCCGAATAGGACTCTACAAAAAATCGACTTTCCATCGCTCGTGCAGGATCTGCAGGATGCTGACTTCAGTCATGTTTATAAAACTATGGATGCTAACATAGCAGCTGACCTTTTGACGGCTAGCATCAAAGACCTTATATACAATGGACTTCGGATTATCGCTCAAAAGTGTTCGAACTAAAAGAGAAACAAAACGCTAAAAGATAAACAAAACGCTAAAAGAGAAACAAAACGCTAAAAGAGAAACAAAACGCTAAAACAGAAACAATCGCGCGCCAGTCTTGATTTAGACAACTGAACGACAACACGTGGCACAATGCCGTACTGTATTGTAAAAACGTGTAAAAACTACGAAAAAAAGCAAATTGAAGACGGTGTATCATATTTTCAGTAAATAAACTTTTGTTTTATCATTTACAATTAATTATTTCACTGAAAATACAGTATTTCGTCGATAATAAATTAAAAGACAAAAGTAAATATTGCAATCCAGTCCAATACCGAAGTATCTCTCTCTTTCGAATTCATCTCAAGCTCAGTAAAAAGAAAGAGACCATTTCATTTTCACTGAATAATGTACTAACAAAATGACCATTCAGACTTATTCGGATTACCGATAGCGATGAAACTATTTGGAACAAAGATTATAGTGAGATTGAAAGATTTTTTTTCGTTATATGAACCAACATCTATTTCAGTTTTCCTCGGGATCCAGTACGCTGTGCACAATGGAAAAATATTATTGCCCTAGCACGGCGAGAAGAATATTTTGATCCAAAAAATAACAATCTTGTTTGTTCGGCTCATTTTATGGACATAACAAAAAGAGGTCCGATCTTTATGAAACTTGTACAAGAATTCCTTGATTGAATACAATTTTTTCTTTTGATTGGGATGGAGGAGATAAGCCCAAAAATGTTTTTAATTTTCACAGGGTATCATTGTTTTGTCATAAATATAATTACATAATTACACATGTCATTTTATTTCGTGTATGTACCTACTGTTATTTTTTTTTTTATTTGGATTCTCGGTAATGGTTCCCACGGGAATCGGGGCCGAGATAACTATATCTCGCGGGCGGAGTCACGGTGATCAGCTATCGAATCCCAAAAATTAACCATAAAGATAAAAAGAAATTAATGACAAGCAGTTTTAGCAACTAATTCAGTCACTTGAAACACGGCTATCTTATGGTAAACGTAGCGACATAGCGTTATGAAAATAGTAATGAAAGCGGAAGAACTTTGACATTTATAATATTATAATTAGTTAAATTCATTAATTCCCTTTTTTTATTCATACACTTACAGTTACTTATTATGAAACTGACTCGAAAAAAAATACTTTCTACCTATCTTTGTCAGTCGTTAATTAGTTTTTCAGTTTATTTCGTCTAATATAAACAAATAATTACACTTTATAAGATTATGGAATTTATTGTAGTCTTACATTAATTATTATGTAGGTACATGGCATGGAATCCTTTAAAGACTTTAACAAAATAAACCTACTCCATTGTTTCTATGTTCACGTAGTTAAGTATAAGCTGCATAAGGTGAATTAGTCAGGCGGACAGAGAGAAGCTACGTAATGCGTTAAATTAGTGCAAACAAAAGTGAACACTATTCCGTTGAATCAAGGTTTAAAAGACAGTGTCGAAAATGGGCCGGAGCGCCTGAAGCCTGGACACGATGCTGACAAATTAAGCTATTTACTTATATTTATGTTACATTTTTACATATTTAATATGTCATGATTTCTGATGTGTGGAAATCTCTTTATTTTAATAAGTAATTTTTGATTACAAATATTGTCCAAAGTATGATTCGCTTTCCGTGAAGCCAAATTGTTGCCAGCAATCAAAATAAATTATATTTAAGAAAAATATTAATCGATGTAACTTTTTCTAAATTGATTTATGTAAACTCATTTTATTTTTGACTAGATTTCATATTTTAATGGTTATTATCCAATACTGAGGCATAACAATTATTATTGTTATTTTTTTCTTATAAGTAAGTGTTAAATGATGAATATAATGGAGGTAGTAGGATTGACATTTTATTTCGATATAATTTTAATCAGCTCTGTGATGTTTGTATATGGCAACTATATTAAAAGTTGAAACAAATCCAATTTAAACGTCAAATGACGCAAACGTCTACATACGTCAATTACTTTGATTTTTGTCACTGTGGATACTTTCCGATTTTCTTTTGTAAAAAAATATGAAAACGAATCCCAATATTTCTTGCACTTACGGGCTTGTACATACGTTGGTTATGGCATGAATACGAATTCCAAAACTGTACTGGATCAGATTCGATGTATGAATTGCGGTTTAAAGAAGAAGATATACCTACAACCTATGGCACTACAGTTAGAAGAAGTGACAGGCAGCTTTAATACCGCACTGGATTGCCCCGCGAGTGGTATGTTATAAGAATAACTAATAATCATTTTTATTTATAACACTTAACATTACAATTACATTGCAAGTTAGAGGATGTCTGCAGTCCAAGCAGCGTATAAATTTTTAAAAAGTCCCTCATAATCAGTTAACAATTGATCTGCATGGACACACACTGAGTGGTTTGCCCACTATGACAACACTGTTCAATTGGAAACTACAAAATAATGGAAGGAAAACCAAGATAGGCAAAGATGTTATTTATTCAATAAAGTGGACTGCATATAAATTACATTAACATACCTACTAAATACTTAAATATTACTAATACTTAAAGCCAATCGTTACAGCCTGTGAGAAAAGTCAAATTCATATAAGTCGGTACATTTGCAAACTAATATTTATGGTGAAACATATCTTTATTGCAGTTACGGGAAGCAGATCAAACCTGTCATACTTATTGGCAGAGCATTGATGGGACTGCATCGCCTACAGCAAGTTCATGAAATATCCATTACTTTATCCAATCTCACACGAGGTCCCCAGAGTCACAAAGCCAAATTCTATATGGATTACAAGTTTTACATGTCTATGCAATGCAGAATATGCACTTAATATGGAACTGGTACTGAATATTAATGAACCTATACACAGTTTTACATCTTCACATACAGAAGACGTTGCTACTTGTGTATACAAAAGGGTACCTACTTGGACTTTTCAAATCTTCACGTCATGTCTAATGATTTAGTACTTATATTATTAAATTGGTGTCTTAGAAGTTGAGACTCGTGTGGTATTTGAGCTGGACAGGGCACCAAGAAAATATAAACAGGCCTGCTGCATTCCTGAATAACATTTTACTCACAAATGAATACGATAGAAATAATCGATAAAATTGTTTTTTTTTCTTTATCCAAATTGACTAAAGGTTCATGTTAAAAATGTGTACATAGCATTCTGTACATAAAAATATATTACTACTAGCAACCCTTAGCGCAAACTACGCAAGTAATATTTTTTTTTCTTTTTACTTTTTGTCAAATTTCTAATCTTATCGCACCACTTGAGACTTTCCAACGGTGTGCCACACTTGACTGTGCGACTCTTAGTTTAGGAGGAGAAACGGCTTCACTGGCGTATTATATATATAGATTTCGGTTGCTAGTAATATAAACTACAATATCTGAAAATAAAAATAAAATAAAATAACGTTTATTATCTTTGAAATTTTTAGAAAATTATTTCGATTCGTCAAAAGTTGGTGTGACTCTACCGAGGGTTCCAAAATGCAACGAGACTGAGAAGAGCCCTCAAGAAACTCAGTTCGGCTTTTTTCCAAAATATTTCATCTTAAATCTAATACAGAGTTATTTAGAAAGGAGCAATTCGTGTTACAACCAGGCAGCCTTATCATCTAAGAAATCATTAATACTATAATAAGCTTTATAGCACAATTTACGTTTTATTAGTTTTTTAAATTTATTAACAGATAAATTTGCTATTTCGGTTGTCAATGTATTATACATTCGAATAAAGTTCCCCGCAAAAGAATTACTCACTTTATGAAGCCTAAATTTAGGAACAGCCAGTTTATCCTTATTTCTTAAGTTTAGATTATGATTATCACTATTTTTCACAAATTTGCTTTTGTTCTTGTGGGTATACAATAAAATTTCATAAATATACTGTGAATACACTGTAAGGATGTTAATATGCTTAAACTTATCTCTTAATGACTCCCGAGACCCCATTCCATAGATAGTCCGGGCAGCCCTCTTCTGCAACACAAAGATGCATTCGATATCGGCAGCGTTACCCCACAGTAGTATGCCATATGTCATGATACTGTGGAAGTAGCTGAAGTAGACAAGACGGGCCGTTTTAATGTCTGTAAGTTGTCGGATCTTTTTGACAGCATAGGCTGCTGAACTAAGCCTGGCCGAAATTTTCCCGATATGAGGCCCCCATTGCAATTTGGAGTCTAACGTTATGCCCAGAAAGACATTGTCATCGACCAATTCTATTATATCATCCCTAACCTTAACACTGGTTTTAACAAGTCTTACATTAGGTAAGGTGAATCTTACACATTTAGTTTTATTTTCATTTATTAATAAATTATTAGCACAAAACCAGTGGACTACCCTAGAGAGGGCAATGTTTACATCGTCAAGTTCGCGCTGTCCACGTTTAACTTTAAATATTAAAGAAGTGTCATCAGCAAACAAAACTAACCCGTGGTCGTCTCTTATGAGGTGAGGGAGATCATTAATATATACTAGAAAAAGAAAAGGTCCCAAAATTGAACCCTGCGGTACCCCCATTGCTACAGGAGAACCAGGTGACTGTTTACCATTGATCACTACTTTCTGGACCCTATCACTTAAGTAAGAATTGACGAAATTCAAGGCCGTCCCTCGGATTCCGTAATGATCAAGTTTCTTAATTTAAGTCTGGTGTTGAACGCAATCGAAGGCCTTAGATAAGTCACAGAATACACCATAAGCATCATATGACTCATCCCAGGCCCTGTATATACACTCTAATAATTTAATTCCGGCATCAGTGGTGGACCGACCACGAGTGAAACCGAATTGTTTTGTATGTAAAAGTTTATTAACGTTAAAGTGATTTTGCATTTGATTAAGCATAATTTTTTCAAAAATTTTACTAAATGTAGGTAGTACAGAAATGGGACGGAAATTGGACGGATCTGAAGTACTACCCGATTTAAACAGGGGAATTAAATTACTAGATTTCATTAAATCAGGGAACACACCACTATCAACACAATTATTAAATATTATTACTAGTTCAGGAGCAAACATTTCAATAAAAGAATTTACTAAATACACAGACATGCCCCAGAGGTCAGCTGTTTTCTTGATATTTAAAGATTTAAAAGTTTTTAAGATGGTGTTTATGTTAACTTTACTGAATTTAAATATAACGTTACAACAAGGAACGTTTGCTTTTAACAAAGATTCTGCAATGGGGGTTGAAGAGCCTAGGGTTTTTGTCAAATCTACAGGAATTCGGGAGAAAAAAATTTCAAATTCGTTAGCAACCTCGAAGTCTGATGTTGTTATTTTACCATTTATATTAAGTTTAAAATTATTATCATTTAATTTTTGTTGACCTCTTTCCGCGTTTATAATTTTCCAAGTAGATTTAACTTTGTCTGCACTATTGAGAATTTTATCACTTATATATTTTGATTTAGCTGCTAAACAATCTGCTTTAAACTTTTTGAATAAGTTTTAACATAATCTAGAAATTCAACTGATCTATTAAGCTGTCTTTCTGAGTATAGTTCATAAAGTTTTTGTCTACTTTTGTGTATACCCTCAGTGGCCCATTCACTGAAAGTAGGACTATCACTAATCATGACCTCCTTAGACTTGAATATGGAGTTGAACTCGTTGTAAAAAGAATCAAAAAATAATTTATACATTACATTAGGATCTAAGGCAGTGTCTAAGAATGGAATTTTATTGCAAAGTCCAACCCTCATACGTTCCAAGCGGTCACCAGTTATTGGTCTACATAATATTTTATGTTTTATAACTTTTTCTTTAGTGATTTTAAAAGATGCTATTTGCCCACAATGGTCTAAATCTAGCTTTTTTATAATACTTTTACTTTCTGGCAACATATCGCTGTATATATTATCCAGGCAAGTGGCTATTGTAGCACAATATCTAGTAGGCTCCAAAAATAAGTTTGTAAGATTGTGTGATTTAAATAAATTTAAAATATTATAACTCATAGGCGTATTAACAAGTAAATCGACATTAAAATCACCACAAACTATTAGGTACTTTTTAGTTTTTCCAAGTTTACATAGAACTTTGTCAATAAGTTCCTCAAATTCGCAAAAGGGCGAGGTTCCAGGTTTATACACGCATACTACTATGAATTGCTCCATTTCCACGCAAGACAGTTCGACTTTACACTCTAGAGAAAGAGACACAATATCTTTCCGTTCTTTAAATTTAAGTTTTTTATTTAATAAAATCAAAGATCCCCCCCGTACTGTGGTCACCCTGCAGAATGCACTACCAACCCGGTGATTACTGAAATTGAACATGAGCTCATTCGACTTACGCATATGTTCTGTAATACAAAAAATATCAATATTATCTGAATTCATTAACAGTTCCAACTCTAACTCTTTGCCATGTGTTAAACAACCCATATTTTGATGCCCTATGTTGATATAATTTACATTTTTTGATTTGGTTTGATTTGGAGGGCATTTTTTAACATAATTAATATTTGTAACTCTGAATCATATTTGCCAAATTTGTAGCTGTACATGATGAGCCAAACCTCCATACAAGTTCGACAGTGTCCTTTAATATGAAATTTGTTTATATCTATGTATGCCTATGTATAATTATAGGTCGACTCGGGAAATTATGTTCTTGCGATTTGTTCTAGATCCATCGTCCATTGTATATAAGGTCTTTGGCTAGCATCAATAAATCTATTATAGATCACACAAAACAGCTGACCTTAGCCCACAATAGACGGCCTATTAAGCCATGGATAACTCCTGGTTTAGTAAGGTGCATAAGACATCGAAATAGGTTACATAAGCAATGTAAGGATCAAACAGGTAACCTGATAATCCAAGTAACTTATAGAAGATTTCGCAATTTTTGCAATAATTTTCTAAAAAAGTTAAAAGAAGCATATGAAACTACAAAAAAATAAAACCGATATCAAGGGAATGTGGAAGACAATTAAAAAAATTACAGAGTTTAAAGCCACTTCACCTCCACCATATAATTTGCTTAATTTAGTGCAACATCCTCACGAGTCCTTTTGAACCTTGTCAATGATTACTTTGCTGGAATAGGTAAAAGATTGGCAAATTCTATCTCCAATATCAAGCCTCAAAAATCTGTTGCACCCCAAACTCTCGGCGAGACCCACTCTCTTAATTGCTCTATGGCATTGTTTCTGTCCGACTCTGAAGAAGTTGAGACCATCATATCAAATCTCAACAGTGACTCAACAATGGGTATTGAAAAGATTCCAACGCGAGTACTCAAATCTGCTAAGACCAGCCTTGCCCCTCATATTGCCCACTTGTGCAACTTGTGTTTCCGGAATGTTTGAAAAGAGCAGTAGTGCACCCCATCCACAAGAGTGGTGACAGGGATAGTGTTGGGAACTATAGACCAATATCTGTGCTTACAGTTGTATCGAAAGTTATAGAAAATGTTCTTTATAATTTTTATATTTTTAAATGTATGTGTTTTTTATAAATGTATAAAATAAGAATATAAAGGAATAAACGATATAATAAACGATATAATAAAATTATAAAAATATAATTATAATATACCTATCAAAATTTTATCGACACATTTTCATCCCTATCCCATCTCTAGTATTTGGTGCATTCGAAGATTGCCCTTGAAACAGCCAATCATAGCGCACTTACATGTTTCCGCGCGCCCCTCGCATTCCACCAAAACAGGTGAGCTCGGTAAGGAACAAAATTCCAGTAATGCGGAATCTATTAGGAGGTTATCTATATCTCACACGCACCTGCAGTATCCTCGTCTGTCACTTCTAGTTTCACTCCTTCACTATCAGACAGTTGGGAAGGGTCCCGGAGCTCGGCACCCACATCTGGCTCTGACTTTACCCTAGTCAGTCTGACTTGCTGTATTTATGTACAAACCACAAGTATAAGTTTAGTTTTATACTAGATAGTGATCTATGTCCTAAAATAAAATTACTATAACATGTCCCTCCTGGAAAGGGAGCAGTTGCTGGTTCAAGCCTTGTAGCCCAACACTACAGGTTTAGCAATTCATATTGGAAAATTATATAACAATAAATATTGTCTCTCAATAGCAGTTCAACCGACTACACCACGGAGTGGCTATACAATTACACATACACATAAACTGACATTAGTTCTGTTAGCCTTCTTCCAGATTATTTCACAGTATCACTCACCACTTGAGAACTCAACAGCTGTGCAAACAGCTCCTCACTCCGGAGACAAGTCCTCCTCAGCTGGTAGCAGTTCTCCAGACGACTGCAACACTCTGAACATGCATGCACAGGTCTGCGGTCCTTTTTAACTAACTGCAAAATATTTACAAATAACAGCTTCATGAGTTACAAGATTTAAAGTATTGAAGGTTAAAACAATGGAGAATATGATGTTTAATTTATATATAATTGCAATGATTTTGCTAAATAGAAGACATTATAACGTCGACATATGTTTCACCTACTACGAGGCATTATAAAGATTGTCTCAAAGAGAACAGCTCTCTTTGGGCCTATTTTCTCTTTGAGACAGTCTTGAGCAATATTTTGTGCTAGAGGCGCTGGGCCCTCTGGGTCCGAGTCTATTGAAAAATTTATTAAATAAAATAAAATAAAATATAAAATAAAATAACGTTTATTATCTTTGAAATTTTCAGAAAATTATTTAGATTCGTCAGAAGTTGGTGTGACTCTACCGAGGGTTCCAAAATGCAACGAGACTGAGAAGAGCCCTCAAGAAACTCAGCTCGACTTTTTTCAAAATATTTCATGTTAAATCTAATACAGAGTTATTTAGAAAGGAGCAATTCGTTACGTTGTTACAACCAGGCCGCCTTGTCATCTAAGAAATCATTAATACTATAATAAGCTTTATGGCACAATTTACTTTTTATTAGTTTTTTAAATTTATTGACAGATAAATTTGCTATTTCGGTTGGCAATGTATTGTACATTCGAATAAAGTTCCCCGCAAAAGAATTACTCACTTTATGAAGCCTAAATTTAGGAACAGCCAGTTTATCCTTATTTCTTAAGTTTAGATTATGATTATCACTATTTTTCACAAATTTACTTTTGTTCTTGTGGGTATACAATAAAATTTCATAAATATACTGTGAATACACTGTAAGGATGTTAATATGCTTAAACTTATCTCTTAATGACTCCCGAGACCCCATTCCATAGATAGTCCGGATAGCCCTCTTCTGCAACACAAAGATGCATTCAATATCGGCAGCGTTACCCCACAGTAGTATGCCATATGTCATGATACTGTGGAAGTAGCTGAAGTAGACAAGACGCGCCGTTTTAATGTCTGTAAGTTGTCGGATCTTTTTGACAGCATAGGCTGCTGAACTAAGCCTGGCCGAAATTTTCCCGATATGAGGCCCCCATTGCAATTTGGAGTCTAACGTTATGCCCAGAAAGACAGTGTCATCGACCAATTCTATTATATCATCCCTAACCTTAACACTGGTTTTAACATGTCTTACATTAGGTAAGGTGAATCTTACACATTTAGTTTTATTTTCATTTAATAATAAATTATTAGCACAAAACCAGTGGACTATCCTAGAGAGGGCAATGTTTACATCGTCAAGTTCGCGCTGTCCACGTTTAACTTTAAATATTAAAGAAGTGTCATCAGCAAACAAAACTACCTCGTGGTCGTCTCTTATGAGGTGAGGGAGATCATTAATATATACTAGAAAAAGAAAAGGTCCCAAAATTGAACTCTGCGGTACCCCATTGCTACAGGAGAACCAGGTGACTGTTTACCATTGATGACTACTTTCTGGACCCTATCACTTAAGTAAGAATTGACGAAATTCAAGGCCGTCCCCCGGATTCCGTAATGATCAAGTTTCTTAATTAAAGTCTGGTGCTGAACGCAATCGAAGGCCTTAGATAAGTCACAGAATACACCATAAGCATCATATGACTCATCCCAGGCCCTGTATATACACTCTAATAATTTAATTCCGGCATCAGTGGTGGACCGACCACGAGTGAAACCGAATTGTTTTGTATGTAATAGTTTATTAACGTTAAAGTGATTTGGCATTTGATTAAGCATAATTTTTTCAAAAATTTTACTAAATGTAGGTAGTACAGAAATGGGACGGAAATTGGACGGATCTGAAGTACTACCCGATTTAAACAGGGGAATTAATTTACTAGATTTCATTAAATCAGGGAACACACCACTATCAACACAATTATTAAATATTATTACTAGTTCAGGAGCAACCATTTCAATAAAAGAATTTACTAAATACACAGAGATGCCCCAGAGGTCAGCTGTTTTCTTGATATTTAAAGATTTAAAAGTTTTTAAGATAGTGTTTATGTTAACTTTACTGATTTTTACTGAATTTTTGTTGACCTCTTTCCGCGTTTATAATTTTCCAAGTAGATTTAACTTTGTCTGCACTATAATATGATTTAGCTGCTAAACAATCTGCTTTAAACTTTTTTAAATAAGTTTTAACATAATCTAGAAATTCAACTGATCTATTAAGCTGTCTTTCTGAGTATAGTTCATAAAGTTTTTGTCTACTTTTGTGTATACCCTCAGTGGCCCATTCACTGAAAGTAGGACTATCACTAATCATGACCTCCTTAGACTTGAATATGGAGTTGAACTCGTTGTAAAAAGAATCAAAAAATAATTTATACATTACATTAGGATCTAAGGCAGTGTCTAAGAATGGAATTTTATTGCAAAGTCCAACCCTCATACGTTCCAAGCGGTCACCAGTTATTGGTCTACATAATATTTTACGTTTTATAACTTTTTCTTTAGTGATTTTAAAAGATGCTATTTGCCCACAATGGTCTGAATCTAGTTTTTTTATAATACTTTTACTTTCTGGCAACATATCGCTGTATATATTATCCAGGCAAGTGGCTATTGTATTACAATATCTAGTAGGCTCCAAAAATAAGTTTGTAAGATTGTGTGATTTAAATAAATTTGAAATATTATAACTCATAGGCGTATTAACAAGTAAATCGACATTAAAATCACCACATACTATTAGGTACTTATTAGTTTTTCCAAGTTTACATAGAACTTTGTCAATAAGTTCCTCAAATTCGCAAAAGGGTGAGGTTCCAGGTTTATACACGCATACTACTATGAATTGCTCCATTTCCACGCACGACAGTTCGACTTTACACTCTAGAGAAAGAGACACAATATCTTTCCGTTCTTTAAATTTAAGTTGTTTATTTAATAAAATCAAAGATCCCCCCGTACTGTGGTCACCCTGCAGAATGCACTACCAACCCGGTGATTACTGAAATTGAACATGAGCTCATACGACTTACGCATATGTTCTGTAATACAAAAAATATCAATATTGTCTGAATTCATTAACAGTTCCAACTCTAACTCTTTGCCATGTGTTAAACAACCAATATTTTGATGCCCTATGTTGATATAATTTACATTTTTTGATTTGGTTTGATTTGGAGGGCATTTTTTAACATAATTAATATTTGTAACTAAATTTAATTCAATTAATTGACTATGTCTGCTAAAGGGTAATATTGCCTCTGTTGTCGTAGAACTTAATTTAAATTACTTGGAACAGATTCCAAAGTCTTAACACTAAATCTACATTGCTCAATAAAAGCAGTTTTGTCAGCCAAGTTCTTGGCTGAAGTGTAAAAATAATTGAATAGCAAACTTGCTATTTGTCTCTTATTGGTACTTTGGTAGAAAATACCTACCTTTGTTTACATAAACAATATGTTTGTTATTGTTAGTTACTGTCAGAAGTTGACAAATTGTATTTATATACAGTTCTCTTAAAAACAGAATTAAAGTCAATTACATGGAATTTATTATTATATTGGCTAGTTGAATTGAGTTGTAAATTTATCTTATATCTAAGAGAATTTTCCACGTCTGGCACACCTTTTATGTATGGTAATGTAAACATTACTACATGTTCAACATTTAAGTTTTGCATTTTGTCAAAGTATAGGGATAGTTCATTTTTGTTAATTTTACCCCTGTTTGAGCAGAAAATAATTATTTTACTGTTTGAGTCAAAATTATATTCTAATATCTTTTGCATAATTTCATTTAAAGATGCACCTGGATAACAGTTATTAATAATTGAATAACAATTTGAATTAAATTGTTGTATCAGAAAAGAACTAAAATCAGTTCCAATATCATCACTAAATAAAACTAGTTTAGTATATCCAGTATGACTATTACTTTTTACACTGTCACACAATTCATACACTAATGAAGTAGAAGGTGAGCAAGTTGTAAGGGAAGCCTGGTTCTCCAATGATTGAGAAGGACTTGTGCAATTGATATTGCATGAGTGGTTATTTATGAAGGTATTAAGGCGCTCAGTATTATAATTAGATGTTTTGAGTACCTTATCTATACTTGATGAACACTTATTAAAGTCTTTTAGAGACCATTCATATTTCTTAGTTACATACTCTAATTCAAATTGCAAATTTTTTATTTGTGACTCTAAGCGTTGTGTCAGTGTAATATTTTAAATGACTTTGTTTAAGTTCTAACATAGATAATTTAGCTTGTTCTCTTAATTTTAAACTAGAGTTAACATTTTTACACTTTTGATTAAGATTCTATATTTTAATTGTTTCTTTGATTTTAAAATGAATTTCTTTATTTTTAGGTATTTTTTTAGTTTATTCCTGCTGCAAAAATAAACTGGCTTGTCCAGTTGGTATGAACTGTCATTGGTAAGATCTATAGTAGACAAGTCCAGGTTTGGAACTGTTGCAGAAGGAACAAACTGCGGAGTACCACTCATTAGCTCGTTATAAAGGTTATCCGTTTGTTGGACTACGACTTGCTTGGCAGCTGACTCCAAGTGTAAGATGTGCCCCTGGGCATCCCGTAGCTCCTGTTCCAGCAAGGTAGTCCTCCTCAAATACTCGTCACTGCACTCTTGAAACCTACCTACTATTGATTGAAGGTGGTTCCGCTGCATTACAATTTCATCATAACTAATATGAAGCCTAGCTAGTTCAGATTTTAGTTTTTTACTATCGTCTAAAGCACCTATCAACAAGTTTTCATTTTCTTCTCTTTCTTTTTCTAATTGTAAATTAAAACTCATGATCCACACTTCTTAAGAACAGACAGAAGAGAAGACAGATGGTTACTATTTGGCACAAAGAATAAGCATTGCCATACTACATGGCAATGCTGCCAGCCTTTTTGGAACATTGCCAGTCGGCAAGGAGCCGGAGGAGTTGTATGACGCATACAAATAAACATATAATTCAGATGTAATCTTAGTAGGTATAATTAACTATGTAACGCATAAAAGGTACCTACTAATATTACACTGACGTTTTTGATCCACTATAAAGGAGTACAGGAAGTTTAAGGTAATAACACTCTGCACCAATTAAACATGAAGTAGAACTACAATATGCAACGGCTAATTAGTGTCAGTATGTAGAGACTTACCGGCACCAGAGTCAACGACTCGAACATTTCCTGTAGATGCGTATCAAGGATTGGACGCAATCTTGTATCGACTGATAAACAAATTCTACAAATCGACAGGTGATCCATGTTATTGATGTAACAAATTAAGTGAACACGACACAAATCTACCCGCTCCAACCAAAGGTTCCAACACGACTTCTTACAATACAGTTTATGTCTACTTAAAGGTCCTATAGAAAGCAAAACAAACTGAATCTAATAATTTGCCTTACAGATCCACCAAATATTTCAATTTACTCAGATTTGACTATTTGAGATGAAACGAAAATGAAACACAAAACCACACACAAAGCATCCTTCAAAGAGAATACAATACTAAGTAAGAAGAGATGGGACTCCCATAGTGCAAAATAATCTTACAAAATGTCAAATCAGGGATAACGTTATGTAGCCAACCTAACAAATGTTACACATACAGAGTCGCCAACATAAGGGAAAAATAGAGATGTGCCACTTAATATTATTTTATATATCGATATCGATAAATGCAGTGGCATTTATCGATATCGATAAACGCAGTACGTTTTACGTACTTTTTTTTTAATAATTTTATATCTTCGCAGACGCTATACTCCATTTTTCAACTAAAGTACTGCGTCATACAAGTTACATGTTAAAAATGAATAAGCGTTCAATTTCCCGGAGGCAGTACATTTAATTAAAAAACGGAGTATAGGCTCAGTTTGGGTTTTAAAATGATAAGTTCATGAAATTAAATATTTATTTAAAAACATTACATGTATATTAAAAATATTTGTAATTTCTTCTTCAATCACTATTCTGCAGCTCGTAGTATTGGTGACTGTGTAACATTATGATCCTTTTTATTTAAAACTCACTTTAGTAGGCTAGAAGGTTTTATATAATCTACAATCTGCTTCGCTTCTATTGTATAATGATGATCCGGTTATCTGAGCCTCCAATACATCCTTAGTCCATAGCACCCAACAGTCCCTCTTGTTCTCCTTTCTGTAAGTATAAATTAGAGCTCAAGCAACCATTGTCACTTGTCTAAGTATCCTACATTTTAAACTATGGTAAACCTGGTTTCATCTTTTCTTTAGGTAAAAGGAAGGGTTAGCCTTTTCTCTTTAGCATACAATTGAATGAACCAGGGAATGATTTATCTAAGGGCAAGTAAGTTACTATACTCACTTTATACTATACACAATGGTCAGACGGTCCTGGTGGATCATCGGAGGCCGTCTACACTTTACTGTACAACTCTTTCACTCTACTCAGTGGTCGGACGGCCCTGCTGTGGATTCAATACATCACATCAGAGGAAGCCGTCCGTACTCTACTTTGAGGACGTCTCCTCACTCTGATCTGGCGGTCCTGATGGGGGTCACATACACCCCGTCACAGGAAGCCGCTCACTTTACTTTAGGGACGTCCCCAACACTCTTTAAGGACGTCCCTCATCTCTTTACTTGGCGCCTAGATGAACATAGGACGTCTCAATCCATCCCCAATTAAGTAAGTTACATGAAACCAATACAAAGGATATCAACGTCCCGGCATCTGTCTGGTGTGTCACTCACACTCTCTTTCTTTAGTCTCTTTACAATTCTATTAGTCTCAACAGGTTACTCAATTCAGTATCACTTTAACGGGTCAAACTTACTTTCACGGTTGGATGGTGGTTACTTTCCATCCATCCGTACAACATCATGAGAATGAGCTAGAAAGGTTATTGCAATGTGCTGACAAGTAAATTATCTCTATCTTATCTTTATATCTTTTCCTCTTCCCCCGGACCGCCGTAAGGTGTAGACGTGCTTGTAAACTGTATATCCATTTCTTTATAACAAAGTATTTAAATAATAGTCTATTTCATTGCAATTAAATCCGACAAAAAAATAGGAACGCATAAACTCGAGAAGTCTGTGCTGTGGTAGTGAATCAAAGTGAACTCAGTGAATTATTGTAATATCCTATCTTACTACCACTCCTGGTACACGTACGACATTTGCCCATTCACAAGATACCGATTTACTCTTTGTTCTACCTGACAAATCAGAATTGGCACAACTGAGGTCATCAATTGGGGTGTAACCTTGGGTCACGCCCCCTGCGCACGAGTGGAGGGTCAAACTCCTCCCACCCCCTTCTACCGACAGTAGTTGAAACTAAGTGGGTGTGCATCATCATAAAAATCGTAACCGGTAGTGGCTAACTACTGGGGCCTTATGAGGTCCTAGTACATTGAAGCAAAACCGAAAACCTAGATTACTGCAATTTTTGCTCCCGGGTTTCTGGTGTCTGTTTTTGACTGACTCGGATGTTTTCTCCTGCTGGCTTTTAACTCCTAGTAGAACGATCTGAATCTATAACTGAAAAATGGATGCCACTGGAAACAGATCCCTCTCGGAATCAGACATGTCCACCAAAGCGGACCTACAGACCCCACCCAACCCCTATTCACTCCGAAATAAAATTCCGAGTTTCCTTGAGTCTAATTTGAGTGATTTTAAAGAGGAGATTAGGATAATGATTTCTCAGTTACTGGCAAATCAAATGACCGAGCTAAATAAAATTCATCCTACTTTAAACGAAATTAAAAATACAAATAATAACATTGAGCAGTCCATTGCCTTCCTATCCTCACAAAATGAAGAGCTGAAGAAAAAGCTGGAGTTTTTGGAGGGCCAATCAAAGAAGGACAGGGAGCACATTATGACACTGGAGGAAAAAATTGAGGACCTTCAACGCGGGATTCGTAAATCGAGTATTGAAATAAAAAATGTGCCGAAATCTACTAATGAATCAAAAGAAGATTTAGTAAAAATAGCACTGCATTTGTCCAGTTCGATTGAGTGTAATATCGAAAAAAGTCAAATAAACGACATATACAGAGTTCAAAATAAACGCCATACTGGTAAGAATAGTCCAATAATCCTGGAATTTACTTCAACAATGCTAAAGACAGACTTCATGAACTCTGTGAAACAATTTAATAGATCTCATCAAAGGGAAAAGCTCTGTGCTAAGCACGTTGGTAATTATAAGGATGAGTATACTCCGATATACGTCACAGAACACCTTACAACTAAGGGCGCGCGCCTACATTTTCTCGCCCGAGATGTAGCTAAGTCGAAAAATTATAAATATTGCTGGACGTCATTTGGAAGGGTCTACCTAAGAAAAGATGATACGTCTACTACTATCCTCATACATAGCGAATCTCAACTGAATAACCTAATGCTACTAAATTGACTATGTGGTCTTGCCTGTCCTTTACTTAACATAGATTTCATGAATGTCTACCATCTACGCATAAAACAAATTATCAAAAGTTGTTGCACAACTATAGGTATTAGGATGAGCTCTAAAAGAAAATGTTCTATTTTAACACTAATCTCCATACAAAGTTACTTATTGGATTTGTTTCTCGGCTTGAATTGTTCTAAATTAAGGTCAAGTTTGAATAATTTTAAACAGAATCCTATTTTAAGTCCTGGTTGTGTTGTAAACTTACTTCTCTTTGTTCTGCAACTGAGAAAAGTACAATACGGTTTAGAGATACGAGTAATATTATATAATTCAAGCGCGCAAACACCGAAAGGTGCCACACAAGCGGTAGAATTACCCATTTTAATTGGGCAACAATTTTTAGATATTTTTTTCATTATTTTAGATTTATATTTCTCATTGTATTTGAAATTCAAAATAGCACAGAATAACATGAGTGCTATACTGTATAAATTATTCGCATACACATCTAAAGATGCTACTCACACCACACTCACCTTACTAAACACAAAATTACACACAATATCCTTATTATTCAAATTATATTGTCATCCCTTTAAAGCTATCACTTACATCACACCTAGTCAACTATATTCACAATCACACACAGTACACTCCTTTTACACCAGAGTCATATATAAACAAAACATCCTTTATAATTTAATAACAATAATAATACAGATAGAAATATATACACATACTTTGCACTTTCTATATAATAGATCACATTCAATATATCACTTTTACACAAAAAACATATCTAAACAAAATAAACCTCGTTACTTATACACAACAATAATACAGGTAGAATTAATTGCACATACTTTATACTTTCTACATAATGGATCACTCAAAATATACTATCTTTACACTATAAGCATTCATAAACAAAATATTCATCGTTACGTATACCTTACTAAAACAATACATTTAGAAATAATTACACATATCTTACTCTTTTTTAATTAATGGATAGTACAATACAAACTTTACAAGACTTAGACACCACTGAAGTGGCTCAAGTATTTGAATACTCAATACCGGAATTTTGTCAACAAATTAAATATAACAACGACGATTTTTCTATTATATCGCAAAACATTAGAAGTGTATATTTAAATTTCGATGACTTCAATCTAAACTTATCTTACCTAAAAACTAACATCGACATGATTATCCTAAGTGAATGTCGACTAAAATCGGATAGACCTATACCTCAATTAAAAGACTACACATCATATCAAACTACTAATCACATAAATAGCGCTGACGGAGTCGTTGTCTACATTAAAAACTCACATAATGTCACTGTAAAAGAAGTACTTCTGACACACGCTTCTTGTCTACAAGTTGATATATCATGTGATCTTACAGTTTTTGGCATATACAGATCCCCCTCACATTCAGACTCAGGAGAATTCACAAACTCCCTGAGCGAGTACCTTGACAGTATTAATTTACACAGAACCATTATAATTGCGGGAGACATAAACATAAACACTATTTACAGACTTACAGAACAATCACAAGAACGAACAAACAGATTAAATTATCTAAATATGTTAGCAATGCATGAAATCCTTCCCGGCCACTGTCATCCCACCAGAGACAAAAATTGCCTAGATCACTACAACCTGAAAATAAACCACAAATACGAATCCGCAACTATAGCTATCATAAACACAACCATAACAGACCATAGCATGATTTATTTAGAGATGACGAAGCAAACACCAGTAACATCTTCCCATAGGAAAACAATAACAAACATAGATTTTGACTTAGCCCTTAACAATCTTAAAGAATGTGATTTATCTGAGCTTTACAGTATAACAGACCCCAATACTCTTACATACAATCTGATAGACACACTTCAATCCTGTCTAAGAGCCGCAACGACTACATCATCTATCTCACACAAAACTAGGCTAGTCAAACCCTGGATGTCCACTGGCCTTTTACGCTGCATTCTTAATCGTAACAACATGCAGAAGAAGCTAAAACAAGACCCGTTTAACGAAATATTAAAAATTTCTTATAAAAGATATCGTAACTTTTGTAATTGCATTATTAAAAAACAAAAGCGTAAATACGAAAAAGACTTGCTCGTAAAATCACAAAAAAAACTCAAAGATGCTCTGGAAAACTATTAACAACATAACTCAACGAAAAACCCCTAATTCAAAAAACTGTGACTTAATAATATCTGAAAATTCCCCTCAAAGATCCGTAAATGCAGTAAACAAATACTTTGCTAACATAGAAAGTCTATTAGCGAATGACGTAATATCAAACCAAAACGCTGCTCTATACGATTACACTAGTAGTACTAAAACAGCTCCTGTGTTCTCTTTTGTGTTACTTAAAACTGACCCACAAGAAGTTAGCTCGGTGATACTCTCATTAAAAAATGATAGTGCACCAGGTTGGGACCAAATACCAATAGGTTTCTTAAAGATGGCCCATACTATAGTTTCACCCATACTATCCCATTTAACGAACTTATGTTTTGAGCAAGGTATTTTTCCAGTTGCCTTAAAGCACGCGCTTATTACACCTGTGTACAAAAACGGAGACAAAACTGACCCTTCTAATTACCGCCCGATATCAGTACTTACCTCAACCTCAAAAATAATAGAGAAACTTATAAATACACGCTTAATAAGATACTTGACAAGCCAAAAAGTAATTTCAACGTCGCAGTTTGGTTTTAGGCAGGGTCTTTCCACTGAGGATGCAGTTTTGAGCCTAGCCTCTTCTGTGATAGAAAAAGTTGATGGTGGGAAAAAGTGTATGGCTGTCTTTCTTGATGTAAAAAAGGCCTTCGATACAGTCTCGGTTCCTATTCTTCTGACCCGTCTGGAAGACTTAGGGATAAGAGGAGCACCCCTTGACTTGTTTAAAGAATACCTCAACTGTCGGCGACAACAGGTCAAGATAGGGAATTTCACCAGTTCAGAGGAAACGGTCTCTTATGGCGTAGGGCAAGGGTCTGTTATAGGACCCACGCTGTTTCTTATTTATATAAATAGTCTGTGTAATCTAAAAATAAAGGGCGGCCAAATTTTCTCATATGCTGACGACACAGCCATTGTTTTTGCGGGTAGAACATGGGGTGACGTACAGCAACTAGCAGAGAGTGGTCTAGTGGAGGTAGCATCATGGCTTCGACAAAGTCTTTTGACATTAAATACAGCAAAATCAAATTTCATATGTTTCTCTAAATATAATAATACCCAACCTCCGGTTGAGTACAGGGTTAAAATTCATTGTTGTGGGAACATACAAAATGCCAGTTGCTCATGTGCTGAAATATCCAAAGTTCAGTTTACTAAATATCTTGGGGTTATGTTGGATCAGCGTCTGTCGTGGAATACACAAATAGAACTAGTTATGAGTAGAACCAGAAAGTTAATCTGGATATTTAAAATGCTGCGTCATGTTGTTGCTCGTGAACTCCTCCTACAAATCTATATTGCTTTAGCTCAATCGGTCATAACTTATTGCATACCAGTCTGGGGCGGAGCAATTAAAACTAAGTTTTTGGACCTAGAAAGAGCTCAGAGATCAGTATTAAAAGTTATGTTATTTAAGTCTTATAGGTACCCTACAGACGAATTGTATCTAAGTGCTGAAGTCTTAACAGTAAGAAAGTTATATCTCCTTCACCTTATACTTAAAAAGCACAAATCTTTGCCATATGACCCTTCTAAGGAAAAGGGAAGAAGAAAACACAATGTTGCCACAACACTTGCTGTTAAATCTAAATTTGCTTCACGACAGTAACCGCGCCAGTCGTCATTTATTTACAATGCTGTTAATAGGGACCTGCAAATATATCCCCAAAGACCAAAACAATGTAAGAAGACATTGACTGACTGGCTGAAATCATTAAGTTATGACCAGGTAGAAACTTTATTACAGTAACTGTAACGCACTCTCTTTCATATAATCTCACTTACACACATACACATACACACATACGCTCACATACACACACATACACACACACACACACACATACACTTTTTATTTAGGTTTATAGTGTTATACCTTAGTTATACTTTAGCTTATTACCTAGAATATTTTGGTCTATTGTTTACTTTTGGATTTATAACGTATTCAAGAAAACATGCAAACTGTACATAGTTTATAGAAGGTCTGTTGGAAGAGCGGGTTCTCCTGATACAAGCATATATTTACTTAAAAGGAGATCTCCAAACATGTGTAAGATGTACCTATAAGAAACCGAAAATAAACAATTTATTATTATTATTTCGTTTATTCCTTTACATTCTTATTTTATACATTTTTAAATACATTTATAAAAAAAAAAACAAATACATTTAAAAATATAAAAAATAGTGACCCACCAGTAGCGGAGTAGGACCCAAACTACCGGCGGTGGAGGCTACAGACTAAGAAACCTCCTAACAATACGGCACGTGTCGAGGATAACAACCTTCTGAATCTGACTCTTGATCCAACAATCTAACGAGAGTCTCTTGAGATGTTGATCGAGACTCTTCGCTATTAATCCGTTTGCCGAAACAACCACCGGGACAATGATCGTCGAGTCTACGTCCCACATGGCGGTTATCTCGAAGGACAGATCAAGGTATTTACTAAGTTTGTCCTTCTCTGCCTTCACGAGATTTTCGTCATGCGGGACGGCGATATCGACGAGCACTGCCCGACGCTGGGTCCGATCAACCAACACGATATCGGGCCTATTTGCAACAATAGTCCTGTCCGTGATGATTGATCGGTCCCAGTAGAGCAATGCACGACCATTCTCAAGAACTGGCACTGGTGTATACTTATAGTACGGTACTTCAAACTCAATAAGGCCATATTGAAGAGCAAGTTGCTGGTGGATGATCCTGGCTACTTGATTGTGCCTATGCAAGTACTCGGTGTTAGCAAGATACGAACAACCGGAAATAATATGGCGAAGTGATTCACCAGGACGGTGGCATGCTCGACAAATGTCGACCGTACCGTCCTTCATGATGTATTTCCGATAGTTGTTCGTCTTGATAACCTCATCTGCAATTGCACAGGCAAAACCTTCAGTTTCCCCAAAGAGGTCCCCAAAACGCAGCCAGTTCACCGAAGCGAGCAGGTCTACGTCGGGTCCTGTTAAGACCCGGTAGAACCGCCCGTGTAGCTCCTTACTCTTCCATACGTCCCTACGGTCTTCAGTACCTAGCACCTTTGGTTTACGCCAGTTCTCGTTAGCCAAGGAAAGAGGTGTCAGGCCCTTGTCAACCATCACGACATCGCAATGAATGTCAGACCCGTTCTGTAGAAAGTAATCTCTCAGACTGCACACTTCACGGTTGTGGAGGTTCTTGGCATTCAAAAAGCCTCGACCCCCCCACTTCCGCGGAATGTACAGTCTCATGACAGAAGATCGTGGGTGTAACATTCGATGCAATGTCAGTTGTTGACGGACTCGCCTATCCAGGGCGTCTAGTTCCGTTTGAGTCCACCTAAGTATGCCAAAGGAGTATAACAATAAAGGTATCACCCAACCGTTGAAAGCCCGTATTTTGTTACCGCCGGACAAAAAACTGTTAAGAACTTTTGTCAGGCGGCCAAAAAAAACGTTCTTTCACCGATTTCTTAATGTCCTCTACCGCTATACCCAATGACTCTGACATACCTAGGTATCTGTATGTTTCGGTCTCGGAGAGAGATCTGAGAGTTATTATCTCAGAAAGTTGTAAATTCGGTGAATTTACAACCTTCCCCCGCTGTACATGCATAATCGCACACTTATAATTATTATTATTATTTCCTTTATTTAACTTAATTACATATTTAATACATTTTTAAATAAATCTATAAAAAATACAAATATATTTAAAAATATAAAAAATAGTGACCCACCGGCATCGGGTACAAGGACCAAGCTACCGGTGGTTAGGGCTCCAGAGAGAGGAATTTCCTCACGATGCGTGCCGTATCGAGCAACACTGCCTTCTGCATCAGGCCCTTAATCCAACCGTCTAACGAGAGCCTCTGTAGGTGTTGGTCGAGGCTCTTGGCGATCAGTCCATGCACGGAAACGACTATCGGTACAATAACAGCTGAGCTTACATGCCACATGTCGACAATCTCGTGGGCCAAATCCAAGTACTTTACTTGTTTGTCTTTTTCGGCTTTCACGAGATTGCCGTCATGCGGAATAGTAATATCAACTATTATTGCACGGCGCTCTAACCGATCTATCATCACTATGTCAGGCCTATTTGCAACAATAGTCCTGTCAGTGATAATAGATCGGTCCCAGTACAATGTGATATGATCATTTTCGAGAACTGGGTCGGGCACATACTTGTAATACGGTACTTCTGAATCCACGAGTTTGTATTTCAGAGCAAGTTGTTGATGGACAATCCTAGCTACTTGGTTATGCCTATGCAAATACTCGCCGTTAGCCAAACTAGAACAACCAGAGATAATATGCCTAAGGGACTCTCCAGGACGGTGGCACGCCCGACATATGTCAACCGTACCATCCTTCAGAATATACCTCCGGTAATTTTTAGTCATGACAACTTCGTCCATAATTGCAAAGACAAACCCTTCGGTTTCTCCAAATAGATTACCGAATCGTAGCCAGGATACCGATGATTTTAAATCAATATCAGGTCCATGTAGGGCCTGATAGAAACGTCCATGTAACTCTTTACCCTTCCATACATCCATGCGGTCATTGGTACTTAGTATTATAGGTTTGCGCCAGTTCTCTTTAGCCAAACCGAGCGGGGTAAATCCGTTGTCTACTGCAGCAACATCACGATGCAAATCCTCGTCCACCCGCAGGAAGTATTCCCTAAGATTGCACACCTCACGGTTGTGAAGGGTCTTAGCATTAAGAAAGCCTCGGCCCCCACACTTCCGTGGTATGTACAACCTCATTACAGATGAACGCGGATGATGCATTCGGTATGTAGTGAGTAGCGTACGGACTTTTCTATCCAAGGCGTCAAGTTCTGTCTGAGTCCATCTGAGTATGCCAAACGAGTACACTAAAACTGGCATGACCCAACTATTGTAGGCTCGCACCTTGTTACCGCCCGATAAAAGACTCTTAAGAACTTTTTTCAGGCGACCAAGGAAGCGTTCCCTCAATAATTGTTTCATGTCAGTCTCTGATATGCCTAACGCTTGTGACATACCCAGATATTTATAAGTATCGGTTGCCGAAAGGGACCGAAGTTGAGTGGAATCCGAAAGTTGTATTCTTTCGGAATCCACTATCCCACCCTTCTTCACATGCATGCTTGCACATTTGTCTACGCCAAATTCCATTCTGATAGAATTACTAAAGATTTCCGTTACCTTTAGTAATTCCATCAGTTGGTGACTGTTTGGGGCAAGTAATTTTAAATCATCCATTATTATTATTATTATTACCTTATTATTATTATTATTATCAGAGCAATAGCTTTAAATTACAAGTCAACCTACCCCGCAACTTTATCATCAAGCTTCTACCAACTATAACATGCAGCTAAGACACTAAACAGAACTCATTTGATATACTTAGCTTATAGATCGACAGGAATCAGGTCAACTTTGCATCTTTATAATTACACTTGAACAATTCGCGGCTTCGTTGGCTCGCGTCATTGTTGAAAATTGAATTATATTTTTTAGAGGTTAGGTAGGGTTCTCCGTCTTAATTATTTGGATGTAACCGCCCGCATATTAGCGATTACCTAGTTATGAAGATGAGGTTTTACATCACGTTCGAACACAAAACACATTTATCAAATGTTTTGAGCGATAATTTGTCTTTCCATCATTCTTTCATGCTATGTAGTTATATATTTTGTTATCTTCCGGTATTATTGTTCTCATCCATAGGAAATCTGGCCATGAAAATCCATTTTGTGCCGTCCTTTCTTCCAGATTTTAAACTACATATTTCACACTTTCTATACATACTTCATATTCGATTTTAATAAACAACGTATAAAACAGTCTTTTCTAGAGAACGGTCTTACAAAAATTTTAATAAAATTCAGTTATTCTCCCAATTATTTCACTAATTACATTCAAAGAAAAACATTATTACTGAAATTGAAAATAACGATTAGACATCCACACCGACAGACAGTGACACATGACATTTCATCAAGGAACGAGCGAGACAGATAGAGAAATTGAGTGAGACAAATATTGAGCCATTAAAATTTATCCCCGTTTCATAATAGTTTTTTTTGTATGTAGTTGCGACAGACTGACATCCTTGGCCTTTGGCCTTAGAGTAAGGTAATAAATAGATAATATATGAAAAGGAAACCCTTGGATTATGGTCGTATGTCAACGTCAACAATGTCAAGTATTGTCAAATTGAAATTTGTTTTTTTATTAGCTCAAATACGGGATGGCTAACGCCGCCTAGTCTTTTGTAGAGACTTCTCAATCTACATTTTATATATTATTATTATTCTCTTGCCATAAACTCAACAAACTAAGATTTTTCAGATCTGTTCGGATAAGTTTTGTTGGTTCATAAAATAAGTTTATAATTACATTTTCATAATCTTCTATTTTTTTTGTACCTGCCAATACTGTTTGACCACACCGCGCCGCAGTGGCTGCAGAGGCAGCACGGTGGCCTCACGTATCGTGCGAGTCGTGCGACACAGATCATCACTGGGCACGGAAACTTCGGTGGTTATCTGTTTCGCATGCATCGTGAGGTCACACCCGCGTGTCAACACTGCGAGGCTTCCGGCGTAGACACGGCATTCCACACGTTGGTGGAATGCTCAGCCTGGGCGAGTCAGCGCCGGGACCTCGTTGTGGGCCTGGGCGTAGATACTCTCTCGCTGGAGACCATGCTACGAGCCATGGTCTCTAGCGAGAGCCAGTGGAACGCGGCCGTTTCCTTCTGCGAGCAGGTTATGCTCGTGAAGGAGGCGGCCGGTAGGGTGAGGGAGCGTTCCCTCCCCGCTGAGTTACGAAGTGTGCGGCGAGGGCGCCGCTGACGTGACTACGCGCAGGACCATCGACCACCATGATCGGGGCCTGAGGACGATGGATTAGCAACCTACCGTCCTTACAGAAGCAGGCTAGAAGGGCTGCGTGATGTGGGACTGCACCCCACGCACGCTTTCACTCACCGATGCGGGATAAAACCCGACCCCAGGGATGCAGGATAATACCCGACCCCAAAGATGCGGGGTAACACCCGACCACCACGCAGGTGGCCAAGGTCCGCCGGGCGCCACTGGGAATTCTCTCAGTCTTTACCAGAGGTGCTCGGCAATGGACGTAGGTGCAGCCGCGGCATCATACCGCGGATTTAAAAAAAAAGAAAAAAAAAAGGCGTTCCTCTCGCTCACATGATTATGGCTTATGGGTCATATGTTAGGAATAAAACAACTTAGCGTCTTGAACACTCACTAGACTAAATCTAGTTACAGTTTTTTTGCTGTAAAAGCGATCTGCTACATCAAGTTTACAGGAAGATGTTTTTACCTTTAATTTCTATCTAATATTTAATCAAATTATATTATTCATTTCTTTATAAACCTATTTATTTGCAATAATCACAGTATTATAATTTGGATGTTTCTATCTTTAGATTATATATATGGCTAGATACCTAGTCCGGCCGTCAAAATAGGATAGATTCAAAAGAAGCAAAACTGTAACTAAGCTGCGCGCGCCTCGTTAGTACAGTTGAAGTTTCAAATGCCAATTTGTGCTCTTGACATTTCACATGGCGCGCCGTTCGACTGTAGGCCTTATTTTTTATGGGGGGGGGGGTTCCTTTTTTAATGGGTAAATTCCTATAGGTGGGGGTAGACGGGTTAACCCGTCTAATGACTTCTTCTGCAATAAAATAGTGTAAAACCTACCTTAGAAAGATAGATAAACCGAGGAAGGTTATATTCCACCTCAAACGAGCGTAATTTTGTGAGTGAGTCGCAGAATTTCGGTAACATAAATTTTGCTGCATTCGGTTTCATACAAAAAGGCAGTTGGTGCCACACAACGACGCAAAATCAGTTGTCTGCCGACTCAATGCGCGTAAACTCGACCGAATTTCGGTCGTGGTGACTTGGTGAGGGAAGGGCAAGGAAGGGGAGCGGTGAAGCGGTCAATATCTTGCAAAAATGTTATGTTATATTTGATTTAATAATAAAAGGTTTAACGTGGTGTAATAATTCTTTAAAAACATGATATGGCATATGGTAGTACTTTTCAAATATATCGGCATTTGCACATAAACTTTCAAATAAAGTATGGAACTGTCCACATATCAGCCTCTGACTATTGAGTGGGTTTAATCAGCTTCTTTTTCTGGCCTCCTCCTCGGAATATGTGATATTGTGTATTTACGAATATTCGTAAATACACAATAAGTATTTTTAATGGATCCATCTGGACTCGATCAGGCTCGACGACACGAACAGCCCGTACCAACGCTCAATACTGAATAACTAAATTAAGTACGTCTGGCACCGCCGGGCGCTACTGCAAATACGTTCTGCTTGTAACCAGAGATGCCCGGCAAACCGACAACCGAGAAGTACGTCTGGCAACTCAACAGAAATTCAGTTGAACGTAAAATGAGTGACCAAAAATACGCGACTCACGACTCACAAAATTACGCTCGTTTGGTTTTACCCTTAATGTGTTATTCTTATTGTCATGTGTGAGTTTCGTAGCGGCACCCGATTGGGTTTGAGCGTCTGAGAATGTGTGCGTGTCGATGACCCCCCCGCACCAAACATGGCAGACTTTTATCTATCGGGAAAATGCATAATGCCTTGTCTATGAGTTTGACTTTACGGCGTGGTGCCACATAAAACATAAGTACAGAAGATTCACCTATAAATGCGCCTTTGTTTATGACACTATATCATTATCTATATGAAAATTGATGTCTACGCGAATGAAGACTTTAATTACACATAATCACGCTTAGTTCCCGAAAGGGTAGGTAGAGGCATGTTAGGTACCAGTACATGTGTAGGTACTGTACGAGTGACACCTCTGCCCGACACGTGTTCTTCGAGATCAGAAAGGAGAGGACGTAGAATTTGAACGCCAGAGTACAGATGCATCGGCGACCCCTTCACGCCATACCACAAATTCAATGAAATAACCTTAAAAAATAATAGGGATTCCAAAACTTTATCGATAAACATATTATTATGTGCGTTTTCATTTACGTCTGTATTTTTCGAATAAACGTTACTTATGATATTAAAATAATATTTATTTAATCTTCCTTCCTATTTTAGTAAACTTTAGACGACATATAAAGAGATCATGCTTTTTTTATAATCTCTCGCTTCTGGTTAGGGATGTAACCACGAGAAAACAGGGAGTATCGATGTTATTTTACAAAAAAAAAAAAAAAAATCATTCTTTTATTTATTGTTATTTTTATCAGTTACTAAATTATAAAAGTAATATTCAAAACGTATAAAATGAACGATTAGCTATACATAATTAACAATAATCAGTATATAAAAATAAAATACTATATAAAACTCATCCTTATTCCTCCTTACATGGTATAAAATAAAGTAGCGCGCCGCGTCTGTCTGTCTGTCTGTTCGCGATAAACTCAAAAACTACTGCACCGATTTTTATTCTGTTTTCACTAATAGATAGTGTTTCTCGCGGAAGGTTTTAGTATATAATCTACTGCGGGCGAAGCTGCAGGCGTCCGCTAGTCCTACTAATATTATAAACACGAAAGTTTGTGAGTTTGTGTATGTATGTATGTATGGATGGATGGATGTTTGTTACTCTTTCACGTAAAAACTACAGTATGGATTTTAATTAAACTTTACAATAATATAGCTTATACATCAGAATAGCACATAGGCTACAATTTATAAAGATATTGTGTGAATTGTTCAAAATATTACGCGGCGCGACGGGAACGGGAAAAAATCCAAATTACCACGCGGACGAAGTCGCGGGCGACCACTAGTCTTTTATAATTTAAAAACTAAACACTGTGTAAGTCAGATTGCGTGTCCGAAAGAAAAGCTAGCATAATTTTATGAGGCTGTATTTAATAAAAACGTTTGATTTTTCAACATAGGTACTGCTTAAACATACAAAAATAACAGTTAAACATGTTAGTTTTACTTTATTTTTTGTTAGTTTCTAAGGATTTGATTCATCATGCGTCACATCACTAGCGGTCCCATATACGTGACTATGGCGTGTGAGGGACTCCTTTAATTTCTATTTTCGTATTTTTTTAGTTAGTCAAATTTCTCAGTAATTATGTTACGATTCAATTCCTTTTATGCAGTTATACACAGACGGGAGTTTAAATTTTTAGGATTGAAAAATAAAAAGACAACCGTAATGATTTAATTCTTTATTTCGAGTCATATTACAACATAGTTTTAGGTCGTCTATAGACGTCGTTGGCGTGCAGGGTCAGATTTCATTTGTCACGTATAGAGGACTGTGGCGTTCAAAAGGTTAAAGAGCTCTTCAGAACACTCGCCGTCGTAAATGCCGTAGAATGCGGCCAAGGAAGCAATTGTTCGACGCCGAGAACGCGGTTCAAGGCTTCCCGTTACTTCAGAACAATCTATAATCCAAATAGTTCGTCGCTGCATAGCATCGCATCGAGTGCGTCTAGCCAGTACTTCGCGAAATTGTCCCACAGCTAACACTAGTACTCGTACAGTACAGTAGACACCTTTGACACGGTGTGTGAAGAATCGTTTTCCCGCAAAGCTAGCCTTAAACACCGCTCAATATAGGCAGCTCGTCCCGCAAGTTCAATTAGGACCCCATCCAATCAGTGTGTCAGCTATTTGAAGTCCCACAGAAACACCAATCTAGAGTTCGAAAGACTGTCTCAGCATCCCGGCCGGCCCTGTTTAGGAGCGGTAGACGCACACGTAGATCTGGTTCATAAACCCAAGATCCACGTGCAGCCAAAGGATGGAGTAGGAAGGGTCCTTCAGGTGGCGTAATCGGCGATAGCAAACATATCGAACGGGCATACCCCAGCCTTATCTCGAAAATGCTCCTCGACGATATAGCAGGCGTATCACAGGTAACATGACGTGTTGTCAGGGGGTATTCGCGTCTCCGTGAGGAAAATCACAGCCGCTGTGAAACACTGAAACGTTGCAATGCCATAACTTTATTTGCTATAAATGGGGTGGTAAATGACAACGATACAGCTAAATACTTAATAATGTTTACAGAGCAAGCCCAATTAGTGATATTTAGATAGCATGCACGTGTCAATTTCAATACAGATAATAAACATGAAGTCATCAATACAATAGAACACTGATTCCACCAACCATTCCTTTAGAGTCGCAAGACATTTATTTGTTGACAGTGCTTTAAGGTGATCAGGGACTTTATTATACATCTTTACATACATTATGTAGTGTGCGTCAGAATGGCTGGTTGTATGTGGCGTTGGTCTATGAGAGTTGATTCGAAAATTGCTACATAATTGCTTCTATTTGCTTCATATAATAAATAATTGCTACATTCGATATATACTTAGAAATTAAATTTTTTTTTTGACCAGCCATCCTGACGTTTGGTTGGCTGGTCACCCCCTAGTTTAGAGTCAAGCATGCAGTTTCCCGAAATTTATTGCGTCAATAATTGCTTCATAATTAATTCATTTATCCAATTTAGTTGTAACTTCAAACATATGCTCGTATGTTAAATAAAGGATGTAGCCATTATTTAAATTATCTCAAGAACAAGTGCCTGATGAAATAATAAAGGCAAATACTTAGTTATGTAGGCGTCGGTTTTATTCGTTAAGGCTCTAGTACCCGTGTAAGTAAAGTAAGTAGTACAATTAAATAAGTCTAGACTGTGATAATGGTACTTATTGGATTATTGAGGGTAGGTACATATTTTCTTCAACGCTAGAATTACTACGTACCTACTGTAGCAATTTTCGAATCAACTCTCATAGACCAACGCCACAGACAACCAGCCCTTCTGACGCACACATGTAGCTATTTTTTTTGCATTCGGGTCGTTCTAGGTATAACGCCCACTACCACTCTTTCTGGATTTCTAATGATTTCTATTTCTCTTAAGCTTCAGGGTGTTGTTTAACAAATTTAGTTACTTCCATGATATATAGAGAAGGTAGAGTAAGTAATAACTTTTTAAAATATGGTCTACAGGAAACATCAAGAGCAATATTAGATAAAGATCTTATGCACCGCTTTTGTGTACTTTGGTTAGATATCTTTGCTAGTTTATACAACGCGAATGAAAACATATTTATTTTATTAGCTACTTTTTCTATTTGATCTTTCCAGTGTAACTATTGAATTTGTTTGTGGCGAGCAAAGGAATGTGCACTGTCAGTGCAGCGCCGACTTAGTTACTGCAATTTTTATTATTTGATTTTAATTACACACATTGCAAACGTCCATCAGAAATCGCGGTATTGATCGATGACCACAGTACCGTACCGGACTGGTACCGTAGTTCGGCAGAGTTCCGGTAGATGGAGCCAATGAGTCGACGCCAAGCTTAATAAATAGATCTAGAAATTTTGATATGAAGCAAAAATTGAATGTCGTTGGTATTGGTCATCGTAGCTCAGTGGTCAGAGCATTCCTCCTGCAAGGGAAAGGTCGTTAGTTCCAGTCTTAATTTTTTTTCCATTTCATAATACTCATTCATTAAAATGCTCATAAATCCCATGGTTAAATTATTTTAATCGATCATTTTAATACTATAAATCATCATAAGTCTTATAGTGTCGGCGTTTCCCATACGGACTCGTTTCAATGTTCCACCCTATACGAGTATAACATCTCACCACTTGACACTTTTATCTAACTTTGTTACAGGTTACATTGCGGATATGTCGCATTAAAGTTATCTTCTGACTAAAACATTTCATACAATCACTACACTGATAAGGCTTCTCACCAGTGTGAGTACGGATATGGCATCTTAAAATACTCTTAACACTAAAACATTTCATACAATCACTACACTGATAAGGCTTCTCACCAGTGTGTGTGCGGATATGAGTAATCAAATTATTCTTATGACTAAAACATTTCATTCAATCACTACACTGATAAGGCTTCTCACCAGTGTGTGTACGGATATGCATAATTAAACTATGCTTAGCACTAAAACACTGCATACAATCACTACACTGATAAGGCTTCTCACCAGTATGAGTACGGATATGCTTATTTAAATCACTCTTTTGCCTATAAGCTTTCATACAATCACTACACTGATAAGGCTTCACACTAGTGTGACAGGTGCGGATATGAGTATGTAAATTACTCTTTTGACTAAAACATTTCATACAATCACTACACTCATAAGGCTTCTCACTAGTGTGAGTACGGATATGCTTGTTTAAATAACTCTTATGACTAAAACATTTCACACAATGACTGCATTTATAAGGTTTCGCACCAGAGTGTGTACGCATATGCCGTCTTAAACTACTATTATAACTAAAACATTTCATACAATCACTACACTGATAAGGCTTCTCACCAGTGTGTGTACGGATATGCATAATTAAACTATGCTTAGCACTAAAACACTGCATACAATCACTACACTGATAAGGCTTCTCACCAGTATGAGTACGGATATGCTTATTTAAATTACTCTTTTGCCTATAAGCTTTCATACAATCACTACACTGATAAGGCTTCACACTAGTGTGAATGGTGCGGATATGAATAATTAAATAACTCTTTTGACTAAAACATTTCATACAATCACTACACTCATAAGGCTTCTTACCAGTGTGAGTACGGATATGCTTATTTAAATAACTCTTATGACTAAAACATTTCATACAATCACTGCACTGATAAGGATTCTCACCAGTGTGCGTGCGGATATGATTAATTAAATGAATCTTTTGCCTAAAACATTTCATACAATCACTGCACTGATAAGGCTTCTCACCAGTGTGCGTGCGGACATGTATCGTGAGCTTAGATTTAGTAGTGAAACGTTTCTGACAAGTATCGCATGAGAATTGTTTAATGTTCATTGAAGTATGAGGACCTACTTCTAAACTACTTCGGATTGAGCTTATTTTTTGAGATATTTCTATATTAACATTATCGTCAGCAGCGCTATTTGTATTTGCGCTTTGGTGAGCCGATTCTTCTTCAACAGTGTGAGTCGTACAGGGGCTAGGAGCTAAGATGACGTCCTGTACTTCAGTCTCATTTTCAGGATGACACACATCTGAAAAAAAATACAAACAAATATATGTTGTGCCCTTTAATGTGATAAAATTCACGATATGCATTTTAAAAACCTACACAATCACGCCTATATTATATCCCCGAAGAGTAGGCAGAGGTGTGTTCAACATCTACATTTTGCCAGTAGTTTAGTTAGTCCCACGTCGTTATAGACGACAAGACAAACCTATTGCCGTCTTTATACAATAGAACTCATTAACCTGCCAAATCCGTAAATAACATGTTTTCCACTACACTATAGGAAATGAACTGGTTGGAGTGTCAGACTAAAGACAACACATACTCACCGGCTGTGACGTCAGCGGTCTTTACTATCACAGGAGTAAAGTCGTCCCCCGCCTCGTCTGACAGTCGCGAGCACTCGTCCAGAGAGTCGACATCTCCCAGACGATCTAACAACCAATTCTACTCATTAGTACAACCTGATAACCGCGGCTCGGTCCACGTGGTATAGTTCCCAGTTCCCACGGGAACACATAACCGGGAGAAAAAGTACGCTATGGCACTCGGCGATAATGTACATATTAGTGAAAGAAGTTCATTTCAAATCTGAGTAACCCTCGGGTGTTGGAATCGTTAAAGTTGCTTGTACCAAACACGACTGCGGCAGGCCCCTAGAACCAAGATGCTCGATGTACCTGCTTCCCGCACTAATCTGCATAAATTTTCTCCAACAGTCCGCGCTTTATGTATATTAAATGATGTTTCCCAACGTCTGGACATTTATAGCTGTTCATTGGCGGAGTTTGAGTGGGTGACACTGGATTGGCTTAGTTGCTAATAGTTTATTGTTGTCTCTTGCTACATTGCTGTATTGGGTATATAACCTTTAATACAATGTGTGGTTAATAAATAAATAAAAATAAAAATAAAATATTCGGTTCAGTAGCTACAGAGCCTGTGCAATGCAAATGAACAATTAAATCTGTCCTCTTTAATATGTAAGTGCAGAGAATAGAGAATGTAACACGTTGTAATCCCCTGCCTAAGGGGTAGACAGACGTGTTCAACACGTGCACAGTTGTTGGTTCCAAGTAATCCCTTCCACCCGGACCTCTGATCAGTGCAGACGTGTTTAAAGCTAAATCATATTTGATTTTAAATATATTGCAAAATTAAAAACAAGTTAAATAAATCTAAGTGTGATACTAGGAGAACATAACACTCAGGACATAACCGGTTCAAGTTTACCGGGTAGGACATCCCAACTACTTCCACTACGGCAACGCCCACTGTGCTGTGCTCCACCCGCTACAAAGGGCGGGGGCAGTGACCTACCAGTCCTGCGCATACGCACACATTTATAACTACTAAGTAAGTGATAGCCTATTGAGTACTATCTGTGATTGGGTATTACTTTGTGTGCGGTCGTGTTTTGTTTCCGATACTTAGCACTATTCCAGTCTGTGTTCCTGCACATTATTATACAACATTGATCATATTTATATCAGTGTGTAAATTACATCGACGAGTACACTATGCCGCTTAAGGGAACGCCTCCATCTACGAAAAATTATAAGAATAAATCAGACACCTATCCGAGTTCAGCTTCTTTATCGGATACTGAAACTGAGGACTCCCTTCAGGTTCCCACCCGCCCTCGAACGAGAAAGCAACAAGATGACCAGATGACTACCTTTATGTTGGAAATTAAACAAACAATGAAGATTTTCAAAAAATAACAAACCATATTACAAGGCCCTATAGATGATATACAAAAGCAAAACAACGACATCATACAGTCAATGGAATTCATGTCAAAACAGTATGAGGAAATGAGGGATAAAATAACTAAAATGGATACAGAACGACGAGCTCACCTGGCGCATATACAAGCCCTGGAGTTGAGGGTGGAAGGTCTGGAGAGATACCAGAAACAAGCAGGTATAGAGGTGAGAAATGTCCCTTATCGGAAGGGTGAGTCCAAAAATGTTATGTAAATAGGATTGGGGTGACCACGGATGTCGGTGTGGATGAGACACACATACGGGATATTTACCGTTTGAACATGGGAAAAGAAAAAGACTAACCTATTATAGTGGATTTTGCGTCTGTCCTGATGAGGGATAAGATTATTGGATCGGTTAAAAATATAACAGCGCAAACAAATATAATAAATTAAGCACTTCTCATCTGCAACTCGATGGTCCGTCAAAACCGATTTTTATTTCGGAAACCCTTACTCAAAAGGCATGGAAACTATTTTACTTGGCACTAGAGTATGGTAAGAAATACGAATACTCATATTGCTGGATTGCTCATGGTAAGGTCTTTTTACGTAAGGAAGAAGGCGCCCCTTCACACCGTATTGATGATGAGAGTGATTTGAATAAACTGTACTCTCAACACGAGGAGTGACTGGAGTATCTTTGGCCTACTTTTTGCATGTTTGTCTTGGCGTTTTTTATTTTTGTAATTTTCTTTATGTACAACATAATTTTACAGGTTATTTGTTTACTATTTATTGCCACAGAATGTCATGTCCAATTATCACTCAAATCAATACACTAATTATTTTCCATTTGAATTGTACATAAAACTTAATACTTACAGACTTATCGCTCATGTGAAGATCGTTTTAACGTTATCACTGATAGTTTCTGTACACTTCACCTCAAACCACACACCACACACTTATACCACTCACATTTTACTCATAATTGCTCCTTTCTCACATCTATTACATATTATTCTGAATAGTCTAATGTCTGTTAGCCATAATCACCCATTTACGAAAACTTTTCTCGTAACTATTTTTTTGCAGCCTATATTGAGTATCATCTGCTGGGTTTGGTTTTTGGTGGTTTCAAAATTTATTGTTGCTGTCCGCTTATCGGTTACATTCAGTACTGAGTTTTGCTCATTTGAACTGACGTTGCTGATGCACTGTATACTATTTGCCGTCATGGCTTCTAAACAAGTCATGTTGTACTATGCAGGACTATTACAGATGCACCGAACAGTTATTTTCAGGTAACAGTGCTATTTTTAAACGATTTAGCTGATGATATAGATGCATTTCAAGCATCAAAATCCATTACATGTAGTCCAGAAAATTTTACTTATTACTCTCAACTCTACTAGAGACTCGTCGCGTTCTTATTTGAGCATACTACGTACGAATATTCGTAGCATCACATGTAACTTCAATGAGTTGACTGTCCTCTTGGAAAGAATTTGTATTCAGTGCGATATTCTTGTGGTGAGTGCTGGCTCAGCAAAGTATAAACCATACCTGTGATTCCTGGTTATACTTCCTATTCCTCGAGCTTCTCAAACCAAAACGATGGTGTAATTATTTACATCAAAAGTGAAATAAATCATGACCTGGCGAGACCAATATTTTCTGAAGGAGCGGTCTAGTTCTGAGGTGTGGTGATCAGTGGGCTGTTGTTGCTATATACCGATCACCTTCATATACATGCATCAAAAAGTTTTGTGACAGTCTGGATGTCTGCATTTCTTCACTCAGGTCAGTCGGGTCAGTGGTCGACATTGGTGACATGAATATTAACATTGTTACAAGCAAGATCCAAGATGTCGGCTTAAAATATATTGATCAAATGGCTTATCATGGGTTTTTAGCTGCACATGTGTTCCCTACTCGTGAAGACAGGTGCTTGGATCATGTTATGGTTAGATCCGATAGACAATCCGAAACCTTCATACTTAGTTCGCTTATTACAGATCAAGCTCCAATCATATTTAATCTAGATTATAAAGTGAAAAAGCAAATGCCGAATAGGACTCTACAAAAAATCGACTATCCATCGCTCGTGCAGGATCTGCAGGATGCTGACTTCATTCATGTTTATAAAACTATGGATGCTAACATAGCAGCTGACCTTTTGACGGCTAGCATCAATAAATCTATTATAGATCACACCAAACAGCTGACCTTAGCCCACCATAGACCAAAAATAAAAATTACAGATTTTAAAGCCATTTCACCTCCACCGCTTAATTTAGTGCAACATCCTCACGAGTCCTTGAACCTTGTCAATGATTACTTTGCTGGAATAGGTGAAAGATTGGCAAATTCTGGAATAGGTGAAAGATTGGCAAATTCTATCTCCAATATCGAGCCTCAAAAATCTGTTGCAGCCCAAACTCTCGGCGAGACCCACTCTCTTAGTTGCTTTTTCTGTCCGACTCTGAAGAAGTTGAAACCATCATATCAAATCTCAATAGTGACTCGGCTATGGGTATTGACAAGATTCCAACGCGAGTACTCAAATCTGCTAAGACCAGCCTTGCCCCTCATATTGCCCACTTGTGCAACTTATGATTTACCACTGGAGTTTTTCCGGAATGTTTGAAAGAGCAGTGCACCCCATCCACAAGAGTGGTGACAGGGATAGTGTTGGGAACTATAGACCAATATCTGTGCTTACAGTTGTATCGAAAGTTATAGAAAAGGTTCTTAATAACCGACTTCTTAATTATCTCCATATTTATTTATTTTAAGCCTTTTATTACAGATACATTTTTAAGAATTTTTATATTTCACACTACGACATCGACACTATCTGTTTGCCCTTTTTTGGCAAAGGCCTCCTCCAACCTCTTCCAATCTTCCCTATCTCTCGCTGTCCTCGTCATTATCTCCATAAACATGATATAATTGCTAAAAATCAGTACGGGTTTATGAGAGGTAAGTCAATTGAGCAACTTTGGCGCTTACCGAGTCGATTGCTAAGAATCTAGATAGCTCCTCAAAGGTCATTGGGGTTTTATTGGCTTATCAAAAGCTTTGATACTGTTTCTGTTCCGCTTTTGCTTCGGAAACTGGAATTGATTGGTGTTCGTGGGATTGTGCTTGATATTTTCCGATGTTTAAAGCACAATCTTTTAACCTTGAACATCGACAAAACAATGTATACATTACATTTACACATCGTGCAAACACCCAACCACCATCTTCATTTGGAGTGTATGCCCATAACTGTGTTTCAAATGGAAACTGCTGTTGTTGCCTGAGTTGACACGGGTCACCACTGTGAAGTTTGGTCTCATTATTGATAGCCAATTAAATTGGGCTCCACATAATCTCTCAATTGGCCGGTCGAGTCAGAAAACTGATGCCAGTATTCAGGAAGCTCCGAAACTGTGCTGACTTGGATATTTTACTGTGTTTATTATGCTCTGGCGCAGAGTCTGCTTCAGTACTGCATAGTTGTATGGGGCGGAGCTGGGTCTACTATCTTGATGCCCTTAGAGTGGGCTTAGAGAGCCTACTGACCTTTTGTATAAAGAAATATCTAGTTGTGTCATCATACACACACACACCCACACTAACACGCGTGTGCGCGCACACATACTTTTTGGGGTAATATCATTCCGTTTTTATTCAATTTTTCATTTTTGTATTTATAGTTAGCAAATTAGCTGGGTAGTATGTACCAAACTTAGTATTATGTACCAAGTACCGGGTGGGAGACGCTGGCGACTGTGACACAGTTCATACTACTACAGTCGCCGACGCTTACCTCTGTATGTTGATATTGATGTCATTTTGGAAGTGTAACAAGCTGTTTGTAAAAGTTTCTTTGTAAATAAATACTAGTTATCCCAGCGAACTTCGTATCGCCTCAAATATAAAAAAAATAAAAATAATCCGGAGCGAACCTATGCTGGTTCCGATCTGTAGAGGGTAATGCACCTCTGCCTACCCTTTCGGGGATATAGGCGTGATATATGTGTGTTTATAAATTAATCAAGGTCTCACACGCACCTGCAGTATCCTCGTCTGTCACTTCTAGTTTCACTCCTTCACTATCAGACAGTTGGGAAGGGTCCCGGAGCTCGGCACCCACATCTGGCTCTGACTTTACTCTAGTCAGTCTGACTTGCTGTATTTATGTACAAACAACAAATATAAGTTTAGTTTTATACTAGATAGTGATCTATGTAATAAAATAAAATTACTATAAAGAGTTTCCCTCCTGGTAAGGGAGCAGTTGCTGGTTCAAGCCTAATAGCCCAACTCTTCAGGTTTAGCAATTCATACTTATAAGAAAATTATATAACAATAAATATTGTCTCTCAATAGCAGTTCAACCGACTACACCATGGAGTGGCTATACAATTACACATAAACTGACATTAGTTCTGTTAGCCTTCTTCAAGATTATTTCACAGTATCACTCACCACTTCAGAACTCAGCAGCTGTGCGAACAGCTCCTCACTCTGGAGACAAGTCCTCCTCAGCTGGTAGCAGTTCTCCAGACGACTGCAACACTCTGAACATGCATGCACAGGTCTGCGGTCCTTTTTAACCAACTGCAAAATATTTACAATTAACTGCTTTATAAGTATTCAAATCCAAACTAGTTATAACATTTAAGGGGTAAACATTTGTCTAAGCGGTTCACCGCTAGAGGGCGAAACTATATATATTTGGACACTACTCGACGAGTAAAGTCGATTGGCATGACTTTCAAGGTCCGTCAAGGTCAAATAAAAAAAAACCCTAAATACGTCCGAAAGGAATTTGATAAATATTCACTTCCCAAAAAAATTTTCGCATTAATGCAAGTCGTTTCTGGCAGTAGGCTGTCACAGTTTTAACATAACCTAGCCTACCTGTTGTTAAAAAAAAAAATTTGATCACCTAACCTAACCTCTCTATACTCTCAACTCGACGAGTAAAGTCGATTGGCATGACCTTCAAGGTCCGCCAAGGTCAAATAACAACCTAACCATCATGTGGATCGACTCAGAATCGAAAATGAAGTCGAATGACATTAAGTTCTGCCCTCTAGCGGTGGACCGTTAAACCGAATGTTAGCCCATTTAAGGTATTGAGCCTGTTGACCTCGTGGTCCCCACATGAGGAACCTCTAGGAACACTGGAATGCCATAAATATTTTTGCACATTCTCACTTGCATCATCTAGCCCAAACTAAGATATAAGATTGTGCTATAGGATCTGGACAACTGATAAACATACTAATATATTTCTAAATTCATACATAACATACACATACCTACATAGAAAACACCCAAACTTCGAAATAAACATTTGTGGATCACACATATTTGATTTCACGCCGGAATCAAACCCAAAACCTCGGAGTCGAAAGTTGATGCACAGATTTTAACAGTTTCATTAGGTACCTTTTTGTTCTCCCGGCGTTCTTCCTAAACGGCTTTGTCAACTTGTAAAGTGTGTGTCAGGTGTCCCATGTCAGTATGGTATGTAGAGACTTACCGGCACCAGAGTCAACGACTCGAACATTTCCTGTAGATGCGTATCAAGGATTGAACGCAATCTTGTATCAACCGATAAACAGATTCTACAAATTGACAATTGATCCATTTTATTGATAGGTATACAAGCTGTCCCGGCGAACTTCGTACCGCATCAATTTTTCTAATGTTCCGTACTACTTTTTTTTTCTTCCATAGGATCCTTCTCCTGGTAGGTAATTACGAACACAACAAAAAAGAATTAGCGAAATCGGTCCAGCCGTTCACGCCTGATGTCGTGACCAAGGGAAATAGGGATTCATTTTTATATATAGATATATATATATATATATATAATAACAAATTAAGTGAACGCGACACAAATCTATCACCCGTCCAACACGACTTCTTAAAATTTATTGCAACCTTTACGCTGAAATAAATTGTAAGAATATTAATAATAAGTCTCACAGAAGTTCACAGAACCACCGAATATTTCATTTTACTCAGATTTGAAATTAACATTGATGAAATGAAACACAAAACTCAAAAGTTCACAAAACCCTTGGGCCTTGGCAAATTATTTCGTGGTCAATGGTGGTCACAAAGAGAATTAGTCCTGTGTCGATCACGATTGATCGAATCAAAAAGATTAGGTCGCAAGTCGTATCCGAGTGAGTCAATCACCGATCTCTAAAAGACTCGATCATTTCGTGACCCGTCGATCACGCGCTGAACTTGGATTCGTCGATCGATTGTTTGTTTACATAAATCGTAAACAATCAGTTGCGTCATGACATAAACCGCGACCCGCGTAACGAACTTTCTTTTAGTACTCGTAGGTAACTTTGTTATGTTTGTGTACAATTTTTTCTGTGTAACGTGTTATTTTATGTGTGATTTCTTAAGGTTTTTTCAATTGCATGAACTTTGATTTGGTGATAAACAATAACAATTGCTTAGGTATTGGTGTGTCACAAAACTGATTTTTACGTACCTACCTAATAAACAGTGGTTGTGGTTATTATCTCCTAGTTATTTTATTTTTTTAATAATTATTAAAATCTTATTTATATTATCTAAGATGTCTTAACTCTCGCAAGAAAGAAGAGTCTAATATGGAAGCACTTTTCTACTACAAAGTGGAATAGTTATAGTTATAATAGTGGAACAATCCCGGGATCAAAAATAGTTGACTATCGACAAACTAAAGATTTGAAAACTGTTTTGTTTTTGTAGTGTGTTAGTTCCTACCTATAATTTGTTAATTTTGAATTTCAAACAGTCAATAATAAAACATGAATAAAACTCATACTTCAATACCGATATAATAAAAGTACCACCTCTAAGTAGTGCGGTACAATTTCAGCATCAAACTACACTACAAAACTACTGTGCCGATTTCAAAAATTCTTTCACCATTGGAACACTACATTCACCCTGAGTAACATAGGCTACCCCAGTAATGAGTTCCCACGGGAACCGGGAACAAGTAAACTAAATCACGCGGGCGGAGCTGTGGCGATCAGCTAGTGTCATACAAATACGCGTAACCTCAAATTTTAATAATATACTGTAGGTATTTCTAAGAGCCTCAGCATTTTAATATACTGTACTTTTGAAGTGGGACATGGCGTCAACTAGTAATTTAAGATTCATATATTTAATATTTATATATTTAAGATTCAGTTCCTTCCCATTTAAAAAAAAATTATACTAAGTACCTATGCACGATCCAGAGTTCTGTGTCGAAATGATCGAGTGATCGAGTGATCGAATCTTTATGAGTCAATCACTGCGTCAACGGGTCGTGTATGACCCAGGTTTTAGCAAATGATCGATCAACACAGCTCTAAAAGAGAATACAATACTTCGTAAGGGTGGTCAATCAATGTCAAGTAGGGAATATTTACGGAGCGCGTGACGTGACTGGTAGACTTTTAGGTTACCTCCAAAGAGGATATAATCACTACGTTTAAGAGACGGTCTATTAGATCTGTGGACGGGACTGACTGAATTGAATCAATGAACAAAAAAAAATCGGTCATAATGAAGTGTAATGATATAACTAATGTTGCGGAATATTGTGGGTAACTTGTCTGACCTTGGTTTGGAGGTCTCAACATCTAAGACTAAAATATGCGTTTTTAAAAGAGGCTGCAATAGAGAAAACGTTTCTATTACATTAAACAATACTAGACTTCAAACGGTGGATAATGTTAAATATTTGGGTTTGTGGCTGGACCGCTCCCTCAGATGGGCTAAACATATTAGTGAAATTAAGGAAAGAGTATCTAAATTTCTTAACATTCTCAAGTTTTTAGCAGGGACGTCCTGGGGTATACATCCTAAACACTTGAGAAAAATGTATATTTCTCTTTTAAGAAGTCGGTTAGATTACGGTAGTTTTTTATACGGCGCCAGTAGTGAAACTCATTTATGCAAGTTAGATAAAATTCAAAATCAGGCTATGAGGATCATCGGTGGATTTATTAAAACGACGCCCATTCATGTAATGAGCAGTGAACTCGCCATTCAACCATTACACACACGTAGATGCTACTTAGCCGGTAAATTTTTGTTAAAATCTAAATCTTCACTAGTTAACAGTAGAATAATCAGCTTATTAGACGATTTAGCTAACCATTTAATCACATGGCGTAGGAAAAATAAACCAATATTAATTATTATGTATGGACAACTTCAAAATGTAAATATTCATTGCAGCCAAAATTTGGATATGTTTCAAAATAGGGTGTGGATGAGCTATATAGATATTTCCAAAAATATAAAGTATAATGTAGATAATGTAAACAAACCTAAAAAAGAATATGTGACCACCATTTTAAGGGACTTGTGTTTAGAGTATATAAGTTCTTCCTTTCCAAATTTTTACCAAATATTCACGGATGGATCAAGGGAGAATAGTAGTGCAGGGGCAGCCTTCTTCGATCCTCAGCAAAACACATGTAGTCGTTTTACCATTAATATAGAAATGTCAATAATGTACTTAGAATTAATAGCCATAAATGAAGCATTATCCTATATTCATTCTGTTGAGCACGACAAGTTTATCATTTTTACTGACGCCAAAAGTGCCCTTCTACATGTAGCTCGCTGTACCTCGACAATTCGAGGCACACCGATAGCTTACAATATTATTAATCAAATTTTGGAGTTAGAAGTAAGTGGTAAAACGGTGCAACTTCAGTGGATTCCATCTCACGTTGGTATAGAGGGTAATGAAATAGCTGACACACTTGCAAAGCAGGCTTGTTCGGAAGGTATATCCATGTCGATACTTCCTTACTTTTCAGACCGACTATATCTAATAAAAGAGTACTGTATAAGGCTTTGGAGGGAATACTTCGACAAAAGGTCTACCGAAAAAGGGATCTGGTACAGAACTATACAACCTGAGCCATTGGTTATTCCTTGGATTGATAACTGTTCTCTGAGTAGGCATAAGTTGGTAACAGCTATGCGGTTACGATCCGGACACATCCCATCAAGAAAGTTTACGTTCTTAATGGGTTTGTCACCTACGCCTAATTGTGAAACTTGCGGAGTTGTTGAGGACGTACAACATATATTGATGGAATGTGTTCGGATCCAACAACAAAGAAATTGTGTGCTAAATATTAGTGTAATGGAAACCGGTAGGTGCAACAGTATCCTGGCCAGTCCACAGTCAGACACAGCTAAGGCCATGTACACATTGTATTTAGAATATTTAAGACTAACTATAGTATAATTACAAGTAACATAAAAAGTGGCTATGATGGAGCGACATAGTCATAATTGTGGCTAAGCTCCTTAAATAAAGATTTAAAAAAAAAAAAAAAAAAAAAAAGATATAACTAATACCAACCTAACCTCGAAAATTAAAAATGGCAGGTCGTCAATGCAGCCAACATAGGAGAAAAATAACTAGGGATGTTCTGCATTCCATCGTCTCATAGGTAGGTACTATTATCGATAAAATTTTATTTTGAGGTAAAAGAAAATTAAACAAAATATTTTTAATAAATAACACTTCTCTTTTATTACCATATATCTAAAAGTAGACTACCTACATAACTTTTCAAGTACCTGTTGGCCTGGGTTCTTGATAATTGATTTGAGACGCCCCAACGGTTGAAAATATTATATTAAAATAATTTAAGGTACAAAAGGTTGTGAGAACTTGTGTGTCTTGGTAGATCGTAGGCTAGGTGTCCGGCCTGCGGTCCGTCGTGTGACGTATGGACCGGTTCGGAAGCCTGCTGGCTCCACCCCAAGATGAGACCAGTATTTGTTGCCTCAACAGTACCTATTGTAATAACTGTTAGTAATTTCCACGAGTTGCTATTCTTATAGATATATTATAATAGATCCCTGTCTAGGTGAACGCCTTCTTCATATTCAGCCTTGACACCATAAGCGCCAGCTTCCATAAAAAAAATTCTAGCAATTTTGAAACTGAAATGAAAATAATACATTTTGTCATATGGGTCATTAAATGACGCCTATAAACGCCAGCACTATTTTACTAGGTAACAACAAACCTTTTTTAATGTGGGCGAATGTACATTAGCCTGGTGTCAGCCAGATATGGACCCCTGTCTGGGTAAAGGTCTCCGTCATCTTCACCAGTAACTCCGAGCGCCAGCTTCCATCCATTTATTGCCAGGAAATTTGATTATGAAGTTTGAGTAGAATTACAAGCGGCAAATGGTAAGTTTATAAAATACACACTTGGGCTGAAGGGCCTTATTCTTTTGTGAAGTGAGGCCTCACTCGATGAAGAAGGTACTGCAATACTTATATGACTGATGCCAGATCCAGACACTTGCAGTAGTTGTGTTCCCATGCAATTTGTGAACATAAATCTGAAAATGTTAAAAAATATTATTATTAAACCTGGGCGCTATAATTATACCATATTATAGATAACCAGTACGTAATCCGAACCTAATTTCTAACAGGTAAGTAATAGATGATATACAACAAAATCTCTAATATTTACAACATAGATGTCATTCAACACTACAAACAAAACTTACCAATATTCACACTGCAAAGTGGAGCTAGCACGTTTGTAGCTGTTTTAATGTGTAGTGGGAATTCTTGCATAATTTCTTCGGACAATGGCTCAGCAGTAATTCCAATACACGGTATGGCTTTTAGTCTAAGCAGTGTTTTCTTATTGCAAAAATCATTGGGTCTAAAATGTTTTCCACAGATGTACTTTAACTGATGCTGTTTCTCTATTGGCAAATAAGCCAAGTCTTCTTTACCAGTTAATTTGACCCATTGTCTACATCTAAAAATAAATAAATTAAGTACTTATTAAAATTATACATTTACAGAACAGAGTTTCAATTAGAATTGGCGAGGAAAAAAACTATCGATACAGAACAGACTAAACAATTTATACCGACGACATCGAATTTTTGCTTCACATCATATTCATAATTTCTACATCGCGCTATTAAGGTTAGCGTTGGAAAGGCCTGGGGTTCGAGTCCCGCAGATGACATCAGTTTTTGTGATCTATTTATAATTTCTTTCTTAATATTTTAAGAATAGTGTAAGCAAACTCATTGCTTTGAAATACATAAATATATAAACAATTGACCTCGAAGAAACCCAAAAACGAATATACATGGAAATGAAAGCATCTCTATTATGTAATCATTGTAGTTGCTAATTTAAATACAATGTGCTATTTGGACTGTGGTATGTATGGCACTGGCACTATATCTCAGTTTCAGTACATATATAGAAAACAACAGCGAGTAGATAAAACATATATATAATCAAGGCTGGGCACAAAATATACACAACAGCACACAGCACACACATTACAGCAATGAACACAACATAATAAAACCGGCAGACAATATTATCAGCTCCACACAACAACAAATCACATAGGACTGTCTGATGCATTGCTCCGTCCAAAAACCGTAGGTAAATCAGCTTCACAGTGCACGCGCTGGGTCCGGTCTCCCTGCCTCTTGCAGGCCAGTATTTGGCCACGCCTCGTCCAAACAAATTTCCACCCAGCGTCACCAGCAGCAACCCGCGCCAGATGAAATAATTGCCTGTTTGTTTTAGTTAGGCGCTCGTTAACGTAGAAGCGGACGGAAGGACCGGTCGCAACAATGTCCTCCGTTGTAGCTCCTCGTCACACGCGCGCGCTCCGCAGCAACTCGTCGCGCAGGTCTCGGCGCGCCAGTCGCACCACCAGGGGGCGCGCGCGTCACTCTACGGGGCCTTGGCTGTCAGTGGCGGACAGGTGGCGTCTACCAACTCGTTCGGTGCTTACTACATCCCGCTCGTCCACACTCAAACCCAGCTTGCTCCCTATAGCCTTGACGAGGTGGACAGGATTCTCCCCATTGTGTTCGGGCAGGTTGGAGATTTCTACGTCGGCTCCTGGTCTCTGTCATTAAGTTCTCGGCGTAGTTCCTCGACGGCAGTCTCAATGCACCCGCCAGCACCCGGATCAGGCGTCGAGACCCTGGATTCAACTGCTAGAAGTCTAGTCTCCAGGTTATCCACGCGCGAATTGCATGCCTGGACGGCCTCCCTAAACATGGATAACTCAGACTCCATGCGGCTCATGAAAGTCCCGACCTCTCTGCGCAGCGACCTGATCTCCTCCATTACCGAGTGGAGATCCGCCTGTTGGTAGCCGGTTTCGCCTGCCGGGCTCAGCTCCGGCGTAGTTGCTAAGGGCGGTAAATGCTGTGTCGCCGTCGGGCGCACTGGTGTCTCAACATTTTTTGTTCCATGTGTACTACGGCCCTTACACTCCGGGCACGCCCAACCCTGTGGTACGTTTCCCCTTATCTGCAGATTAACACAAGCCTTGTGGTACATGCTCTGACGCTTCGCGCATTTAGTACACCGAGCGCCATCTGTTGACGAGACGAACTGACCACAGCCACCACACTTACTCGTTAGCGGTTAATAATACCAATACCCAAGAATATAGCCTAGTAAGCCATAATAATGGCACTCGCTCTGTCTCTTCGGGCAAATTTGAAGTCCCGAGAGTGAATAATTACTTTGGGGACAGAACTTTAAAAAAACGAATACTATACCTGTTAAATAGTTTGCCCCAGGATATAAGACGAGAGTCAGATAAAATACTATTTAAAAGTAAACTAAAGAAGTACCTGTTATCGACTATCAATGTACCTACCTAATGTGTGTTGTAATGTTACTAATGTACCTACCTATTGTAAGTTTGCATTCTAACCTTTGAGTGTTAGACTCACCTGATCCTGCAGACAAACTGTGCAAACAGTTTTGTAGGACAATAAACTAGATTTAAGTAAAATTGTAAGAATAATAATAAAAAAAAAAAAATTAAAAAAATATCGCGATAACAATGCACCCACAAACTACAAATTGTTGTAATGACTTTATTTGATTCTTATGTGAATCAATGTTTTTTATTAGTTTTAAGATTATGCTACCAAAGTAATATATGTTTGTGTTATAAAGTCTGAATTTGTGTTGTATTTTTATATCACCGACCAAAAATCGAAATCACCTTGAAATGTCACAGCAATATTTTGATCTGTTTATTGTTGACTATTTCCGCCACGGATCGCACTGAATTCAATCACACCCGTGCTCGACCGCACCACGGATACAGTTCACTTTTTTTCTTTCGTGATAATGACTTAATTTATTTTTTAAATGTAATATTTAACACACCGATACAAAATATATTTGTTAGCGATGGAAGCGCCATCTACAGTCTACAGCTTTATTTTTATTACGCGGCCCCGGGCCGAAGTTGCCACTAAGTCCATTGCCGGGCACCCCAAAACAAACGTTGTGTTATGTTATATGTAGCGACATTTATTGCGATATGAAATGCTTGATTTTCCCCACACAGAAGAACTAGTTACTCTGGAACTATGAAATGAAATGATTCATTTATTTGTATAGGTTTTTAAATGACTCCTACAAACGTAAGCAAGTACTAAGAATAAAAATTATTATTGCTAAGTACTATTTACATGTACTGCCAGATTCGCGAAGCATTAGGTAGAAGTTAGAACCGAGAGAATGAACAGCGCTTAAAACTACTAGTTCCCGACAAAGATTATATAATCACTACGTTTAGTTCGCGATGCGGAACAAGGAAACGTTGTTCAGTATTGCAAAAGAGCGTTTGGGACTGGATTTTTGACCAGCGCCTACCTACCTCATCATCTGCCTGCCCTTATCCCAATTATTTGGAGTCGGCGCAACATGTTTTCATCTTCCATACATCCCTGTCACACGTCATCTCCTCAGTCACTCCTTTCCTGGTCATATCCTCTCTCTCGCATTCCATCTATCTTTTCTTGGGCCTACCTCGAGTTATCAAGCCGTCTACATTCATACTTTGCACCTTTCTTACCACGTTACTTTCCTCTCTTCACATAACATGTCCATACCATGCTAGCCGTTCGCTTCTCACTTTTTCATTTATTGGGGCAACTTTCAAACTTCCTCTAATATACTCGTTCCTTACTCTATCTATCCTTGTTACACCACACATCCATCTTAACATTCGCATTTCCGCTACATGCAGTTTCCTTTCATCCGTCGCTTTTACAGCCAAACATGAAAGTCCAAACAGGACGGCAGGTCTGACGACAGTCTTGTAAATTTTCCCCTTAAATTTCGGAGGAAATTGAGAGTCGCATATAGTGGCTTTGACCTGCCGCCATTTCATCCAACCTGCGTCAATTCTGTGCTTCACTGTACGATCGATTTCCCCATCGTCCTGGATAAGAGAGCCGAGGTACCGGAAGCCGGAGCAGACTGGCAATGGTACGCCGTCTAGCGTTATGGGTGTAAAACTGGAGAGACCGCCGAAATCGGAGAACATGTACTCCGTTTTGGTTCTGCTGATTTTCAGGCCTACACTCTCCAGTTTACACTGCCACGTCTCCAGTCTGCTCTGCACCTCAGGCCCGTCTTCACCGACAAGAACAATGTCATCGGAAAATAGTATACACCAGGGGGTCTCCTCCTGTATCTCCGATGTCAAGGCATCTATTATTAACAGGAAGAGATACGGGCTTAGCGCTGAGCCCTGGTGCAGGCCTACCGCCACACTGAACTCGTCGGTGTTACCAGCAGCACATCGTACGTAGGTTCTCGATCGACAATACATTGCACAGATCAACTCTATATACTTCCCAGGCACACCTTTCTCTTTCAAAGCCCACAACAAAACCTAAACTTATACCAACCTAACCTCGAAAATTAAAAATGGCAGGTCGTCAATGCAGCTAACATAGGAGAAAAATAACTAGGAATGTGCTGCATTCCATCATCTCATAGGTACTATTATCGATAAAATTTTATCTTCACCTCCTGCACGTCCTGTACAAACGTCACGACGACTATGGCACTACTCGTCAGCGGATTGGGACGGTCTACGCGATTATTATGCGTCCGTCCCCTGGAGCCAGCGCTGCTTTGTAGGAAAGGCTCCTTCGGATAGTGCTTCAGCTATTGCTGGCGAGATCAGTTTAGGGATGGATTATTACATCCCTTTCACTGATGTCGCCAGTATCCGCAGAGCCCGTCCCTGGTTCGGGCGAGATTGTGCCAAAGCTGTTCGACAAAAACAGTCGGCATATCGCGCCTGGATCAGGGCCCGGGCTGTGCGCGACCCAAACGTGGGCCACCTCAAAGCAGCGTACAACCGGGCCACAAAGTCGAGTAAGAGGGCCTTTAAGAGAGCGGATGCCCAGCGCGTCGCGCGGCTTGGTCAGGAGCTCACTTCCCATCCCACGGGCAGCCGTGGATTCTGGCAACTGGCCAAAGCCGTGCAATCTAACTTTTGTCAGCCCTCGTTGCCGCCGCTGCGTTACCCAGATGGAACACTGGCTCACAAAGCCCAAGAGAAAGCGGATATGCTCGCAGACCTCTTTGCGGCTAATTCCCGGGTCGACGACCGTGGCCTGCAGCCCCCCGCCATCGCCAACTGTGGCCACACAATGCCTGATATTGTTATCAGGCAATGTGATGTACGGGCAGTGCTGCGGTCACTCGACACGCGGAAAGCCAGTGGCCCTGACGGCATTCCGGCGGTGGTGCTACGAAAATGTGCAGCTGAGTTGTCTCCAGTATTAACGCGTCTGTACCGCCTGTCATACTCTTCAGGGCTCGTGCCGGAGGTCTGGAAGGAGGCGAACGTACAACCGATCCCCAAGAAAGGGGATCGGTCCGATCCAGGCAACTATCGACCCATAGCTGTCACCTCAGTCATTTGCAAGGTGCTTGAGCTTCTTATAAATAAGCAGCTCATGCAATTCCTAGAGGATCACTCGCTAATCAATGATCGACAATACGGCTTCAGGCCAAAGCGATCAACGGGTGATCTTCTGGCATTCGTAACGCATGTCTGGGGTGGGGCTATGGAAAGGCACGGCGAGTCCTTGGCTATTAGCCTGGACATCGCCAAAGCCGTCGATAGGGTCTGGCATGCTTCGCTCCTTTCCAAGCTTCCGGCATATGGTCTACCTCCTCAACTGTGCAGCTGGATTGCCAGCTTTTTAAACGAGCGCCGAGTGCGGGTCCTCTGCGATGGCCAGTCTTCTCGCTTCTTGCAAGTGAATGCCGGGGTACCGCAGGGGTCCGTACTATCACCAACTCTCTTTCTTCTGCATATCAATGATATGCTATCCCTCGGGAACATTCATTGCTATGCAGATGACAGCACACTGCACGGGAGTTACTCGGTTCGTCCGACGGCGGGGCGATCTGAGATTGAGGAGGAGAGACGACGACTCGTGGCTGATCTCGACCGTAACCTCGACAGTATCTCTCAATGGGGTACCGAGAACCTGGTCGAGTTCAATGCCCGCAAAACACAGGCGTGTGCATTTACAGCGAAGAAATCCCCTTTCCTTCCCCTACCCGCTCTTCAGAATGCATTATTACCAATGAAGGACAACCTTGATATCCTTGGCATAGACGTTCGTCGAGAGCTCAATAATAAAAACTACATCGAAAGATGTATAGGGCTAGCTTCGCGGAAACTAGGAATACTGAATAAGGTAAAGAGATTCTTTACACCGGACCAGAGGTGTCTGCTGTACAAGACGCAGATTAGACTCTGCGTCGAATACTGCTCTCACCTCTGGGACGGCTCCGCGAAGTATCTGCTGGACGCTCTCGACGCTATGCAGCGACGGGCTATCCGTATTATAGATTGTCCGGAGGTAACGGGAAGCCTTGAGCCGCTAGTTCAGCGCCGAACAATAGCTTCCTTGGCCGCATTCTACCGTATTTACCACGGCGAGTGTTCTGAAGAGCTCTTCAATCTGATCCCACCCTCTTCCTTCCGATCCCGAACGACTCGTGCCGGGCAGAGATGCCACCCCCACACAGTGGATAGCATGTTCGCGAGAACCGAACGTTTTAAACGTTCGTTTCTCTGCCGAACGATAGTGGCCTGGAACGCCCTACCTGTGCACGTGTTTCCTCCCACATATAATCCTGGGTGCATTAAGCGGAGCGTGAAGAGGCACATCAGTAGGTCGTCAAGTTGAGGGCCACTCTCAATAGTAATGTGTGCTGTGAGAGTGGCCCACAATCGCTAGACGTCGTCACGACTTACCACCAGGCGGGCGGCGTAAATTTGGCGAAATAATGAAAAAAAAAAAAAAAAAAAAAAAAAAAAAAAAATCTTGAGGTAAAAGAAAATTAAACAAAATATTTTTAATTAATAACAATTCTCTTTTATTACCATATATCTTTAGGTAGACTACCTACATAACTTTTAAAGTACCTGTTGGGTTCTTGATAATTGATTAAGACTCCCCAATGGTTGAAAATATTATATTAAAATAATTTAAGGTACAAAAGGTTGTGAGAACTTGTGTGTCTTGGTAGATGCTCGTAGACTAGGTGTCCAGCCTGCGGTCCGTCGTGTGACGTATGGACCGGTTCGGAAGCCTGCTGGCTCCGCCCCAAGGTGAGACCAGTATTTGTTGCCTCAACAGTACCTATTGTAATAACTGTTAGTAATTTCCACGAGTTGCTATTCCTATCGTTATTCTTGCTGCGGGATATAGATGCCTGTCTAGGTGAACGCCTTCTCCATACTCAGCCGTAAGCGCCAGCTTCCATAATTTATTTTCTAGCAATTTTGAAACTGAAATGAAAATGATACATTTTGTCACATAGGTCATTAAATGACGCCTATAAACGCCAGCACTCTTTTACTAGGCAACTACAAACCTTTTTTTAATGTGGGCGAATGTAAATTAGCCTGGTGTCAGCCAGATATGGACCCCTGTCTGGGTAAAGGCCTCTGTCATCTTCACCAGTAACTACGAGCGCCAGCTTCCATCCATTTATTGCCAGGAAATTTGACTATGAAATGAAAAATATACATTTAGTCATATAGGTCATTACATGACGCCTATAAACGCCAGCACTCTTTTACTAATTTTCGATTAAATAAACAATATACATATTAAACGTTACACCAAATGATTATCGATTACATAAACGTTATATCAAACACCGTTATACTAATTAAGTCTTAGAATTAATAAATGTTATATGTAAAGAAATTATATCAACAGTTGGTATATCGCACGTTGATTATATCTTATGAACGAAATAAAATTAAATTAGACCAAACGAGTTTATACGTTAAGAGACGCACCCATTTCTGAGAATAAAGAAGAAAGAAACTGAGATATAGTAAGAGGACAACTGTACCTCCTCTTACACTCCCCAAGTATAGGTCTGCTGCTTTCCGAGGTTGTTTCAGGCATTCGGCCACTCACTGCTGGAACATACATAGACCTCCAATCCGAAGTCTGCAAAATCGAAGAAGATTTAAATTAATAGTGAAAAGACTGTACTTGGTGGAGCAGCTGGAAGCTGCATAACTACCTACCCAGTCTTAATTCATCGTACAATTTAATAATATAATCTTAATTTTCATAGTCTAATCTAATCATAACATAATATACCTAAAGTGTCGGTAAGTAAGATGTTAAAAACTTTTTAAAATATAATACGTCCTATAATAGTAGTATAATACACCCAAAAAACCTCTAAACGAGGCATTATCAAGACTGTCTCAAAGAGAACAGCCTTCTTCAGCTGTTCTCTTTGAGACAGTCTTGATAATGCCTCGTTTAGAGGCGAAACAATTGTCGACGTTTTGTTGTCTTTTAACCCTGCGAAAAAATAATGCTATTATATTTTAAAAAGTTTTTAACATCTTACTTACCATTACTTTGTCATGGATTTTCGCCAGGTAACGCCTGCTTCCATCCAATATATAATTTACTTAATTATATAATCTTAATTTTTTAACTTCCACATTTGAATACAATATACTTACCAACCCTATTTTATCTCTGTTTCCTCGTACTTTCCACCGTTGTGGGTGCATGATTTCATGTCCCTCCATTATGTTTTATTATTGTATCAGTATCTTCTGTTTGCCTGGAAAAGGTTAGGTACGGCTGCGGGCTGACTTGCCGCATCCCGCGAGTCGTGACGTGCAGTCTGTCGCAACTACATACAAAAAAAACTATTATGAAACGGGGATAAATTTTAATGGCTCAATATATGTCTCACTCAATTTCTCAATATGTCCCGCTCGTTCCGTTGATGTCTAATCGTTATTTTCAATTTCAATAATAATGTTTTTCTTTGAATGTTATTAGTGAAATAATTGGGAGAATAGCTGAATTTTATTATAATTTTTATAAGGACGTTCTCTAGAAAAGATTGTTTTATACATTGTTTATTAAAATCGAATATGAAGTATGTATAGAAAGTGTGAAATAACTTGTAACTTGTATGACACAGTACTTTAGTTGAAAAATGGAGTATAGCGTCTGCGAAAATATAAAATTATTTTTAAAATATAGAGACCACTGCATTTATCGATATCGATAAATAAAAATATAAAGTGGGACATCTCTATTTTTCCCTTATGTTGGCGACTCGTATGTGTTAGTGTTAGGTTGGCTACATTCCGTTATCCTTGATTTGACATTTCGTAAGATTAAGCGCTGTTCACATCGTTCGGACATACCATAGACTATAGTGTCAAAGACTATAGAAATCTGGATCCAAGGTATAGAATTCCATTGTTCCGTTCACACCTGTCGGACAACTTTAGACCGAATGACTTGTAGTCTATGGAAGTCCGATGGCGATCACGGCAAAACTTTTTAAATGATTGAAACCAGTCTTTTAAGCTCAGAAATCATTCTCTGATTAATAAGTTAGGTACAAGTCTTTACGTCTATTTTATTTCTTTATTGGTAAGACAGATAAAAGTATTAAAAATTTAAAATCATTATGGTAGATGCCGTGCTTGAAGAATTATTAGTGGAATGTGTGAAACATATATTATCTATAAAAATAATGCATTGAAAGAGCAGCTTTGGCGCGAAATAGGCGCTCATACAAATTTATCACGTACATAGCAGTCTTTTGTGAAAGTATAGAATACATACATTATTATCCAGCATCAGAAATGCTGGTTACTTTATAACTAGAGAGATTAACGTGACAATGCGCCAGCATTCTGAGCATTCGTTCAGCGTGGTGCCTTTGCATTGCCACTGCTTGTACTGTGTTTTATTTGTCACTGTTATAAATTAATCGGTAATAATGGAGTAATGTATAGGCGGTCATACACTACTGTCGTCTAATACCACATTCTGAGAACTTTTATACGGTTTTTTAATGTTATGTATAGTCCCATTATCCCTGACGTCATATTATTTGCCTACATTTCACCAATTGATTGATTTGTCCAACTATTGCAGCTAACTACAGCGGTTACACTTTCCTCTTCTCTCTTCACTATTATCTATCTTTCTTTTTTTTTTTTTTTTTTTTTTTTATATTTAGGTCGACAAATTGACGCCACCCGCCTGATGGTAAGCTGAGGCGACGTCTGGCAATCGAGGGCGACTCTCACAGTACACAGGAATACTATAGAGAGTGGCCCTCAACTTGACGACCCAGTAATGTGCCTCTTCACGCTTCGCTTAAAGAGCCCAGGGTTATATGTTGGAGGAAACACGTGCGCAGGCAGGGCGTTCCAAGCCACCATCGTTCGGCAGAGAAACGATCGTTTAAAACGCTCGGTTCTCGCGAAGACGGTTTCCACGGTATGAGGGTGACATCTCTGGCCAGCACGCGTTGTTCGGGATCGGAAGGGAGAGGGTGGGATCAGGTTGAAGAGCTCTTCAGAACACTAACCGTGGTAAATACGGTAGAACGCGGCCAAGGAAGCAATTGTTCGGCGCTGGGCTAGCGGCTCAAGGCTTCCCGTTACCTCCGGACAGTCTATAATGCGAACAGCGCGTCGCTGCATAGCGTCGAGTGCGTCCAGCAAATACTTCGCGGAGCCGTCCCAGAGGTGAGAGCAGTATTCAACGCAGGGTCTAATCTGCGTTTTGTACAGCAGACACCTCTGGTGCGGAGTAAAGAATCGCTTTACCTTGTTCAGTATTCCTAGTTTCCGCGAAGCTAGCCCAATACATCTCTCAATGTATTTTGTGTTATTGAGCTCTCAACGAACGTCTATGCCAAGGATGTCTAGATTGTCCTTCATTGGTAATATTGCATTCTGAAGAGTGGGTAGGGGAAGGAAAGGGGATTTTTTCGCTGTAAATGCACACGCCTGTGTTTTGTGGGCATTGAACTCGACCAAGTTCTCGGCACCCCATTGGGAGATACTGTCGAGGTTTCGGTCGCGATCACCCACGAGATGTCGTCTCTCCTCCTCTATCACAGATCGCCCCGCCGTCAGACGAACCGAGTAACTCCCGTGCAATGTACTGTCATCTGCATAGCAATGAATGTTCCCGAGGGAAAGCATATCATTGATATGCAGAAGAAAGAGAGTTGGTGATAGTACGGACCCCTGCGGTACCCCGGCATTCACTTGCAAGAAGCGAGAAGCCTGGCCATCGCAGAGGACCCGCACTCGGCGCTCGTTTAAAAAACTGGCAATCCAGCTGCACAGTTGAGGAGGTAGACCATATGCCGGAAGCTTGGAAAGGAGCGAAGCATGCCAGACCCTATCGAAAGCTTTGGCGATGTCCAGGCTAATAGCCAAGGACTCGCCGAACTTTTCCATAGCCTCACCCCATACATGCGTGACGAATGCCAGGAGGTCACCCGTTGATCGTTTTGGCCTGAAGCCATATTGCCGATCATTGATTAGCGAGTGATCCTCCAGGTATCGCATGAGCTGCTTATTAATAAGAAGCTCGAGCACCTTGCAAATGACTGAGGTGACAGCTATGGGTCGATAGTTGCCTGGATCGGATCGATCCCCTTTCTTGGGGATCGGTTGTACGTTCGCCTCCTTCCAGGCCTCCGGCACGAGGCCTGTAGAGTATGACAGGTGGTACAGACGCGTTAATACTGGAGACAACTCAGCAGCACATTTTCGTAGCACCACCGCCGGAATGCCGTCAGGGCCACTGGCTTTCCGCGTGTCGAGTGACCGCAGCACTGCCCGTACATCACATTGCCTGATAACAATATCAGGCATAGTGTGGCCACAGTTGGCGATGGCGGGGGGCTGCAGGCCACGGTCATCGACCCGGGAATTAGCCGCAAAGAGGTCTGCGAGCATGTCCGCCTTCTCTTGGGCTTTGTGAGCCAGTGATCCATCAGGAAAACGCAGTGGTGGCAGCGAGGGTTGACAAAAATTTGACTGTACGGCTTTGGCCAGTTGCCAGTATCCACGGCTGCCCGTGGGATGGGATGTGAGCTCCTGACCAAGCCGCGCGATGCGCTGGGCATCCGCTCTCTCGAAGGCCCTCTTGCTGAACCTAGTGGCCCGATTGTACGCTGCTTTGAGGCGGTTCACGTTCGGGTCACGTGCCGCCCGAGCCCTGACCCAGGCGCGATATGCCGACTGTTTTTTCTGGACAGCCTCGGCACATTCACGCCCGAACCAGGGGCGAGCTTTGCGGATGCTGGCGACATCAGTGAAAGGGATATAATATTCTATCCCTAGACTGATCTCGCCAGCAATGGCAGCAGTGCTATCCGAAGGCGCCTTCCCTACAAAGCAGCGCTGGCTCCACGGGACGGACGCAAAGTAATCGCGGAGACCGTCCCAGTCTGCCGACGAGTAGTGCCATAGTCGTCGAGTCATTTGTTCAGCACGAGCAGGTGGTGGCACTAGGAAGCTGGCGTGCACCACACAGTGGTCGGAAGTGCCCAGTGGGGCGCGTACCGACACACTGTACTCGGCTGGGCGACTCGTCAGCAGTAGATCCAGCAGGGCGGGCGTGTGGTCTGACCTGTCAGGTATCCGGGTGATGCCCCGTACCATCTGGGTCAGCCCGTGGGAGAGAGCGAATGCATGGGCGGTTCGTCCCGCATGATCGGTCCTAAGGGACCCCAGCCACTCAACGTGATGACCGTTAAAGTCCCCCAAGAAAACCAGGTCAGCGTTCGGGAACCGCACCTGCGCATCGTCAGCCATCTCGCTGAGGTATTCGAAAAGCCTTGTTGTCCCAGTGTCCCCTGTGTGGGAGCGGTAGACGCACACGTAGATCTGGCTCATGGAGCCATGATCCACGTGCAGCCAAAGGACGGAGTAGGAGGGGTTCTCCAGACAGCGCAACCGGCGGCAGCAAACATCCGCCCTAACGAACACGCACACCCCGGCTTTATCGCGGAATTGTTCCTCAATGATATAGCCCGGGTAACAGAGGTACGACGTGTCGTCAAGGCGGCGTATCTGTGTCTCCGTTAGGAACATCACAGAAGGCCGTGCCGACTCCAGGTGATGGTGGACGTATCGAGGTTTGCATGGAGTCCGCGGATATTCGCGAACTCCACCTCAAACGAAGTCAACTTTGTGGGGTTTCTAGGGGCCGCTGTGTACCGTCTATTATATTGTTGCACTGTCATTGTGAAATATGGGGAAGCGTGAAGACAGGGCGATATTTGGTGCGGCAGTAAGTGACAAAGTGCAGAGGCTAGCTTCGTCTAGAACCGTGTGGTTAGGTCGGAGCCGACCCGCCGGACGGAAGGGCTCCCAAACCCCCCTGATGCAAGGCCGCCGCTACCCCACACCGGTTACCACCCGGAGCGGCGACCCCACAACAGGATTATGCGCAACATGTGGGGCAGCCTACTGGGGTGGTTGGTCCCAGGCGGGCCCCATGACTATGTTGCGGGCGGCCGCGGCAACGCCGTTGCTAAGGGTCTCCCTGGCCGGCGAATCGACCCACACCACCCACACTAGACTCCGCTTCGCCCCCACTGGACCCCTGCCTGCCGCACCATACACCGTCCCGGGCCCGGCAGTGCAGCTGCTGAACCCCTAACGCAACCCAGCCTGGGCTGGGTTACTTGGGGGGCTTTAGCACAGCTGCACGGTGGTACCCCCCCGGACCAACACTGTTGTACCACCTGGTATCCACGTAGGGGCCAAAGCCACCACATGGGTACCGTAATATACGAACCTCGTCCGTTAATCAGCAGGTGCGCCACTAGCAGGTGAGGTCGCTGGGGCCCGATAGATGTAAGAAGGGCCCCTTTGCACCTAAATCTCTCTCCTCTATATCTCTAAGGTCTGCTGGAAAAAAAGCCGTTAGTGGCTTAATCACGCCTTTGTACATATTGTTTTTGTCTGTTAGGTGTTTTGTAAATTTGTACAATTAAGAATAAAAAAAGTACTTACCTAGTTTTATGTTAGTCAGAGCCTTATCCGTTCACCTGTAGGTGTTTTGGGCACTCATTAACTTATCATTTAAATTTCGAACATTTCTTCTCTGTTTCATCTCTTTCATAGAATCTATGCAAGCAAAGGAAGAATAGCGAATGAATTTCTGAAATTTGAAATTTTACGTAGAACCGATAGAATGAGCATTCGCTCGTTTAGTCTAAAAGTCTAAACCTACCTTTAAATACGTAGTAATAGTAATATAGTTGGAGTTTGGATGTTTTTATTTAGTAAATTGTTAATATACACCTGTATGGAGGACAAATAAGGATTTTGGTCCATGCGAAAACTCCATATTCAGTGTATAACACTGTTTTGGTCACACTGTTTGTTCACCCATTCATTCAATCGGTCCTGATCGGACAGTCCGATAGCCCGTTCACATCACGCGGACATCCGAACGATGTGTACAGCGCTTCAGAAGAGACGGGACTACCATAGTGCAAAATAAAGCGCTGTACACATCATTCGGATGTCCGCGCATAGACAAGAAAAGTCTGTCTAACTGATGTGAACGGGCTTTCGGACTGTTTGATTGGGACCGATTGAATGAATGGATGAACAAACAGTGTGACCAAGTTCTTCAAGAGTGTGACCAACCTAAATAATTTGTGGTTGGATATAAATTGGCTGGGGATCTCAAAAATAAGATTTTCTAAATTGTTATACACTGAATATGGAGTTGTCGCATGGACCAAAATCCTTATTTGTCCTCCATACAGGTGTAAATAAACAATTTACTGAATAAAAACACCCAAACTCCAACTACTTGTATTTAAAGATGGGTTTAGACTTTTAGACCAAACATTTTGAATACGAGCGGCACAGTCTTGTGGGGAGAGAGAACTTTTAAACTCATAAAAAATCATCGCTCTAAAATCTTTTCGACTTAATTCCATTTTCGTTGCATACGTAGAACTTTGATGTATGATAAAAAACAATTGAGAAATGATTTCCCGCCAATTGTTTGTTTTTATTACTAAGAAGGTTGCAACGTTTAAAAAAATATAACATTCGAAATTCAAATAGTTCCGATTAGCTAGAAGTGCAAAACTTTTAGTGTGCCCCATGTACATTAAAGAGTGCCCAAAACACCTACAGATGAACGGATTAGGCTCTGACTAACATAAAAACTAGGTTAGTACTAGTTTTTTAATTCTTAATTGTACAAATTTACAAAACATATAACAAACAATAACAATATGTACAAAGACGTGCTTAAGCCAGCAATGGCTTTTCTTCCAGCAGATGTTAGAGATGTAGAGGAGATAGATTAATACTGAAGAGAGAAGACGAAAGTGTAACCGCTGTAGTTAGTTGCAATAGCCCTATTATGTGGGACCAATCAATCAATTGGTGAAATGTGGGCAAATAATATGACGTCAGGAATAATGGGACTAAACATAACATTAAAAAATCGTATAAAAGTTCCCAGAATATGGTATTAGAAAATAGAGTAGTGTATGACCGTGTATACATTTATCCATTATTATCGATTAATTTACAACAGTGAGAATGAAAACACAGTACAAGTAGTGGCACTATCCATGCAAAGGCATCACGTTGAAGGAATGCTCAGAATGCTGGCGCATTGTCACATTAATCTCTCTACTTTCTGATGCTGGAAAATAATGTATGTATTCTATACTTTCACAAAATACTACTGTGTACGTCAGTACGTGATAAATTTGTATGAGCGCCTATTTCACGACAAAGCTGCTCTTTCAATGCATTATTTTTTTAAATCTCCGCATGTTTGGTCGTAGAGTACAGTGCGCGCTATTAAACATTCTACATCACGTTCTTCGAGTTCGGCATCTACTATAATGATTTTCTTCTTCTTCTTCTTTTTTTTTAAATGTGACTCCATCGATATTCATCGACGATTTCGCCAATGTCAAGGTAATGCTTGATTAGTTGATAGTCCCACACAGAAGAACTAGTTATTCCTAACTAGCTCCAGGTGCAGGACAAGAAACGTTGTTCGGTATGAGAGTATTTGGAAACCCAATTTTTGCGTAGCGCCAGAGGTAACCTAAAAAGCCACCTGCCACGCACTCAGCAAAAATCGAACTCATATAATGATTTTAACATTTCAATACTTATATCTGTCTACAATTCTACATACGTCACTGGACACTGACTGACAAATTATTGTTTTTGTTTGTTCAATACCATCCAACCAATAAAGAAATAAAATGGACATAAAGACTTGTGCCTAACTTATAAATCAGAGAATGAATGATTTCTGGGCTCAAAAGACTTGTTTCAATCATTTAAAAAGTTTTACCGTGATTGCCGTCGGACATCCATAGACTACAAGTCATTCGGTCTAAAGTTGTCCGACAGGTGTGAACGGTACAATGCAATTCTCTACACTGGATCCAGATTTCTAGTCTTTGATACTATAGTCTATGGTATGTCCGAACGATGTGAACAGCGCTTGTCTTGTAGTCTATGGGAGTCCGATGGCGAACGCGGTAAAACTTTTGAAATGATTGAAACAAGTCATTTTAGCCCAGAAATCATTCATTTTCTGATTTATAAGTTAGGTACAAGTCTTTATGTCCATTTTATTTATTTATTGGTTGGTTGGTATTGGCTAGGCTCCACACAATCAAAAACAATAATCTGTCAGTCAGTGTCTAGTGACGTATGTAGAATTGTAGACAGATAAAAATATTGAAAAATTAAAATCATTATGGTAGATGCCGAACTCGAAGAACTATTAGTAGAATGTGTGATAGTGCGCACTGTACTCTACGACCAAACATGCGGAGATTATAACAAATAATGCATTGAAAGAGCAGTTTTGGCGTGAAATAGGCGCTCATACAAATATATCACGTACTGACGTACATTGTAGTCTTTTGTGACAGTATAGAATACATACATTATTTTCCAGCATCAGAAATTAGAGAGATTAATGTGACAATGTGCCAGCATTCTGAAAATTCGTTCAACGTGGTGCCTTTGCATGCATAGTGACACTACTTGTACTGTGTTTTCTTTCTCACTGTTGTAAATTAATCGATAATAATGGAATAATGTATGGACGGTCATACACTACTGTCAAAATCAAAATCAAAATATCTTTATTCATGTAGGTCACAAAGTAACACTTATGAACGTCAAAAAAAGAAAATGCTTCTACATTTACATTTACCGCCAGATTCGCAAGGCCATAGGTAGAGCCTGTGATGAAAGAACCTGGCAAGAAAAACTCACGGCCACTCTTTTTATTCGCCAGTAAATACAATGATTCTGTTACAGCAATAAAAAGAGGGCAAGGGCAGTACGTGACCATGTGAACTTAAAAATTATGGATCTCTGTTAATCACAAAAAAAGTCAAATACTAGTTACTGATACTGTCTTCTAATACCATATTCTGGGAACTTTTATACGATTTTTTAATGTTATGTATAGTCCCATTATTCCTGACGTCATATTATTTGCCCACATTTCACCAATTGATTGATTGGTCCCACATAATAGGGCTATTGCAACTAACTACAGCGGTTACACTTTCGTCTTCTCTCTTCAGTATTAATCTATCTCCTCTACATCTCTAACATCTGCTGGAAGAAAAGCCATTGCTGGCTTAAGCACGTCTTTGTACATATTGTTATTGTTTGTTATATGGTTTGTAAATTTGTACAATTAAGAATTAAAAAACTAGTACTAACCTAGTTTTTATGTTAGTCAGAGCCTAATCCGTTCATCTGTAGGTGTTTTGGGCACTCTTTAATGTACATGGGGCACACTAAAAGTTTTGCACTTCTAGCTAATCGGAACTATTTAAATTTTGAATGTTATATTTTTTAAACGTTGCAACCTTCTTAGTAATAAAAAAAAAACAATTGGTGGGAAATCATTTCTCAATTGTTTTTTATCACACATCAAAGTTCTACGTATGCAACGAAAATGGAATTAAGGCGAAAAGACTTTAGAGCGATGATTTTTTATGAGTTTAAAAGTTCGCTCTCTCCACAAGACTGTGCCGCTCGTATTCAAAATGCTTTTGAGAGAGAAGCGCCTTGTTTGAGCACCGTGAGGCGATGGTTTGCTGAATTTAAGAGAGGTCGAGTTTCTTTACATGACGAATTTCGTGAAGGGCGGCCTTCAACTGCCGTCAACGAAAATAATGTGCCTACTGTTAAGCGGTATTGAAGAAAACCCGCGGATTACCTATCACCTACCTACTTCGAGGACTATTGGGGATTGGTATGAGTCAAATCCAGAAAATTTTACACGAAGAATTGAAAGTTCGGAAACTTTGTTGTCGTTGGATCCCTCATGAACTGACAGCGGAGCAGAAGCAGGCTCGCGTGGAATGGTGCTCACAGATGCTACTGAAGTACGACCACGAACATTCTATTGCTGTTTATGACATTGTCACAGGAGACGAAACGTGGATTAATTGTTATGACCCCAAAAAAAAACAGGAATCTAGTGAATAGGTGTTTGAAAATGAGAACAAGCCAACAAAAGAGGCAGGCGATAAACGTTGGTAAAAAAATGATCGCGTTTATTTTCTCAGCTACGGGTCCCATCTGTACAATGCCACTTGAAGATCAAAAGAGTGTTAATGCCGAGTGGTATTCTACCATTTGTTTACCCAGGGTGTTAGAAAAAGTTCGCGAAAGACGACCCAAAAGCGGCGTTCTCCTACATCATGTCAACGCTTCTTCTCACACGGCCAAAACAAACAAAGCCATTTTTAGCTTCCGAAAAAGTACAATTCGTCACCTATCCTGCGCATAGCCCCGACCTAGCACCCTGTGATTTCTGTATTTTCCCCAAAATCAAAGATTTGATGAGAGGTTTCAATTTTACCTACTCCGAAGAGGCAGTGATAGTGTTCAATCAGCACGTTGAAAACATGCCTTCAAATCTGTGGTCCTCCTGTTTTAAAAAATGGTTCGATCGCAAGAAAATATATTTGAAATATAAAGGAGAGTATTTTGAAAAACAATAAACATAATATTTTGGTTTTAACATGTTGCTTTTTTAAGTTACGCAAAACTTATAGTGTGATCTACGTATCACTTAAATTTCTCTGTTTCATCTCTTTCATAGAATCTATACAAGCGAAAATAGAATAGCGAAGGAATTTCCAAAATTTGAAATTTTACGTAGAACCGATAAAATGAGCACTCGTTCGTTTGGTCTAAAAGTCTAAACCCATCTTTAAATACAAGTAGTTGGAGTTTGGGTGTTTTTATTCAGTAAATTGTTTATTTATACCTGTATGGAGGACAAATAAGGATTTTGGTCGATGCGACAACTCCATATTCAGTGTATAACAATTTAGAAAAGCTTTTTTTTGAGATCCCCAGCCATTTTTTATCCAACCACTAATTATTTAGGTTGGTCACACTTTTGAAGAACTTGGTCACACTGTTTGTTCACCCATTCATTCAATCGGTCCTGATCGGACAGTCCGATAGCCCGTTCACATCACTCGGACAGAGTTTTCTTGTCTATGCGCGGACATCCGAACGATGTGTACAGCGCTTTACGTAGTATTGTATTCTCTTTGGTGACGTGTCTACTTGTCAGTTCCGGCTGACAGGTGACAGCGTTTTTGACAGCTGGCTGTTGAGTTGGTCACGTTCGTGTTCGCGAAGCCATTGCATCATTCCTGTGAATTCACCATAGACACTGCTCGGGCCATTGCTATGTCACAGAATTTCATTTCATTTCATTTTTATTTTTTTATTTTTTTTACTTACATGGTGCATTGCCATTGTAACGTTACACACACTGCCACTTATCTATTGTATTGATTTGTTTTATTTGGTTTGGAGTATTTTATTTTATTTTATTTATTTTCTTATAATCGACTCAGTACATGCCATGATACTATGCTGGTAAGATACTGCATGGGTGCGCCATTTTCAGTGTTGCTGGCCTCCTCTGAAAACCAGCGCTGGCAAATGTGGGGACCCACATTTGCCAAAATTCCACGCAGATGCGGCGCGTACTAGCATACAACCGACGGATTTTTACTTTTACTTTCTATGTTTATATGTTTAGTTATGTAAGATGCTGATAATCGCCATATCTGTTTGCAAATTAAACATATTTTCTTTCTTTCTTCTTCTAAGCTTGCTGCTTAAAACCGACATTATTTTAGTTTAATTAACATACTTCACAGTAATGCATTACCTGTTACCCGCATGGTCCCATCAATATGTCTCACTGGTATGTCTACGAGTAATGTTTTTCCCCGTAGACCCCCTTTTGTTACGACGCGGTGACGCACGTTACGATCCACAGGTAACGGGTAATTCCTCAAAGATATTTCTTTCCCCGTAGACCCACTGTATTTGGTGTGTCATAAAGATTGCTTAAAATAAAAGGTATATTCATATCTACGCCGTATATTCCCGTATTAAATTATAAATAAAGAAAACTTCTGCCCGAGCTTTACTCGACATTCTTGACAACCCTAAAGCGCTGTTCACATCGTTCGGACATACCATAGACCATAGTGTCAAAGACTATAGAAATCTGGATCCAGTGTAGGGAATTGCATTGTTCCGTTCACACCTGTCGGACAACTTTAGACCGAATGACTTGTAGTCTATGGAAGTCCGATGGCGATCACGGTAAAACTTTTTAAATGATTGAAACAAGTCTTTTAAGCCCAGAAATCATTCATTCTTTGATTTATAAGTTAGGTACAAGTCTTTATGTCCATTTTATTTATTTATTGGTTGGTTAGTATTGGCTAGGCTCCACACAATCAAAAACAATAATCTGTCAGTCAGTGTCCAGTGACGTATGAAGAATTGTAGATAGATAAAAGTATTGATTAATTAAAATCATTATAGTAGTATTTTTAGGTGCAAAGGGGTCCTTCTTACATCTATCGGGCCCCAGCGACCTCACCTGCTAGTGGCGCACCTGCTGATTAACGGCCGAGGTTCGTATATTACGGTACCCATGTGGTGGCTTTGGCCCCTACGTGGATACCAGGTGGTACAACAGTGTTGGTCCGGGGGGGTACCACCGTGCAGCTGTGCTAAAGCCCCCCAAGTAACCCAGCCCAGGCTGGGTTGCGTTAGGGGTTCAGCAGCTGCACTGCCGGGCCCGGGGCGGTGTATGGTGCGGCAGGCAGGGGTCCAGTGGGGGCGAAGCTGAGTCTAGTGTGGGTGGTGTGGGTCGATTCGCCGGCCAGGGAGACCCTTAGCAACGGCGTTGCCGCGGCCGCCCGCAACATAGTCATGGGGCCCGCCTGGGACCAACCACCCCAGTAGGCTGCCCCACATGTTGCGCATAATCCTGTTGTGGGGTCGCCGCTCCGGGTGGTAACCGGTGTGGGGTAGCGGCGGCCTTGCATCAGGGGGGTTTGGGAGCCCTTCCGTCCGGCGGGTCGGCTCCGACCTAACCACACGGTTCTAGACGAAGCTAGCCTCTGCACTTTGTCACTTACTGCCGCACCAAATATCGCCCTGTCTTCACGCTTCCCCATATTTCAAAATGACAGTGCAACAAGAGCCCTAGACCAAGGCCCCTAGAAACCCCACAAAGTTGACTTCGTTTGAGGTGGAGTTCGCGAATATCCGCGGACTCCATGCAAACCTCGATACCGTCCACCATCACCTGGAGTCGGCACGGCCTTCTGTGATGTTCCTAACGGAGACACAGATACGCCGCCCTGACGACACGTCGTACCTCTGTTACCCGGGCTATATCATTGAAGAACAATTCCGCGATAAAGCCGGGGTGTGCGTGTTCGTTGGGGCGGATGTTTGCTGCCGCCGGTTGCGCTGTCTGGAGAACCCCTCCTACTCCGTCCTTTGGCTGCACGTGGATCATGGCTCCATGAGCCAGATCTACGTGTGCGTCTACCGCTCCCACACAGGGGACACTGGGACAACAAGGCTTTTCGAATACCTCAGCGAGATGGCTGACGATGCGCAGGTGCGGTTCCCGAACGCTGACCTGGTTTTCCTGGGGGACTTTAACGGTCATCACGTTGAGTGGCTGGGGTCCCTTAGGACCGATCATGCGGGACGAACCGCCCATGCATTCGCTCTCTCCCACGGGCTGACCCAGATGGTACGGGGGATCACCCGGATACCTGACAGGTCAGACCACACGCCCGCCTTGCTGGATCTACTGCTGACGAGTCGCCCAGCCGAGTACAGTGTGTCGGTACGCGCCCCACTGGGCACATCCGACCACTGTGTGGTGCACGCCAGCTTCCAAGTGCCACCGCCTGCTCGTGCTGAACAAATGACTCGACGACTATGGCACTACTCGTCGGCAGACTGGGACGGTCTCCGCGATTACTTTGCGTCCATCCCGTGGAGCCAGCGCTGCTTTGTAGGGAAGGCGCCTTCGGATAGCGCTGCTGCCATTGCTGGCGAGATCAGTCTAGGGATAGAATATTATATCCCTTTCACTGATGTCGCCAGCATCCGCAAAGCTCGCCCCTGGTTCGGGCGTGAATGTGCCGAGGCTGTCCAGAAAAAACAGTCGGCATATCGCGCCTGGGTCAGGGCTCGGGCGGCACGTGACCCGAACGTGAACCGCCTCAAAGCAGCGTACAATCGGGCCACTAGGTTCAGCAAGAGGGCCTTCAAGAGAGCGGATGCCCAGCGCGTCGCGCGGCTTGGTCAGGAGCTCACATCCCATCCCACGGGCAGCCGTGGATACTGGCAACTGGCCAAAGCCGTACAGTCAAATTTTTGTCAACCCTCGCTGCCACCACTGCGTTTTCCTGATGGATCACTGGCTCACAAAGCCCAAGAGAAGGCGGACATGCTCGCAGACCTCTTTGCGGCTAATTCCCGGGTCGATGACCGTGGCCTGCAGCCCCCCACCATCGCCAACTGTGGCCACACTATGCCTGATATTGTTATCAGGCAATGTGATGTATGGGCAGTGCTGCGGTCACTCGACACGCGGAAAGCCAGTGGCCCTGACGGCATTCCGGCGGTGGTGCTACGAAAATGTGCTGCTGAGTTGTCTCCAGTATTAACGCGTCTGTACCGCCTGTCATACTCTACAGGCCTCGTGCCGGAGGCCTGGAAGGAGGCGAACGTACAACCGATCCCCAAGAAAGGGGATCGATCCGATCCAGGCAACTATCGACCCATAGCTGTCACCTCAGTCATTTGCAAGGTGCTCGAGCTTCTTATTAATAAGCAGCTCATGCGATACCTGGAGGATCACTCGCTAATCAATGATCGGCAATATGGCTTCAGGCCAAAACGATCAACGGGTGACCTCCTGGCATTCGTCACGCATGTATGGGGTGGGGCTATGGAAAAGTTTGGCGAGTCCTTGGCTATTAACCTGGACATCGCCAAAGCTTTCGATAGGGTCTGGCATGCTTCGCTCCTTTCCAAGCTTCCGGCATATGGTCTACCTCCTCAACTGTGCAGCTGGATTGCCAGTTTTTTAAACGAGCGCCGAGTGCGGGTCCTCTGCGATGGCCAGGCTTCTCGCTTTTTGCAAGTGAATGCCGGGGTACCGCAGGGGTCCGTACTGTCACCAACTCTCTTTCTTCTGCATATAAATGATATGCTTTCCCTCGGGAACATTCATTGCTATGCAGATGACAGTACATTGCACGGGAGTTACTCGGTTCGTCCGACGGCGGGGCGATCTGTGATAGAGGAGGAGAGACGACATCTCGTGGGTGATCTCGACTGAAGCCTCGACAGTATCTCCCAATGGGGTGCCGAGAACTTGGTCGAGTTCAATGCCCACAAAACACAGGCGTGTGCATTTACAGCGAAAAAATCCCCTTTCCTTCCCCTACCCACTCTTCAGAATGCAATATTACCAATGAAGGACAATCTAGACATCCTTGGCATAGACGTTCGTCGAGAGCTCAATAACACAAAATACATTGAGAGATGTATTGGGCTAGCTTCGCGGAAACTAGGAATACTGAACAAGGTAAAGCGATTCTTTACACCGCACCAGAGGTGTCTGCTGTACAAAACGCAGGTTAGACCCTGCGTTGAATACTGCTCTCACCTCTGGGACGGCTCCGCGAAGTATTTGCTGGACGCACTCGACGCTATGCAGCGACGCGCTGTTCGCATTATAGACTGTCCGGAGGTAACGGGAAGCCTTGAGCCGCTAGCCCAGCGCCGAACAATTGCTTCCTTGGCCGCGTTCTACCGTATTTACCACGGTGAGTGTTCTGAAGAGCTCTTCAACCTGATCCCACCCTCTCCCTTCCGATCCCGAACAACGCGTGCCGGGCAGAGATGTCACCCTCATACCGTGGAAACCGTCTTCGCGAGAACCGAGCGTTTTAAACGATCGTTTCTCTGCCGAACGATGGTGGCTTGGAACGCCCTGCCTGCGCACGTGTTTCCTCCTACATATAACCCTGGGCTCTTTAAGCGAAGCGTGAAGAGGCACATTACAGGGTCGTCAAGTTGAGGGCCACTCTCTATAGTATTCCTGTGTACTGTGAGAGTCGCCCTCAATTGCCAGACGTCGCCTCAGCTTACCATCAGGCGAGTGGCGTCAATTTGTCGACCTAAATATAAAAAAAAAAAAAAAAAAAAAAAAAAAAAGTAGATGTCGAACTCGAAGAACATACGATCAAACATGCAAAGATTATAAAAAATAATGCATTGGAAGAGCAGTTTTGTCGTGAAATAAGCGTTCATACAAATTTATCACGTACTGACGTACATAGTAGTCTTTTGTTTATATTTTTTTGACAATTGTTGGTTGACAATAGGCTTGTGTCCCAAATTTCAAAAATTCATTAAATCTGTAGTTTTGAATCTATTTAGTCACAAAAATGTATTATTTTGATTTAAAACAATCATTTACATAGTTTATTTTGCGATCTAAAAAATGTATCTTTTTTTGGCTTGTGGCAACACTACGGCTAACATCTGTTCGCATTTCGTCTTGTATTTATTTTAATTTATTATTGGTATTTTCCATAATTGGGGCTAAAATTCATCACATAACACAATCTTACTATTATCAAAGTGTATCTAGGTAAAAACCAGTGTAAAATAAATAAGTAATTAGTGAAAATTGCGTCCTGCTGATTTTGGTTTACCGGCTAAAAGTCAATGACTGTTTGAAAATTTTAAAAGTGATTTATATAAATTGTAAACTTTGTCAACTCGGATTTAATGTGATTTGAGTGATTTTTACACAGGTAATCGTACTAATAACTCTTTATTATCGTACCTATTCGTTTTTTAATTTGTCGTGTGTTCAATCCGATACGTTTTGATGTTACTTACGTATTTGTTTGTGTAGGTACTTAGTGTATTGATCAGGTAGTTTTCTTAGTATCGACGCCAGTATAAATTTATAATATCGTAATGCCAGTCACACGCAGCATGTATTCTGCTCGCCGTGATGAGGCTAAACATGACGATATCTTAAGAAAACTTGACCTGACTTTGAAGGAATTGGAGGTATCAAAAACGTTGATTCAACAGTTGCATAGGGAAAGAGATGACAATGAAAAGGAACTGTTGGATAGCTTAAATAAATACGATATCATAAAAAAAGCAGATGGCTGTGATGCATACAGAAAATAGGTTAGTTTTAGATGAGCGGGACAGATTACAAACCATTGTATCTGGGTTTAGAGAGTGCAACGATGAGTACGAACAGGGCCTCAAGCGCATGTCAGTCTTAGAACAGGAGCTGCACGAAGCCCATCACCTCATTTCCCACCTTGAGTCCGAGAAACGCGACACTATGGTATCCCATGCCCATAACTTGTTTGAGGAGTTAGTTGATAGTGTGCCCAGCCTTGTTGCTACTGAACCTAACGTAGAACCCACAATTACAATAGACTTAACAAAGGATGATACCTTAATAGCTCATACTTCCAATCACAAGATGGGCATAGTTGAGTGCAGTAGAAACAAACTTAAGAAATATGTGAAAATTAATAAATACATTAGAAAAACTCAAAAACTTATTAAAAGACAAAAAAGTATGTACAAAAAAGTCAAGTATATTAATGAGAGAAGGCACCTAGGTGATGAACTTGACATGTATTCATTATTAATTGAAAATAATATCTCTGATTATATTTTTTTTTTTTTTTTTTTATATTTGGTTCGCCAAATTGACGCCGCCCGCCTGGTGGTAAGTCGTGACGACGTCTAGCGATTGTGGGCCACTCTCACAGCACACATTACTATTGAGAGTGGCCCTCAACTTGACGACCTACGACCTACGAGTCGTTCGGGATCGGAAGGAAGAGGGTGGGATCAGATTGAAGAGCTCTTCAGAACACTCGCCGTGGTAAATACGGTAGAATGCGGCCAAGGAAGCTATTGTTCGGCGCTGAACTAGCGGCTCAAGGCTTCCCGTTACCTCCGGACAATCTATAATACGGATAGCCCGTCGCTGCATAGCGTCGCGAGCGTCCAGCAGATACTTCGCGGAGCCGTCCCAGAGGTGAGAGCAGTATTCGACGCAGGGTCTAATCTGCGTCTTGTACAGCAGACACCTCTGGTCCGGTGTAATAACAATATCTTAAAGTTAGAAACAGAAATTAATAATTTAAAAAAATCACTAGATATAATGACTGATAGGTATTGTAATGTTAAAAGTGAGTATCAGGAATACATTCTGGCGATGAAGGATCTTATGAGTCCAAATTCCACATTGACATCAAACAATCATTTACTTGGTCCTCAGCCGGTCTGTAAGTCCTCGCTGACTTCAAACATGAGCCCTTCACTTGAGTCAAACAAGAAACCCAGTAGTTCCTTTAACAAACAAATTATGGTCAAATCTGAAATAGTGATGTTTTGTGATGAATTAGGGAAATCAATGGACCGGTTACTAAGTTCATATTTAGAACAAAATGTTACTAACTATTGTATGCCGGGATTAACTTACCCTAACATTGTTAAAAATATTAAGAATTGTAATTTAAACAGCGACTGTACACTTTTAATTTTGGTGGGAGATAGGGGAAATGCAGACAGAAATGTAATTGCAAATTGTTTAGAATTACTGAGCTTATTAGATGTCAAAAATATTATTTTATTCACACTTCCTTATAGCCGCGGCTTGTCACAGGCCGAAAACAATCTTAGATATAAGCTAAATCAAACAATACATGCATTGACATTTCATAATCCAAATAAATTCCATTTGGTTGACATAAACATGTATTTAGAAAATAAATTGTTATTGACGGACGATAAATTCTATTTGAATAGATATTTTAGGAGACAGATAGCATCTTCGCTATCATATTTTATTAAATATTCAGCCAAAAACTTGACTAAACAATCTGCTTCTATTGAGCAGAAAAATGACAATGTTTGTCTTGTGACCTTGGAATCTGTTCCAAATAAGGGTGACATAATAAAGTACCTCTTTCGGAGTTGAATAATGATAAAAACCCGAATGATCTTTACGGAGATTTGTTCGGAGTAATCAAATACGAATGCAATAACATTTTCACAAAAAAAAACAATAAATGTAAATCAACTCAAAATTAAATTTAGTGATTGGGCTACGCCTGGAATCTATAATAGTATAAAAAAGTTGTATGAATTATACGAGACAAAGGGATGCCTTTTTTAGTAGATGTACTAATGAGCCACAAGTAATTGAACGGATTAAAAAGTACTCCAAACTGTTCAAAAAAGTTTGTTCAATAGCCAAATCTAATTATATACGGGCTAAAATTGAAAAATCCGATAATAAAACTAAGGCAACATGGAATATTATTAACAAAGAAACCTGTAAAGCAAAGTCACGTGATCGATCCTTCGAGTTAAAAATAGATGATAAACATATTAAAACTGATTCTGCAGTGGCCAATGCATTTGAATCTTTTTCCACAAATGTTCCAATTATAACGACAAATAAGTTAAATTCTTCAAAAAACGTAGCCAATTCTCTTCTCAAATCTAGTGTTGATAAATGTAGAGTTAACTTTGATTTTCAGTATATTGACTCTGTCACTATACTTAAAACTTTTAAACAACTGAATATAAAAAATACTGAGGATCTTTGGGGCATTTCAACCAGTATAATAAAATCAATAATTCCTGCTATTGCGCCTTACCTTGCATTCATATTCAATAAATGTATAGTTTGAAAATCAGTTTCCTAATCTTATGAAGTACAGTAAAATCATTCCTTTATTCAAAGCAGGAGACAAAAGTGATCCTTCAAATTTTCGACCTATCTCCATACTCCCAACACTGAGTAAAATTTTTGAAAAAATAATATTTAATCAATTGCTTTGACATTTTACAGAAAATAAGTTACTTCATAGCAAACAGTTTGGTTTCACTAAAGGCAGAAACACAACGGATGCAGGAGTTGCACTTGTGAAACATATATTTGATGCATGGGAGGAAAAGCAGGATGCCATTGGTATCTTTTGTGATCTATCAAAAGCTTTTGATTGTGTTGATCATGAGACTTTGTTACTAAAATTAGGGTATTATGGTGTTTCGCACAGCTCACTTGGCTTACTGGAGTCTTACCTCACTGATAGAGTACAAAAAGTTAACGTTAATGGCACCGACTCTTCTGGCGCCTCATTAGTCATGGGAGTAACCCAGGGCTCGATATTAGGACCCCTTTTATTCTTAATATACGTAAATGATCTACCTTACTTCACTAAAAATCTTTGTGAAATAGTATTATTTGCTGATGACTCATCATTAATTTTTAAAAGTGATAGACGAAAAGTAGTACTTGACGATGTAAATAATACCCTTTCGGAAATACTGCATTGGTTCACAAGTAACAACTTGCTGCTCAATGCGAAGAAAACAAAATGTGTAAAATTTACTATGCCCAATGTTAGACAGGTGGATACTCATATTACTATGAATAATGAATTAGTTCAAATGGTCAATACCACAGTTTTTCTTGGAATAACCTTAGATAGTAAACTGCAATGGGGTTCTCATATCACAGCCTTGGCAGGAAGACTTAGTTCGGCTGCCTATGCGGTTAGAAAGATAAGGTCACTGACTGATGAAAAAACGGCACGATTAGTTTATTTTGGCTACTTTCATAGCGTTATGTCATATGGTCTGCTGCTATGGGGCTCAGCTGCCGATATTGAGACAATATTCATATTACAGAAACGAGCTATACGAGCAATCTATAGACTCGGACTCCGTGACTCGCTGAAGGAACTATTTAAAGAAATTAATATTTTAACCGTTGCTTCTCAATATGTTTACGACAACATCGTGTATGTACGGAAGAACATAGAACTCTTCAAAAAAAGATCCGACAACCATAATTATAATACAAGAAATAAAAATAAACTGGCAATGACAAAAATTAGACTTCATAAAGTTGGTAATTCGTTTGTAGGCAAATGTATAAAAATACTTAATAAAATTCCGCAGGACCTGGTTGACATGCCTCTTAATAAGTTTAAAATAGTAGTGAAAAAACGTTTGATGAAGAAAGGCTATTATAATGTAGACGAATATCTTAATGATAAAAATGCATGGTCACCCTAATCTGCTGTTGTTAGCCACTCCTACAATACAAATTGTAACACAATGTAAACAAAACATTATTAAAAAGAAAATGGATAATCTACCTGAGTTTCTTGCTGGTATCTTCTCAGGAGAACCAACTTACCGAACCAGCGAAAGAATCATTTTCAAATGGTTATTTATGTAATTAATTTAGTATTTTTATAATAGTACTTGACATAAAATTGTAAAATTTTGACATTCATATGTGCTCTTTATGTGCCTAAACTGAATAAATGAAATTGATTCTTTGATTCTTTGTGACAGTATAGAATACATACATTATTTTCCAGCATCAGAAATTAGAGAGATTAATGTGACAATGCACCAGCATTCTGAGCATTCGTTCAACGTGGTATTGCATGCATAGTGCCACTACTTGTACTGTGTTTTCTTTCTCACTGTTGTAAAAATCGATAATAATGGAATAATGATATTTTTAATCCGCTGCCCTGGGCCGCGGCCGCACCTACGTCCATTGCCAAGCGCCTCCGGTAGACACTGAGGCAATTTCCAGTGGCACCCGGCGGACCTTGGCCACCTGTGTGGCCACTGCGTTGTGGTCGGGTGTTACCCCGCATCTTTTGGGTCGGGTTTTATCCCGCGTCGGTGAGTGAAGGCGTGCGTGGGGTGAAGCCCCACATCACGCAGCCCTTCTAGCCTGCTTCTGTAAGGACGGTGGGTTGCTAATGCATCGGCCTCAGGCCCCGATCATTGAGGTCCTGGGTGTAGTCACGTCTGCGGCGCCCCCACCGCACACTTCAGAACTCAGCGGGGAAGATACGCTCCCTCTCCTTACCGGCCGCCTCCTTCACGAACATAACCTGTTCGCAGAAGGAAACGGCCGCGTTCCACTGGCTCTCGCTAGAGACCATGGCTCGTAGCATTAAAATCCATTACTGGCTTAAGCACGCCTTTGTACATATTGTTCTTGTTTTTTATGTGTTTTGTAAGTTTGTACAATTAAGAATAAAAAAACTAGTACTTACCTAGTTTTTATGTTAGTCGTAACCTTATCCGTTCATCTGTAGGTGTTTTGGGCACTAATTAACGTATCACTTAAATTTCAAATATTCCTTCTCTGTTTCATCTCTTTCACAGCATCTATACAAGCGAAGATGATGATGAAGCGCAGGTGCGGTTCCCGAACGCTGACCTAGTGTTTCTGGGGGACTTCAATGGCCATCACATTGAATGGCTGGGGTCCCTCAAGACTGATCATGCGGGTAGAGCCGCCCATGCGTTCGCTCTCTCCCACGGTCTGACCCAGATGGTATGCGGGATCACCCGGATACCAGACAGGTCAGATCACGCGCCCGCTCTGCTGGATCTACTGCTGACGAGTCGCCCAGCCCAGTACAGTGTTTCGGTAGGAGCCCCACTGGGTAGTTCCGACCACTGTGTTGTTCACGCTGGCATGAAGGTGTCACCTCCTGCACGTCCTGTGCAAACGTCACGACGACTATGGCACTACTCGTCAGCGGATTGGGACGGTCTACGCGATTATTTTGCGTCCGTCCCCTGGAGCCAGCGCTGCTTTGTAGGAAAGGCTCCTTCGGATAGTGCTTTTGCTATTGCTGGCGAGATCAGTTTAGGGATGGATTTTTACATCCCTTTCATTGATGTCGCCAGTATCCGCAGAGCCCGTCCCTGGTTCGGGCGAGATTGTGCCAAAGCTGTTCGACAAAAACAGTCGGCATATCGCGCCTGGATCAGGGCCCGGGCTGTGCGCGACCCAAACGTGGGCCACCTCAAAGCAGCGTACAACCGGGCCACAAAGTCGAGTAAGAGGGCCTTTAAGAGAGCGGATGCCCAGCGCGTCGCGCGGCTTGGTCAGGAGCTCACTTCCCATCCCACGGGCAGCCGTGGATTCTGGCAACTGGCCAAAGCCGTGCAATCTAACTTTTGTCAGCCCTCGCTGCCACCGCTGCGTTACCCAGATGGAACACTGGCTCACAAAGCCCAAGAGAAAGCGGATATGCTCGCAGACCTCTTTGCGGCTAATTCCCGGGTCGACGACCGTGGCCTGCAGCCCCCCGCCATCGCCAACTGTGGCCACACAATGCCTGATATTGTTATCAGGCAATGTGATGTACGGGCAGTGCTGCGGTCACTCGACACGCGGAAAGCCAGTGGCCCTGACGGCATTCCGGCGGTGGTGCTACGAAAATGTGCAGCTGAGTTGTCTCCAGTATTAACGCGTCTGTACCGCCTGTCATACTCTTCAGGGCTCGTGCCGGAGGTCTGGAAGGAGGCGAACGTACAACCGATCCCCAAGAAAGGGGATCGGTCCGATCCAGGCAACTATCGACCCATAGCTGTCACCTCAGTCATTTGCAAGGTGCTTGAGCTCCTTATAAATAAGCAGCTCATGCAATTCCTAGAGGATCACTCGCTAATCAATGATCGACAATACGGCTTCAGGCCAAAGCGATCAACGGGTGATCTTCTGGCATTCGTAACGCATGTCTGGGGTGGGGCTATGGAAAGGCACGGCGAGTCCTTGGCTATTAGCCTGGACATCGCCAAAGCCTTCGATAGGGTCTGGCATGCTTCGCTCCTTTCCAAGCTTCCGGCATATGGTCTACCTCCTCAACTGTGCAGCTGGATTGCCAGCTTTTTAAACGAGCGCCGAGTGCGGGTCCTCTGCGATGGCCAGGCTTCTCGCTTCTTGCAAGTGAATGCCGGGGTACCGCAGGGGTCCGTACTATCACCAACTCTCTTTCTTCTGCATATCAATGATATGCTATCCCTCGGGAACATTCATTGCTATGCAGATGACAGCACACTGCACGGGAGTTACTCGGTTCGTCCGACGGCGGGGCGATCTGAGATTGACGAGGAGAGACGACGACTCGTGGCTGATCTCGACCGTAACCTCGACAGTATCTCTCAATGGGGTACCGAGAACCTGGTCGAGTTCAATGCCCGCAAAACACAGGCGTGTGCATTTACTGCGAAGAAATCCCCTTTCCTTCCCCTACCCTCTCTTCAGAATGCATTATTACCAATGAAGGACAACCTTGATATCCTTGGCATAGACGTTCGTCGAGAGCTCAATAATAAAAACTACATCGAAAGATGTATAGGGCTAGCTTCGCGGAAACTAGGAATACTGAATAAGGTAAAGAGATTCTTTACACCGGACCAGAGGTGTCTGCTGTACAAGACGCAGATTAGACCCTGCGTCGAATACTGCTCTCACCTCTGGGACGGCTCCGCGAAGTATCTCCTGGACGCTCTCGACGCTATGCAGCGACGGGCTATCCGTATTATTGGTTGTCCGGAGGTAACGGGAAGCCTTGAGCCGCTAGCTCAGCGCCGAACAATAGCTTCCTTGGCCGCATTCTACCGTATTTACCACGGCGAGTGTTCTGAAGAGCTCTTCAATCTGATCCCACCCTCTTCCTTCCGATCCCGAACGACTCGTGCCGGGCAGAGATGCCACTCCCACACAGTGGATAGCATGTTCGCGAGAACCGAACGTTTTAAACGTTCGTTTCTCTGCCGAACGATAGTGGCCTGGAACGCCCTGCCTGTGCACGTGTTTCCTCCTACATATAATCCTGGGTTCTTTAAGCGGAGCGTGAAGAGGCACATCAGTAGGTCGTCAAGTTGAGGGCCACTCTCAATAGTAATGTGTGCTGTGAGAGTGGCCCACAATCACTAGATGTCGTCACGACTTACCACCAGGCGGGCGGCGTCAATTTGGCGAACCAAATATAAAAAAAAAAAAAAAAAAGATAGAATAGCGAAGGAATTTCCAATTTCCAAAGTCTAGACCCACCTTTAAATACAAGTAGTTGGAGTTTGGGTGTTTTTATTCAGTAAATTGTTTATTTTCACCTGGATGGAGGACAAATAAGCTCCACACAATCAAAAACAATAATCTGTCAGACACTGACTGACAGATTATTGTTTTTGATTGTGACGTATGTAGAATTGTAGACAGATGCCGAACTCGAAGAACTATTAGTAGAATGTGTGATAGTGCGCACTGTACTATACGACCAAACATGCGGAGATTATAAAAAATAATGCATTGAAAGAGCAGTTTTGGCGTGAAATAGGCGCTCATACAAATTTATCACGTATTGACGTACATAGAAAATAAAATAAATAAAATAAAAAAAAAAAGTGTGTGTGTCAGCTCCGACGCACGACTGGAGTTTACTCCTTAAGTACGAGTATCTACCCATAACAAATTAGAAAGTTGCGCACTAGAGGTGCGCACCAAAAACGTGACACGATTTTCGTTACTTGTTAGTAGGTTTTACCCCTCGGATTTTTCTCATACCGGGCGCCTTATATATGAAAATCGATTCTTAAGGAGTAAACTCCAATAAAATAACGTTTATTATCTTTGAAATTTTTAGAAAATTATTTAGATTCGTCAAAAGTTGGTGTGACTCTACCGAGGGTTCCAAAATGCAACGAGACTGAGAAGAGCCCTCAAGAAACTCAGTTCGGCTTTTTTCCAAAATATTTCTTCTTAAATCTAATACAGAGTTATTTAGAAAGGAGCAATTCGTGTTACAACCCGGCAGCCTTGTCATCTAAGAAATCATTAATACTATAATAAGCTTTATGGCACAATTTACGTTTTATTAGTTTTTTAAATTTATTAACAGATAAATTTGCTATTTCGGTTGTCAATGTATTGTACATTCGAATAAAGTTCCCCGCAAAAGAATTACTCACTTTATGAAGCCTAAATTTAGGAACTGCCAGTTTATCCTTATTTCTTAAGTTTAGATTATGATTATCACTATTTTTCACAAATTTACTTTTGTTCTTGTGGGTATACAATAAAATTTCATAAATATACTGTGAATACACTGTAAGGATGTTAATATGCATAGTAGTCTTTTGTGAAAGTATAGAATACATACATTATTTTCCAGCATCAGAAATTAGAGAGATTAATGTGACAATGCGCCAGCATTCTGAGCATTCGTTCAACGTGGTGCCTTTGCATGCATAGTGCCACTACTTGTACTGTGTTTTCTTTCTCACTGTTGTAAATCCTATTAATATTAGAAACGCGAAAGTTTGTGAGTATGTAAGTATGTATGTATGTATGGATGGATGGATGTTTGTTTCTCTTTCACGTAAAAACTACTGAATGGATTTTAATGAAACTTTACAATAGTATAGCTTATACATCAGAATAACACATAGACTACAATTTATAAAGATATTGTGTGAATTGTTCAAAATATGACGCGGCGCGACGGGGACGGGAAAAAATCCAAATTACCATGCGGACCAAGTCGCGGGCGACCACTAGTTAATCTATAATAATGGAATAATATTTTTTTTTTAATCCACTGCTCTGGGCCGCAGCCGCACGTAGGTTGCCATTGCCAAGCGCCTCGGATAGACACTGAGAGAATTCCCAGTGACGCCCGGCAGACCGTGGCCACCTGTGTGGCCACTGCTTTGTTGTGGGATGTTACCCCGCATCTTTTGGGTCGGGTTTTATCCCGCGTCGGTGAGTGAAGGCGTGCGTGGGTTGAAGCCCGCAGACCTTCTAGCCTGCTTCTGTAAGGACGGTGGGTTGCTAATCCATCGTCCTCAGGCCCCGATCATTGAGGTCGATGGTCCTGGGCGTAGTCACGTCTGCGGCGCCCTCGCCACAGACTTTGGAACTCAGCGGGGAGGCGTATCCTCCCCGCTGAGTTCCAAAGTCTGTGGCGAGGTTCCCTCACCCTACCGGCCACCTCCTTCACGAGCATAACCTGCTCGCAGAAGGCAACAGCCGCGTTCCACTGGCTCTCACCATGGCTCGTAGCATGGTCTCCATCAAGAGAGTATCTACGCCCAGGCCCACAACGAGCTCCCGGCGCCGACTCGCCCACGCTGAGCATTCCACTAACGCGTGGAATGCCGTATCTTCTCTTCGCCAGAAGCCTCGCAGTGTTGACACGTGGGTGTGACCTCACGATGCATGCGATGGAATAATGTACGGACGGTCATACACTACTGTCTTCTAATACCACATTCTGGGAACACAACATTAAAAAACCGTATAAAAATACGGTTTTTTAATGTTGTGTATAGTCTCAATATCCCTGACGTCATATGATTTGCCCACAACCAATTGATTGATTGGTCCCACATAATAGTAGTATTGCAGCTAACTACAGCGGTTACACTTTCCTCTTCTCTGTTCAATATTATCTATCTCCTCTACATGTCTAAGGTCTGATGGAAGAAACGCTATTACTGGCTTAAGCACGCCTTTGTACATATTGTTATTGTTTGTTATGTGTTTGTAAATTTGTACAATTAGGTTTTTATGTTAGTCGTAGCCTTATCCGTTCATCTGTAGGTGTATTGGGCACTCATTAACGTATCACTTAAATTTCAAACATTCCTTCTCTGTTTCATCTCTTTCATAGAATGTATGCAAGCGAAGATAGAATAGCGAACAATTCCGAAATTTGAAATTTTAAGTAGAACCTATAAAATGAGCACTCGTTCGTTTGGTCGAAAAGTCTAAACCCACCTTTAAATTCAAGAAGTTGTAGTTTGGGTGTTTTTATTCAGTAAATTGTTTATTTACACCTGTATGGAGGACAAATAAGGATTTTGGTCCATGCGACAACTCCATATTCAGTGTATAACAATTTAGAAAAGCTTTTTTTGGGATTCCCAGCCAATTATTATCCAACCACAAATTATTTAGGTTGGTCACACTCTTGAAGAACTTGGTCACACTGTTAGTTCACCCATTCATTCAATCGGTCCTAATCGGACAGTCCGATAGCCCGTTCACATCTGTCAGACAGAGTTTTCTTGTCCATGCGCGGACATCCGAACGATGTGTACAGCGCTTAACTTTACACTGTTGACGTATGAGTATGACGTCAATAAATCATACATAGGTTGACGTGCTATTGTTTTGAATTGATGTTATACCTAGATATAAGTAAATTTATTTGAGATAAAAGCCTTATTTTGTTAATTGACAGTTGATGTAATGATGGAGGGAGTTGACAATGTACTGGATCCCTCCGCACAAGGGCTAACCTCAGAGTGTGACCTGCCTCTGGAAATTATCATAAAGGAGGAGCTGGACACTGAGGATTTTGGTGAGTTGTCTTTCTTTTATATAAAACTAAAGAAGCATCATATCCTCACATAACTACTGAGTATTATTTATTACTATGTCTGTCTATCTATACATAGGAATAAGTGTCCCGGAACCAGTGTAGTAGGGGGATTTCTCTGACCACTAAATCCTTACATGTGGTACAGGGATTATCTCAAACTTGATTCACCTTGGACATCACGGTCTTTCATGCAGTAGAAGCGCAGGAAGCAGCATATTTCTCGACACGCTAACCTTTCATGACATAATCCGTCGGGCTCTTCCTACCGCCGGTATCCCAGCAGTTCGTGAACCTGATGGAATGTCGTTATTGCCATGGAAGATGGGAAGGCCTTCTTTGACGCCTGTATATTGTGTAGATTTTAATGTGTATAGTATAGTTTTTAGTAAGTGAAAATAGTATTTTTATCTACTATTATTTATATTGTAATTATTTAACTGTGTCCGTATTGTAAATAAATACAATATACTGTGCATAACTGAATATTTATTAATATTTAAATTTGAAATAATATGATAAAATTATTTCCAATAACCAGTTTCTATACAGTACTAGTGGTCGCCGCGTGGTAATTTGGATTTTTTCCCGTTCTCACACAATATCTTTATAAATTGTAGCCTATGTGTTATTCTGATGTATAAGCTATATTATTGTAAAGTTTCATTAAAATCCATTCTGTAGTTTTTACGTGAAAGAGTAACAAACATCCATCCATACATACATACATACATACTCACAAACTTTCGCGTTTATAATATTAGTAGTAGATACACTGTCTAAAACATTACAAAGTGAAAACACACATACATATCACGCCTATATCCCGCAGGGGTAGGCAGAGGTGCATTACACACCCACAGTTTGCTAGTATTTTTAGTCCCACGTAATAGGGGGCAAGCAAACAGTAATATAATAATAATATCTTACATTCTCTTTTATTTACTTACAGAAGATGTACAACACCAATGGAACATTGAGATATCTGTGGACAACATGAAGGAAGAAATTGAAGAGTTTGTGGATACTGGTGAGTTTTGCTCTATATACTGCAGTGTTGCAAGCACTACCATAACGGAAGATCTGGAGTAGGTACCAACAATTTCAGGGGAGCTCATAAGTTTTGTGGTAGTACCACCATTAACCTAAGCAATAAAATAAAATCAGGGGAAATAATTCCTAATACATGATAACTGTTTCACTTTTTATTTAATATACAGGATTTAACCTGACCGCTTTCGCTTTATAGCCAGTTCAACAATGGCTTGAAGATATGTTAGACAAATTCAAACTCGAGTTAGAGAAGGATAGGTCCATAAATTTCTTAGATTTGACTATTACTAGAAATGAGGGTGGGCATGAATTCCGGATCTTTCGCAAACCCACTCATACTGACACAGTAATTCCCGCTACTTCCTGTCATCCTTGGCAGCACAAATCTCTCAATCAATAATCACTTTCTCCAATAAATTTTAACCGCGAATTAAATATTATTTATCAAATTGCTAAATCTAATGGTTACAGTACCAAGCTTGTGGTCAGCTTAGTTGGAAGGCGGCGAGCGTCAATTACGCGTAGTTTACTATATGCTGTTCCCCCGGATCGTGACGTCCATCGGTATAGAGCTAGTTTAACTTAGTTAGGTCCGATATCTGATAAAGTTGCCAAAATTTTACGTGAAAATAATATTCATGTCATGACGCGTTTAGAACGGACAACACTATCCGGAGAAATATTTGCAATGTTAAGGAGAAAATTGAGGATGACAGGAAGTCAGGTGTGTATAGGCTTAAGTGTGGGGATCGTGAGGGTGTTTATATTGGCCAAACCGGCCGTAGTTTCGCAACGCGGTATAAAGAACATAGCTTTTAGAAAGCTTTTAGAAACAATCGCCCAGAACGGTCTCATTTCGCAAAACATTTGTTAGACTCCGGTCACTCCCTACCTAATCCTCACACTTATGACGTTCTGTACACCTGCAACAAAGGACTGAGGCTTTCGGTTTTGGAACAATTAGAAAACTACAAACATAGACGCTTGAACCCTAATATTTTAAATGATCAACTTAATTTCGCCTCTTCCCCTTTGCTGCGGGTAGGTATACGTCATTCAAACAACGGTGGTGGGTAGACATAAAATAATTTGGTGTAATGGTTGTGGGTAGAAATAAAAAACCTTAGGATATAAATAGGTGCAGTTTACGAGTTGTGGCTCATTCGGTCGCCGTGCGCCGAGACATCAACATCTCCTGATGATGCCCCTGGTTGGGGGCCAAACACGTGTCGAGGTTTTGTATTATTTTTTGCACGATAACACAACTCTCATATATATTCTATTTTCAAAATTATTTCTCTATTCTTTCGGCCTAATTTTAAGTGGGTTTGGAACTTTGGAGGGCGGTTATGTGCATGAATAAATACGAGAGTTGGGTAATTTGCATGTGGCGGAATATTGCAAAGTAGTTAGATTTATTTATTGAGCGGAGCGTATCTTAGACGACAAGTGTAAATCGTTTGTCTGCCAACTCCTCCGAAACGGCTCGACCGATTTTGACCAAATTTTGTATGCTGGTCGACATCATACCCGGGAGTGCATATCTCTGAAATCATGAAAATAGAGCATTAAGAAAAACAATACAAATTTGCTCCGCTCAACATTTGCAATTAGTAGCATGCATTGCATACCTAGTTTTATTTATATGTTAGTGTAGTAAAATACTTGTTTAATAAATATGTAAAGTGTGACATCAACCTTTGATAATGCTATAAAGCGAAACCGGTTAGGTTAAATCCTGTATATTAAATAAAAAGTGTACAAGCGTTTATTTTTCATATATTACTTACTATAAGTATCACCAAGTGCCGACAATCGAAACCATCAACTATATAAGGAAATAATTGGTGAACTACTTTTTGAATTGGCACAATTATACCCTAGGAGATGTAGATACCTGGTGTCAATTTGAATACCTTCTGCGTGCGAACAAGAGATGCTCGACAACAGACGTGAGAGCGGCCGAGCCTTGGGCTGCGGAATTGAAAATAAATTAATAGAAAGGAGATGTAGATGAACACACTAAAAGCTAAAAGTCCCCAAGTGTAGGGGCTTTGCTAAAAAAGGATATTCAAGGTTAAATGTCTAACTCCACAAGAGTTTGTTTCGGAGCTTAGGTATTTCTATGTATATTATGTTGTATGTATTTAGAATTATATAAGTATGTTTATCAGTTGTCTAGATCCCATAGCACAAGCTTATAGCTTAGTTTGGGCAAGATGACGTTGTGTGAGAATGTCCAAAAATATTTATTTATTTATAAACTTAATAAATAACCTCTAATCGTAGAAACCTGAAACTCGGGATCTATGAATGTCGTAGACATCAGCTAAGATAGGATTTTCCAAAATTGCATCCCATAAGGGATGAAAAAGGGGAAGGCAAAGTTTGTTGGTACCACATGATTACTCAGAAACTACTGCACTGATTTTAATAATTCTTTCATCCATATAAAGTTACGATATTAGAAAGTAATAAAGGTTTTATAACATCACGCTACAACCAATAGGAGCGCGGCAGGATAGTGTAAGGTATTTTAGAAAGACAACACCAAGTAGGTTTCCAACAATTATTTATTCTTTCTTATGACTCCACAACCAGTAACTACATCCAGTCTTCTGTTTTCACCTAGGTACTAAATATGAATAAGTTTAGGTGTAAAGTTTAATAGGATTATTAAGTTTGGGATTGCTCAATAAGTTTAGATATTACAAGAAGTGAAACTCTTTTAGAACAAAAAATCCAATATGGCTGCCCGGTATGACCATTGTAGAATTACAGTTTCTACTACAAAACATGAAACCTTACAAAAGTGTTAAATATAACTCGTTGGACATTTTTTAACCGCAATATCTCAGAAGTGGTAAAACTTAGGAATTAAATTTAAGGATCATTCATTATATATGCTTCTAATAAATCTGTAGAAGTGAAAATTCTGTACATTGAAAATGTTAAAAGAATAAATAGCAGGGGGTGTTACTAGACCGACACCGAACTCAAAAATGTGATTAAAAAAGTTTTTGTCTGTCTGTTCAGGCATCACGCATAAACTACCGGTTCGATTACGATGAAACTTAGTATAATTATTCTTTAATATCCTGGGCACGACTCTGGGTACTTTTTATCCCGGAAAAGTATATACAATAAAAAACAAACTTAATTTTGCGGTTCGATCCCTAGACCCGATTACTATACCAACCGCAAATAATAAGTTTGTCATAGTTTGTTAAATTTTTTATATTGGGTTCGCCAAATTGACGCCGCCCGCCTGATGGTAAGTCGTGACGACGTCTAGCGATTGTGGGCCACTCTCACAGCACACAATACTATAGAGAGTGGCCCTCAACTTGTGTGCTTCAAGCTGTAATCCTCATATTTGAAATCTCAATGAAAACGAATTTTGACAACGCTAAAAAATAATAAAGTAAAGGAAGTAATATTATATATTAAGCGGAATTATTTTACGACTATTTGTTGGCATAAACTTTGAACCGAAAATCGCAGGCGTTCCGGAGAAAGTTGAAGTTTTCAAATGTTCAAGCCATAATCAAGGACTATTTCTGAGATTTGACATGTCGTTACGACTATTTGATGACAACTTTTTGGAACCTAAACCAATTCGATAGGCTTTACCGTTTGCTTGCACCAGAGATGAGGATTACAGCTTGACGGTCAAGCCATAATCCTCATTAACTTATAGCTATAACGCTGAAACTATAATATGACTATTTTTTTTACAGGTACGACTATTTCATGACTATTTTTTAGCGTTGTTAAAATTCGTTTTCATTGAGATTTCAAATATGAGGATTACAGCTTGAAGCACACCTCAACTTGATGACCTACTGATGTGCCTCTTCACGCGCCGCTTAAAGAACCCAGGGTTATATGTGGGAGGAAACACGTGCACAAGCAGGGCGTTCCAGCCAGGCCACTATCGTTCGGCAGAGAAACGAACGTTTAAAACGTTCGGTTCTCGCGAACATGCTATCCACTGTGTGGGAGTGGCATGTCTGCCCGGCACGCGTTGTTTGGGATCGGAAGGAAGAGGGTGGGATCAGATTGAAGAGCTCTTCAGAACAGGTTACGTCACCCGCAGTGTAGTTCACTAAGGGGCGCTGCACACAGCTAAGATACTATAATATTATAACTTAAGATACAATATCGCTCGCCATATAATTCAAGCAACCCGTCGCGCAATTGCGCAAATCGATTTTTTTGATTTTGAGGTCAAAGGTCAACGAAATTTAAAAATCTAAAAGCACTTTGCACATATTCAGACCATGACCTTTCCAATGATATATCACTCATGGCTGTAGCTTCTATAGTTTAGGAGGAGTTGTGTACACAGTGTTGTAATATACAACGTGTTTCATATTAGTGTGGTCATATTTGACCCTCGTTACACATGCGCGTTGAGTTAACTATACGCATGGACAAAATTGCAAATACAAGTTTAGTTAAAACTTTTAAGGTGTCATGTAAATTTAATTGATTTGTTGATTTAATCGATATTTTATAAACCCAACACTACCTAGGGTCAAATTTAGTCGTAAGGTTCAGTCCCCTTCGATGAATCGTAAACAACTCTTATTTCATATGCTCCTGGTACAGAATACTATTTTGTAGTAATGATAGGTTGTGGACTTTAAACAACAAAAACTTACCGATTTCATTGTGCATGTCATCCTGGTAGATAGGTAGGTACTGTGTTCCACAATAAACATAACTAACTCACTAATATCACGAAACTTAGATAAACATTATTGAATTTAATAAAAAATACACTTCCTACCTAAGATACTAATAAACACTAAACTAAAAAGTAGGTACTAAAGTAAGGGCTCGAAATGTTCGCCGCCTTGATCAATGCACAGTTGGGTCCGTCGCATCATGCTGGCAGTTAGTTAGTTACATTACACAGCATGTCTGGAGTTACACTGCTAAATGCATCAAATATTTTAGACTCCATATCTTTATGTGTGAGACATACCGCCCTGCACACTTTGTTTCTGACATAGCCCCATAAAAAAAAGTCAAGTGGTGTGAGATCCGGTGACCTCGGAGGCCAAGGTATGGGACCACCATGTCCGATCCACTGGTTAAACCGCTCATCTAAATACGCCCGTACATCTCTCGCATAATGTGCTGGCGCCCCGTCTTGCTGGTACATCATATTTGTGTACAATGTTACAGGCAACTTTTCAAGTTCGGTTTCACCGTTTAGCGAACTCGGTAGCACGAAAGGACCAATTAAAATATCTCCGATTATTCCCGCCCAAATGTTAACACGCCACTGATGCTGAAAGTTGTTTTCTGCAGATGCGTGTGGGTTCTGATGAGTCCATACATGTTCGTTATGCTGGTTACTGATACCAGCACGAGTAAAAGAGGCTTCATCGGTCCATAAAATACGGTTCGCGAAACTAGGGGATCGTTGTGCTTCCTCTCGGTACCACTGGCAAAAGTTGAGACGTGGTACGAAATCAGCCGGTGTCAGTTCTTGGGTGTGCCTGAAGTGGTACGGATGTTGACCATCTGCTTTTAGCACGCGCCATACTCTCAAATGATTCATTCCCAGAACAATTCCAGCGCGGCGAGTACTTGTTCTGGGATTGGATTGAAAATGCTCGAGAATACTTTCTTCTTGCTCTGGTGGTGATCTGAGCGGGAACCACGGAAAGAACCAGTGTCATGTAAACGGTTCACCATTTTTCGGAAGCACTCCACACCGCCGCCGTTCACCTTCGAGTCTATTGTCCACAAATCTTTCTCGATAAAGGCGACGAGCTTCACGCAGACTGCCATCGGCTGCCCCGACGCAAAGTATCATTTCATAATATTCACTATTACTTAAATACGCCATGATCGATTAACACAGATTACTACGTACGCCTAATATCAAAGTTTACTTGCAACTGAAAAGAAATTAGATAATTGTAAGTGTTGTCCAAGTCCAATGTCTTATTTCCTTGAATTACGTCGTAATTTTGGTAAAAATCTAATAAAAGTACCAAGTAGGTACTTAGTTTTATTTATGAAAAAAAGTTAGTAGGTACCTAGTATAAAATAATTTAAGAGATAAATAATAACATAATTATTATTTACCATAAACACAGGATATTTCCCTAAGACCTATGAAATAAAATAAAATTGTTGAATGCCAGCGGCGTCGCTCTCATGATAGTATGCATGTAAATACATTTCGAAACCTACTTAAACCCATTTAAAAAAAACCGCTTCAAGATCCGTTGCGTAGTTTTGAAGAACTAAACATACATTAGGACAGACAGACGGAAAAAGCGACTTTCTTTATCCATGTAGTCTAAGATTAGTAATTTATTACCAATTGCTAAAATGAACAAATATCCAGCATAAAGAAAGCTAACAAAGTCCCCGTTTATGAAGAACATTGCGTTAACTTGCAACACCGGAATAATATGGTTTTGTGGTAAAATTTACGTGTTGTGACGTGTACGTCTTTGATATATGCCGACATCGCTACTGATACCTAGTTTCTTCAAAGCGGTTCCAATCAAAAAAGTGGGCGGTCCTCTTTGTAATTTTTAGGGGTCCTTAAGATACATATTAGTGAAACTGACACCAACACCTCCTACTTTTTCTGATATCCTCGTTCAACCATACAAGTTGCCACTTTTAGCGATAATGTTTTATGAACTTTTATGCATCACATTATCATGACGAATCGAGAACCTAAGTACCTACTCTTTTTTAAAGTCGGTCAAAAATAACCAAACACCTTGCAGATCATTTACTTCATGGTAATTGAGTCGAAAGAGAGTTCACGATATGGTAGTGCAGTGACTGGCATCCACGATCTCTCTATCCCGAAACTGAATACCTACATACTACTATACCCACCAGCGTTCTCAACAGCTACAACATAAACTTCTACACAAACAGCAGTTGTATTTTAAATATCTGTGCGGAACCAATTTATAAAAAGTGTAAATTTAAGGAAGACAAGAACATAAATGTTTCTTCTCTTTTCTTCGACAGCAAATGCGTTGCTCCTGGTATTTGAGTAGGTTGACAACAAATTACGTGTGAGTTGTGACATTCACGACAATGACGTGATACATAAATTCATAGAAAAACTTCAAAAATAACTTTGAGTAGGCACTCTTTATTTTGACCCCAAGTTGTGATTCGGAAACTATTTTGTATGATAACTATTGATAAAGTAACTTTATCTGTTGGTTAAAATTTTGAGTAACAACGAGACTGTCCGAATCTATTTCACTGTTTGGCAAACCTACTTGAGGTCAAATCTAGAGTTCATTCTAATCATATGTTTATTTTGTAGTGCAGTCTTAGAGCTTCATTTCAATGAGCTATCGATAAAAAGGAAAATTTATCGACTACGTCATTATACGTCAATATTTTATTAAATTAATTAAAGACTCCGCGCAATATATTATTTAGGCCCTACCCAACGCAACCTTGAGATATGACCACACTAATATGAAACACGTTGTATATATATATAGATAGATAGATAGATGGACGCACGACGTAGATAATAAATAATATTTCATATTTTCGTATCTTAAGATGAATTTTTATGGTATAATAGAGAATATAATAGAGAAACTGGTGTAGGGGTGCTTTATGAACGCAATAAAACCCAAAACAATGGTTTTTAGAACTTTTGTCTGAATGTTTGAACACACTAATCTCAGAAACGATTTGATTTTTTGATTTGAATTTGCGGTTTGGTTTTCAATCGCTTCATAAATAAAAAAGTTATGTAGATCTAAAGTAACACGCAGGCGGAGCTGCGGGCAACAGCTAGTTGTATATAATTATATATGTTAATTTTTTTTTAAATTCACCGCGTACGAGATATTTAAAAATAACGTATACGTTGATACTTGACCTTGAATAACATTTTTAGCACAGCCTCCACGCTTCAGGACTTCTAGTGTATTCATCTCTAACCGTTTACCGCCTGGCCACGGGATTATCGCCGTAGCGAAAATTCGCGCGGTGCGACCGGCGACGCGTCTAGCGACTAGAATAAATTAATAGAAATGTACTTATCAAACCACGCGGAGCGGCGACCGGCGAAATGTACCGCGCGAATCGCACGGGCGACTGGCGGCGCGACGTGCGAGTGAAACAAAAACTGGACGTACGGAGCAAGCCACGGCATCGGGCGACAGTCGCGGCGACTAGGCCCGTGATCAAAAAAGTTTAGTTGTTTTCGCCGCGAAAAAAACGAACACAGAGACTTTTATTACTGAAATACTAGCTAATTACTAATATAATCTCTTACTAATGTAGTGGTTGTTGGGAGGTATTATTGGGACGTTTACAGTAACACAATATGTGGATGAATGAATATTTATTGTTGACATGCATTCGCTTTTATAATAATGTATACAAGTACCTATAGTACTAGAATATTCCCGACGATACAAAACTGGTTTAGGTAGGTGTGGCTTAGACAATAGGAACAAGTTTAAATACCTATACTTATGTTGTACCTACGAGTTGTTTACTTTCATCTAATTGGTGGAATATTATGGTAGGTTGTCGAAGGTTCTAGGCACACCTCCTTGTACTCGTATTATCTAGAAGTTTCGTATGACGTCAGAGATAAGATATGCGCCACACTAGCGTAGCGTAAAAGTAAATCTAAACTAATATAAACGAAAGTTTCGACACTCATTCTGATGTACTCGACATTTTTTTCTGGATACATTCTCGTACTTCTTGTGGAATTCTCCATCTATACCTCTATTCCTATTGAAAGCATGTACTCCACGATGTCTTCCAAATATTAAGTCTTGAACCAAAAAACTATTACTTTCTAAGCAACATCGAGATAACTTTGATAAAGACATTTCGCTCTCAGACTTCCTTACTAGTCGTGGCATGCAAAATAGACGCGCGAATTTCCGCAGTCGCCGCCGGCGCCGCTGCCGCCACCGTCGTCGCAGAAACCCGTGGCCAGGCCGTTAGGTTTAATTGAACTAATTCAAAAATACTACAGGAATTATTTCCCCTGATCGATAATTTTCGACGTTCCTTGCTCGTACTACCAGTAATTTGGACATTAATTCGGGTCGAAAACGACTATAACCGTGTAGCTGACTATAAACGCCTATAACTGCTCCGCTCTGTCTCTGTACCCGAGCGACCAAGCCAAGTAGCGGAGTTTTGTTATTCTCAAAGGTGTCTCATAATAACCTTAGAAATAAATAAAAATCAGTGGAGGTGGTACATACTAAAAGTCCTCAAGTGTCTTTTTTAGCACAGACCCTGTGCTAAAAAAGATTAAGGTTAAAGGTCAACGTTTTCGGTATTTTGAATTTTTCTCTTAAACGGTGGATTTTAGCAAAAAATAGTCAAGGATAAAGTTGTAGTCTATAAAATTATCTACAGTGATGATGCTTCAACTTTTTCCAAATTACTTCTGAGATTTTGCGGTTACAAAATGTCAAACAAGTTATATTTTCCACGCTATGCTGCCGCACTTCTATTGGTTGTAGCGTGATGTTATATAGCCCATGTTACTCTCTAATATTGTCACTTTACATAGGTGACAACTATATACTTTGGGGTCGGGTTTTATCCCGCGTCGGTGAGTGATTCGGTTAGCCTCACAGCACGCATCCCTTCTAGCCTGCTTCTGTAAGGTCGGTGGGTTGCTAATCCATCGTCAACAGACCCCGATCATGGTGGTCGATGGTCCTGCGCGTAGTCACGTCTGCGGCGCCCTCGCCGCATACTTCGTAACTCAGCGGGGAGGGTACGCTCCCTCACCCTACCGGCCGCCTCTTTCACGAGCATAACCTGCTCGCAGAAGGAAGCGGCCGCGTTCCACTGGCTGCTGCTAGAGACCATGGCTCGTCTCCAGCGAGAGGAAATAGTGATAGGTAGGTTGATAAGTACTAACTACCTGCCCTATAAATAGCTGACGCGTAGGACGAAGAGTGACGACCCCATGCGGATAACTTCAATTTGCGTTACATTGCTCCTTTAGTTTCTTTTTTTTTGCCATTTTATATGAGGTGATTAGTAAATATGTTATGATTATGTTGCAGAATGACTATATACGTCGAAATAGTAGTAAAAAAAATGCATGGGTTTAAATTCTTGTCGTAGTTTTTTAGATTTTTATTAAGGAATAGTATTTTTTATCTATTCTGTCTATACAGATGATATGAATTTAAGTTTTTGAAATTGAAATGCTAATTTTTCGCTAAGTAATACATCTTGCAGTTTGCAGCAAGGATCCCCCAAACCCCCTACATTATTTGTCTTTTAATGTGGAATCTTAATTAGTATTTCGCTTGCAGACAGTCTTTGCAATATTCGCGTTTATGTCGCAAATGTTTCAATTAATAACGAACTACCGAAACATGTATGTGTTCGATATCAAACACAAAATGTATGAGGAGAACGATATGTATTACTTGTCGGTTCACTTACTATTAAGAAAAATGTGAAACGTCACTCTCGAACTAAACTGCTTGCTAAGCACATCCTATCATATTATTGTATTTATTAAATTACTAGTGGTCCCGGCGAACTTCGTACCGCCTGAAATTTTGCTTATAAACCTTCCCTGAACCTCCACGAAAATTTTAAAACCCAAATTATCCAAATCTGTCCAGCCGTTCACGCGTGATGTCGTGACCAACGGAGATAGGGATTCATTTTTATAAATAGAGATAAAGTAAAGTATTGTAAAGTACGTTAAAAGCCTTTCTGTTGCTAACAGTATGTACCTGTTTTTATTTATTTACTAATATTATGAATATCTCTTTTTTTTAAATACCTATTTTATTAAAAAAAAAGTTAATAAAAAAAAACATAGTTTGAAAATAAATAATGACGGCTTCATCTTCCAATATTAGCCTTGTTCCGGAAAATATTAAATACAGTAGTGGCGTGAGCGAGATCGCCTTATGGACATTGTACGCGGGAGTGAGAAGAGCAAGCGCGTAGTTTGCACAGTTGATAAAAACCAAAATATTCAAAAGTAGTGCAATTATGAAAACCAATTCACAACTATGTCATACTAATTTATACCCAAAGTATGAAAGTCTATCCTTTTTTTTTCACTTTAAAAGAGTAGTTTTTGCAATTTTTAAAGGAACACTTTGGCCTCGTGAATCGTCACACTGCCAACGCGGTCGCGAAGCGGCTGAGGCGCCAACTCTGAAATTTTGATGGTGGACCGAGTTGAAGTGGTGCCGTTTTTAAGGCCGTAATCTTGAATCTAGGGTATATTTAATCTAAGGAATGCACCATTAAATTTTTTAGAAGTAGTCCTTTTACACCCTGTATAATGTAACTTTATTTTAGAATGATTCGAATTTTATCAAATAAAATAACAGGACGCGACATGATTTATTTGCACTCTGAACAAGGGAACTGTTCGAGTCCGAACAATGTCTCGCATTGTTTCTGCGAATTATTTAGCAAAATATTTGAGCATCTGCATTTGTTTAGAAAAATATACATTCATTGATATGTTTGACTTCAGATGTTCATCCTGAAAGAGGGCACGAAGTACAGGACGTCATCGTAGGACCGAGCACCTGTACGACTCACTCTGTAGAAGAAGGACCCGCTTACCAAAATTTAACTAGCTCAAATACAAATAGCACTGCTGACGATAATTATGACAATATAGAAATATCTGCAAATGAAATAAGCTTAATCCGAAGGACTAATCGTTCAAAGGGCACTAAACAATTCTCATGTGATACTTGTCAGAAACGTTTCAATTGTGAATCTAAGCTCACGAGACATGTCCGCACGCACACTGGTGAGAAACCTTATAAATGTAGTGATTGTATGAAATGTTATAGGGAAAAAGATAAATTGAAACTGCATATGCGTACACACACTGGTTATAAACCTTATAAGTGTAGTGATTGTATGAAGTGTTTTAGTGTTAATAGTAGTTTAATAATGCATATGCGTATACACACTGGTTATAAACCTTATAAATGTAGTGATTGTAAGAAGTGTTTTAGTGTTAAGACTAGTTTATTAACGCATATCCGTACACACACAGGTGAGAAGCCTTATCAGTGTATTGTTTGTACAAAATGTTTCAGTGACAGGAGTAGTTTAGTGCGACATAATCGTATACACGGTAATGATGTTGATACACGATGACACTTGTGTATATTGTCTGATAGAAACTAGAGTATCCGACACTAGTGTCAGCGTGTGTACACTGCCTAACGCTAATGGCAGTGTCAGTATCGTTGACGTAGAGTCAGGACTTGCGCAGTCGGACACAAGCGTCACGAGTTCTGAACCTTATAGTACAAGAAATTAAGTTGAAAAATCAATCAAACCCGGAAAATATTAAATATAGTAATTTTCTTTTGGAATTCGTTAGTGTATGCTCCTGGTAGTCTAAATATAGTTTTGCGTGGTATTCGGTCCGTTGCGTTAGCCACTATATTAGTTTAAGGGTACATTTTTGTTTGTTGAATAACCCTTTATTTTTTCTTTATGTAGCAATTTGCTCTTGCGAGGAGCTGACGGAGGTCACTTGCAGTTAATATTGCGTTTTGAGTGGTATTCAGTTGTTTGCGTTAGCCACAACTACAAACAAACAAAAAAATACCCTTGAATTAATATTGTTCTTAACGCAGTGAACCGAATACCACGCAAAACTAAATGTAAACTACTAGCGTCTGTGAACAAACAAAGTTCATCATTCAATTTAAGGCTCTGGTTAGCCAGAGCCTTAATTTGAATGGTGAAGTTTGCATTGAACTAAATACCACGCAAAACGATATATAGACTGCTAGTGACTTTTTACAGCATTACCAAAAAAAAATGGCTACATAAAATAATTGAGTTATTCAACGAAAAGAAATTTACTCATATATTAAGAGTGTGGCTAGGAGAGGGGCTCGTAGTCTAGTGGTAACCGACAATGTTAACACATTGCAAAGGTTAAGCAACATCGACTTAGGCCGGTCTTAGGATGGGTGATCATTTCTTAAGACACTGAGACCCTTCCGTGCCTCGGAGAGCACGTTAAGCCGTCGGTCCCGGTTGTCATACAAACATCTATGGCAGTCGTTAGGGGTAGTTTGGAGCCCTAAATCAAAAATCCGACCGGTCTAACACCTGAACTTCGATATCGCCCATGGGTTGTGGAGGTCAGATGGCAGTCGCTTCACGGAAAATATCGAAGTTCAGCCGAATCGTAGTTAGACTGGAAAGCCGACCCCAACTGAGTTGGGAAAAGGCTCGGTGAATGATGATGATATTAAGAGTGTGGCTAATGCAGCAAACCGAACAACACGCAAAACTCAATGTAGACTACCAGTGTTTAAAAAATTTCGAAAGAAACTTGTTCCTAAAAGTAAAAACAAACGAGTTTTTAAATAAACGAAATACACCACTAACTCAATATGGTCGATAACACAATGAACCGAATACTACGAAAATGTAAATATAGACTGCCAGTAGCTCCCCCAGCGCATTATTTAAGAAAAATGTTATTTTAAACTATTTATTCAACAAACTCTTAAATTCAAGATGGTGGATAACGCAAACAGACTTCTAGACTAGACTTCCAAGGACTAAGAATTCTGAAAGAAAATTGCTGTATTAAATTTTTCCGGGGCAAAGACTTTAATCAGCTGTACATAGCTATGGCCATATGACACTAGGTGTAGTGTGAGTAGTAATTAGTACGGAATATAAGAGTATTAACAGATTTTCCTACTTGTTATAGTTTCAGACCTGCCCAGTCTGACCCGTTTGAATGTTACTGTATAGGTCCCGATTGATTTAAATAGGTAAAAGTTAAATATTGCTCTTTGTTTTATTTCTTGTTATTGTAAGTATTTTAGATTTGAAATATAATTTACAGTTTACGAGTTTGTAATGTAAATATTTTTAGTATATAACTATGTATATTTTGTACATTTTAATTCTTATTGTAAATAAACATATTATAAGTTTACGAGTTAAATCAATCAAAACTACCGTACACGTTGACACTTAGACTGCTTCGGTGGCGTGGTCGATAGTGCATCGGCTTTCGACTCCGGAGTCTCGGGTTCGATTCCCGCGTCGAATCAAATATTTGTGTGATCCACAATTGTTTGGCATGAACCCAGGAAACGCCCACAAGAGCCATTTCTATAGAGAATATCTGCCAGATTTACGTGAAAATCTCGTGAAAATTTAAAAAATAACGTATTATTAACACCAATCAACCCCCCCGGAAAAAACATTAGAACGTTATTTTGACCTTATTTACCCCATTTTGCCCCGAACCAAAAAAGCTCACAAGGAAAAAATTGTATTAAGTCAAGGAACACTTGTGGCAAGTTTCGTGAAGATAGAATAAAAACTGTGGCGGCTAGCCCGGAATACACACACAGACAGACAGACGTACGAAAGCAAAATTGCACAATTTCGAAATGTAGACGTCTCGCTCGCACGGTCAATTATACAGGACAGCAGGACTTACCTCTATAAATAAATAGGTAATGACTATCAACCTTTTCAATTTGGCAAACGATGTACCAAACTCAAACATCCTGTAAGTAATATAGGAAACTCCGAAACACATTTGTGGATCAAACAAATATTTGGTTCCAACCGGACTCCGGATCCGAAAGCCAATGACCAACCACACCACTGAAGCATTAATGGGAATCTATAATCACTCATTAAATATGGTTTTGCAAATAAACACTATTGGCCTTTTTTTTGGTGTGCTTATTAGGTACTTACCTACTTACTCTTTATACCTACGACTAACTATCCAATATTTTTACATAATACTTAATAGCGGCTACACACGATCCGTTTTAACTGTCAGTTTAAACTGAACAGTTTTACATGACGAGTCAAACTGACCTCCCTTGTGGCCACACACGTTCACTTTTGACTGAAGACAACACCATTTTATTCTCAAGATCGGACGACGACGCTTCAGCCGTGCTTGGTTTAATATTAGTTTTAAAAAATAAAAAAAAACGCAGAGTGGTGTAAAGAGTGGTTAATTAACCGAATTTAAAAGTAGTTCCAAAGGATTGGCACAACTATCTCAGAATGAGTGAAGAAATATACCTCAACCTACTCTCTCTAGTGTCTCCACTCATTAAAAGAAATGATACAGTAATGAGAAACGCTATTTCGCCACATGAGAGATTAACGGCAACGTTACGATTTCTGGCAACAGGACGCAGCTATGAAGATTTAAAATTCTCAACTATTATTTCACCTCAAGCCCTCAGCAGCATAATACCAGACACATGTGAGGCTTTATTCAAAGTACTTTGCCCAGATTTTTTAAAGGTAAGAAAACTCGAAAGGTTTTAATAGTTACTTTTATTAATTGTAATGAAGAAAATCACAATAGACGACGGCCTATGCGGCCTCCAGATGCTTATGGTTCATTTTGCATGTACTGTGATAAATATGAAGCCGCAGTGTCTACTTCTTCTAAAGGTGTAGATATTTCAGGGATTGAAATTTGTACCGTTCTTGTATTACTATTGTTTAAAAAGTATGGCTAAAGTATGCTTTGTGATTCTGATGTGTTTGAATTTATTGGTGCTCGGGCTATATAGGCATATGATGACGTTTCTGTACGAGGTAAACTTGGGCGTTGGGATAGAGATAAAGCTCTATTGAAATGGATAGATTTCCTAGCTGAAATGGATAGATTGACTATTGGCCACAAGATATCAGATTTCCCCACACACCCAACCCCAACGCCCAAGTTTACCTCGTACAGAAACGTTATCATATGCCTATATATATATATAATATATATAATATAATATAATATAATACCCTCGGCTAAAATACGCTATTCTTTAGCTACATCACGCAATTTCATTGCCACATTCTTCCCAAAAATATCGAAACGATCATCCCGCTGTACAGGACGTTTAAAATGATCCTGGATGGTTAATAAAACGTCATTGGTTAAAGTTTGATTGAGATTCCTTTTTATCGGTCTTGAACGTTGAGGTGGAGCCGACGACGATGCTGAATTTCCAGATTCAGATTCAGATTTATTTGAATTTAAGTCACCAGCCAGAGATGAACCCGGTCTAGAGTCTAGGTCTGCATGACATGAATCCTGTCCAGAACCTAGGTCTACATTCTGTAACAATAATACATATCACACAATTAATAATATAAAATTGTATGTTTTATTTTCAGTTTCCCAAAACGACACAAGATTGGAAATATATTGCTGAAAAGTTTGAGAAGCGATGAAACTTTCCACATTGTTTAGGAGCAATAGATGGAAAGCATGTTTCAATTGCCTTACCCTCTGGATGTGGATCTGAATTTTATAATTATAAAAACCGACATAGTATGGTTTTAATGGCTATTGTGGATGCGCAATACAAGTTCATTTTGTGTGATTTTGGTACAAATGGAAGAATTTCAGATGGTGGTGTATTACGAAACACTGTATTTTTCGAAAAATTCCAAGAAAATAAATTAAACATCCCAGCCGCGGAACGTGTCACAAATAGTAACAGAAGTTTACCTTACGTTTTTGTTGCTGATGATGCATTTCCATTACGAACAGACATGATCAAACCATTTAGACAAGCAGATCTTAATACTTATGAGAAAAAAAATTATAATTATCGAGTATCAAGAGCAAGGAGAATTGTTGAAACGTTTTTGGGATTTTAGCGTCTCGGTTCCGCATATTTCATACAGAAATAAACATTGAACCAAAAAATATTGATTCCGTTGTAATGGCATGTTGTGCTCTACACAATTATTTAACTGTAACAAACCAAGCCATTTACAGTCCTCCTGAAACTCTTGATAGGGAAATTTTTGATAGCGGAACAATTATAGAGGGTTTCACTTCGGCAGGTTCAGATATGATAGATTTAGATAGAAGACACCAAGGAAATATAACAAATGCTGCTAAGAAAACACGGGACGACTTTATGAACTATTTTGTGAATGAAGGACAAGTTCCATGGCAGGGTAATTTTATTCGTTAATGTTTTTATAATGGTCTAATATCAATAAACCACATTATAAAATAACCAATAATATTGTTTATTTACTAACGTTATCCGTTTCTTCATCATCCTTGAGAATATTTGATCTCGAGGATCGTGGTACGTCTTGGTCTATGATAAATTGTAGCAAATCGTAATACCATAATTTTGGTATGTAAATATCATCTGTGCCAGATCCTGATTTTTGCGACGATTTGACTTTCAAAAATTCTTTTTTGAATGTGCAACGCAAACTGTTGATTTTATTTTTCACTGAATCTATAGTTGCCTTAGAGTCAATTTCTTTCATTTTTTCTAATAACATCTTGTAAGCTTCTGATTTCCTGTCCCGGTCATGGTACTCCTTACTCTTATTCTGCCATAAGCAAGGCTCATTTTTATATAATTCTATAAACTCGCTCAACCACTGTCTTTGCGCCATTTTTCATACTAAAGTGCGTACGCGTAGAGGACAAACATGTACAGACCAGTTTCCTTGTCACGATCGCAACACGACTGACGTTTCACCGCCTACACACGCACAGTTTAAACTGATCAGTTCCGTCAGTTCAGTTAAAAAATATATGGCCAAATTATATCATCAGATTGAACTGATAATAAAAAAAACTGACAGTTTTCAGCGTACACACGATTAGTTTTGACTGTCAGTTAAAACTGTTCAGTTTAAACTGACAGTTAAAACAGATCGTGTGTAGCCGCTATAATGCGTGTCTTCCACGCCTGTATGCACGGACTGCACAGGATCTATTTAGAGGTATGTCTGTCTGTCCGACTGACCCATTGTCGTTATCGTCTAGGTACCGACAATGGGCCTGTTCCCTATTACATGGGGCCGCCGGCCGGGCTAACAAAAGCAACGCAAGGCCAGGCGGTATGTTCGAAGGACTTCAGCCTACCCGTAATTGGTTGCAATAAAAAACTGTCTTTTCTTGACCTACATACTTAGTATCTCTATCAGATCTGTGGTATAGGTCCTACCATACATTTTTGAGTTTGACGTGATAAGTGCCATTTGCCATTGTTTTGATTTGATAATGGAGATTTGTGTTTCATATTTTAGTAACGTCTTAAGTCGTAACCTCTTGAATCTTGAATTCTTTGAGATATTAGCCTCTCATTTTATTACCCATACTAATAATTGACAGTTGATGTAATGATGGAGAGCGTTGACAATGTACTGGATCCCTCCGCACAAGGGCTAACCTCAGAGGTTGACCTGCCTCTGGATATCGTGAAAGAGGAACTCGACGCTGAGGATTTTGGTGAGTTGACTTTCCTTATATTTTCACACAACTACTGAGTTTTATTACTTATTACTATGTCTATACATGGGTTTAAGTGTTCTGTAAACAGTGTCTATACACTGGAATACCATCTTTAGCACTACAAAATGAACAATGATACCCTATTAGGTACCCCAGTGTAAGTAGCATGTACACTGACTATTTGTACTAATACTATCTTATACTCTCTTTTATTTACTTTATTATTAATCAAGAAAAAGACAAAGTTGATAGTAGGAGTACAAGACATTTTACAATTTATACTACATAGTACAGCTAATTATTGTTACATTTACATATGTATGGTAGACTAGGGTCAACATTATGATAAATCCCTGCCTCTTAAACTAGGCAAGCCTGTATTATAAGAGACAGTGTTTGATTATACATGATTAATTTACACTAAGATGACTGTGTTGCTCAGTGCGATTACTATTTCGCTGCATTATCTGTACAATAGTCTGTGTAGCTGACCTACTAGTAAAGTGTGTGTTTGTGTGTGTGTGTGTGTGTGTGTGTGTGTGTGTGTGTGTAAGCGTGTCTACCTATTGAAAGAAAGTTAGACCAACAGTTGAAGTTGTGTTATGCGATATAGGTCAGGAGAGACTCTGTTTGAGTGTAGTCCTGTCGAAGCACCCATGATGTTACTCTTGATTTTAATATGTTCCTGTTAAGGTCTATAATGTCAAGCTTTTTGTGTATCTGTCTATATAAGTAAGTGCTTAGAACATAGTACTGGTGTCTAGCGAAGGAGGTTTTATACATGGTACCCGTGGGATAATTAGTCCGTTTGGAGGGATTAGAGGGAGGGACAGTACTATGTTTTCTGAGGGTGGTGTTTAAGATATAAAGTTTTCGAACTGTCAGAACCTTACACACAGATTTCCTTACATTCACTCACAGAAGATGTTTATGTAGAACAAGACCACAATTCAGACTGGAACACACATACAGGTGACATATCTGTAGACAACATAAAGGATGAAATAGAGGAACTTGTCGATACTGGTGAGTTTTAAACTTGGTCTATTACTCATTGTTTTGGTTTCGACATTTCGGCACTGTCGCAAGCCCCACAATCACAGAGGAAGTACTAATAGCTTAGAAATACTAGTGATATCCAGTTAAAATATATGAAATGAAAGTAGTCTACTTACATTGAGTGCTACAAGATTTTAACAAATAAATACAATTTGCCTACACAGTTCTAGGACATATTTGTGCTGAAGGAAAAAGTACACTCATCCGGTGGACACAGCCTCGCTCTAAACCGCTCACCATCACAGTCATTAACCGCTTATCACACCCTAAACAATCGCATTGTAAACCTTTGGAACAAGTTACCTGAACATGTGGTATCGGCCGTATCTGTGAACTCTTTAAGTGTCGCTTGGATAACTGGCTCGAAGACTATAAACCAAATGAATAAACAGTGGACTATATAAACAAAAAATAATAAGTGAAATAATAATTACAATACTCCAACACTAGGATGTGGACATAACAGCACTACATGCTGCTCGTCGTGCAGGCCCGAGTGAACTCGTAAGTGTAACTGTTAACAACTTAATTTTCAAAAATTGTTGTTTAGTGTTGTTGATTTGTGAAATGAAAAAAATATGAGAAATCTGTTGTATCATTCACCTTACAGTTAATCCCAGCATCTCGAGAGGTTCAATGGTTGGTCTGCCTCTGCCATATTTTCCTGCTATATGTGGCATTATCCTATGAAGTAACTCTTGGAACCTTGATGCACTCATTCTAAAGTACCTAATCAAAAACCTTGTTGTGGTCTATTTTTAAGGCATTGTACTTCTTTATAAAGTGACTCCCGTTATTCATGGTTGAAAGAAATGGGTGGATCCAGTGTCTTCTGAGTATCTGTCTTTTCTTTCTTCGTCTTCTTATTAACAGCAGAAGCAGAATGCGTCTAGTGCGGTCCATTTTTCGAAATGAACTGACACCACCCTACTATATCGATGGCATCGTGCCGTGTATCGATCGTGCGTGGCACATCGTGCCGTGTATCGATCGTGCGTGGCACATTACGTTACGATGTCGTGTTTTTTTACGATGCTCATCGTAGATTTCCACGACGCGATGTCGTATCGTGTTATGTGTGGGAGCCCTCAGCGCTATTGTCTATGTTGTCTTTAGTTATGCACAACACGTTGTCGAATGTTGTCGAGTCGTGGAACGCATGTTTATCCCTAACACGGTTTTTTAAAGAATGTGTCCATTGGCACTTTTCTTATAGTCTCTATTATAATGGAAAGACACTTAGTTCTTCAAGGGTAGTAGCACTCACTGCACTCCGTAACACTAATTTCACTACACTAACTCAAAAGGCTTAGTCCTTTTCAGTCCGTGGTGTCAAGGAGCTGGATAGCCTCGACATTCACATGTTGCAGAAGTCTTTGTTCATGAGCTTCGGCGTATTTATTTATAACCTTAGCAACAAGGTCCACTCCTAAATCGCGGTGGATATCCTCATTTCTAGTGTACCAGGGAGCGTTAACTATACTCCGAAGTACTTTGTTTTGAAATCTTTGGATTATATCAACATTGGTGCGTTTTGTGCAGCCCCAAAGTTGAATACCGTATGCCCATACAGGCATGAGTACTTGTTTGTACACAAGTACTTTGTTGTAAACTGACAATGCTGAATATCTGCCAAGTAGCCAGTACATATTCTTGTAGCGAAGATCTAGCTCCTGGCGTTTCTTTTTGACATGAGCCTTCCAGCGAAGCTTTGTGTCAAGCGTCATACCTAGGTATTTTGCATCCGATTATTAATTATTAGCATATATTAGCATGGTATCCGATTATTAATATATACTGGTGTATAATTAGGTCTTTGGTTTGTGAAGTCTATATGAGTCGATTTTGACTCATTTAGCTTAATTCGCCATTTTTTTGTCCAGTTAGTGATGGAGTTGACGGCAACTTGTACTTTCTTTACGGCTTCTTTATGAGTGTCACATGTGGCCATGATTGCTGTGTCATCTGCAAAGGTTGCAATGACGTTGTTTTTTAATTCTGGGGTATCACAGGCTGGAGTACCACACTTCCCTGTGGTACTCCAGCTTTTCTTTGCTTAAGATCGGAAAAAGCATCTTCATGTCTGACTCTAAATGTCCTCTCTGTTAGGTAGGATTCTAAAATGTCTGCAAATTGTTTTGGCAGCGTTTTTCTTAACTTGTATTTTAGACCTTGATGCCAAACCTTATCAAATGCCTGTGCTACATCCAGGAATACTGTAGAACAGACTTTCTTCTAGTGCTTTTTCTATAACGTTGGTGATTCTGTGAATTTGGTCTATCGTGGAATGTTTTTCTCTGAAGCCGAATTGGTAATTAGGAATCAGTTCTCTTACTTCTATTATAGGTTTTAAGCGTCTTATAAGTAGTTTTTCAAATAATTTTGAAATTATTGGTCAAAGTGATATTGGTCTGTATGATGTTATTTCTTGAGGAGGTTTACCTGGTTTAGGAATCATTATTACTTCAGCAACTTTCCAGATACTAGGCACGTATTTCAATCGAAATGTGGCATTGATGAGTGTTGTAAGTTTAACTAACGCTTTGCGTGGGAGATTTTGGAGGAGTTCACCTGTGATAAGTTCGTATCCAGGTGATTTCTTTTTGGCCAAGTTATTTACCATATTTTTGACTTCTTTTGGGGTTACTAGTTTTATTTCTAGGTCGTCATGGTAAGTGAAATCCATTGCTGATGTTTCAGAACTTTCATCACCGCTAGATTGAAAAGTTTGTTCCAAGTGTTCAGCAAATATCACCACTCTCTCTTCATTTCTCATGGCCCATTTGCCATCTATTTTTTTAATTGGTGAAGCATGAACAATAGGTTTTTTAAGTTTTTAGTGGCTTTCCATAGCGAGTATTCTGCTTTTCCGCTACTTGTTAATTGGCTAAGGTAGTCTTTTGTAGCTTCATCATGATAGTTCTGTATAGCTTTACTAAATTTTTTTGTTAGTCTGTTTAGTACTGTTTTATCCGGTGGATATCTAGATTGTTGCCACTTTTGTCTTTGAGCTCTCTTTATGGCTATGAGATTTCTTATTTCTAATGGGTATCTGTGGCTTGCGTTTTTTCGCTTCAGGAGAGGTGTATTACCCCAAGCGCAGCTTTGGATGTCTCTCACAAATTTAGATACTTCTTTATCTAACTATCCGTCTGATGTACATTCATAATATGTATCTACTTTCACTTTTACTGTAACTATACATATTGTGTTGTGTTTTGTTTCCACCCACTATTGGTGTAATGATTACAAAAGTAGGTATTTAATTAACTAGGTACCTATTATTTTATACTTCAATTTCAAACTTTGTTTACATACATGTAATAACCACGAGCGACTTTGCTTTGTATTGTCTGTCCGCTGTCAGTCAACTGTCACCTGTCAATGTCAATGTAATTTCTATAACTTTAGGCTGACTACAGACTTACTATTTGCGTTTCGTTAGTGCAAAGTACAAAACATGTTTTAATTATTTAATTTATATTTTATTTTTTCGTTTTGCTCATAATTGCTCGATGGCTTAATTTATTTTAATTATTATTTTGTTTTTGTGATAAATTGACCTGGCCCGTCATCTAACTATATACCTACTAAAGCCATGTACTTTATTATTTGCTTGAAGCCATAGTGTGGAGGGGCGTACTGTGATTTCTGACGCTCAACTGGCGGGTGGATTGTAAAGTAATAAAGTGTAATAGTATATTTATTACATTTATTTTATTTTTCTTTCTTTTAATATTATTATATACATTACTTTTTATATTAACACATTCGACATAATTTTGTATTATGTCGGAATCTGAAAATGAGAGTGATAGCGAAAGCTTCTATTCTGCGTCTAGCTTAAGCGGTAGTTATACTAGTATTCTATCTGTACCATCACTCGGTGATACGTTAAAAACCCAGTTTTCTGATGTCCCTAAGAACTTTAATGTAGTCCATTTTAATGCTCAAAGTATTCCCGCCCATCACTCTGATATGCTGACTAGCTTTGACTGTAAGAATATCCACGCTATTCTAGTTTCGGAGTCCTGGTTTAGGCCTTTTCATTCGTCAGTGTCTTTCCATCTTCCTGGTTTCGAGTTGATTAGAAATGATCGCGGTGGCGACGGAAAGGGAGGCGGTGTTGCTGTTTATCTGCGTAGTTATATTCCTTACAAAATTCTAGATACTTCAGCACAGCCGCCACTCTCGAACGCTGGGGAGCACCTATTCTTAGAGGTGGAGCTATACCACTCGAAATTTTTACTCGGAGTCTACTACTGTCCGTCGTCAAATATAATTTTTTTTGCCTCTTTTGAACACCTCCTGGAAAAGTGGTCGCCCTCTTACAGTCACGTAATCATAATGGGAGATTTTAACACGTGTCAATTAAAAAACGATTCCCGCACCTCCTCATTCCGTCACGCTTCTTTATCCCACAACCTTTCCATTCTTCCTTTAAACTCCACTCACCACGTTCCTGGCCGCAATCCATCTCTTATCGACCTTATACTAGTATCATCTTTACAACATGTCGCCAGGCATGGTCAATGCAGCGCAGATGCCTTTTCCTATCATGACCTACTGTTCCTCTCCTACAAACTCCGCCCCCCTAAGGCACGACCGCGTATTTTGTGGCAGCGCAATTTTGGTGGAATGGATTTAGATAATCTTTGTGAGGATGCTGATAAAATCAACTGGGGTCCTCTATTTCTCTCAGACACGGTTGACAAGATGGTTAATATTTTTTCATCTAAATTAATAGAACTTTTTGATACACACGCACCTGTACGGCAGATTAAAGTTAAACATCATCCTGCCCCATGGATAACTGATTCCATCAAGGATACGATGGCAAAGAAAGCAGCTGCGAGACATAAATACAAGTGTCGACCAGCACCTAACAATTTGGAAAAATATGTATCTATACGAAATCACTGCAACAAGGTGTGTAGGAATGCACAACGCCGATATATTCACGCCTCGGTTGAAAATGCAGATCCATCTAAGGTCTGGAAATTTCTCAAAACAATTGGAGTTGGGAAGTCTAAACAACACAATCATCCCTATTCCTTGGATCTTGAAGCACTTAATTTGCATTTTTCTTCTTCGTCTAATTTAGCAGGGACGACTAAAGTAGCAACACTGAATAATCTTTCATCACTTCCAACTCCACAGCACTCAGCTTTCGTCTTCGAACAATTCACCGATTGTGATGTTAAGAAGAGCATACTGTCTATAACATCGAATGCAGTTGGAATTGACTGTGTAAGCCGTAACATGATCTTACCTATTCTCAACCATATCCTTCCTATCATAACCCATATTCTGAACTTTTCTATAGCTAATAGTCAGTTCCCTACTGCTTGGAAGGAGGCTGAAATCATTCCTTTACCTAAGACACGCAATCCTTCATCTAACACTCATTTCCGTCCTATATCTATCTTACCATTCCTTTCAAAAGTGTTAGAGCGCCTTGTTCACTCTCAGCTCACCAAATTCCTTAACACGAACTCTCTTCTCAATCCCTTCCAGTCCGGTTTCCGTCCTGGCCACAGTAGGTACTGTTACGGCTTTAGTCAACGTCACGGATGATATCAGATTAGGCATGGAGGCGGGAAATCTCACGGTCTTGTGCTTGTTAGATTTTAGTAACGCCTTCAATACCGTAGATCCCGATATCTTGCTTGGTATACTCAGCTCTATTAACATATCTCCAACGGGAATTGGCTGGTTTCGTAGTTACCTGTCTGGTCGCCGTCAACGTACGCGTCTGGAGGAATTGTCTTCTTCTTGGTGTGATGTCGCAGTCGGTGTACCACAGGGCGGCGTTTTATCTCCACTATTATTCTCTATTTTTATTAATACTATCTCTAAACATATTACTTCATCCTACCACCTTTATGCAGATGATCTTCAGATATATACGCAGGCTCCCTTGGATCAGCTACATAATGCAATCAATACCATTAATCTGGACCTGGAGCGCATTTGTGAATGGAGCAACAATCACGGTCTTCAGGTTAATCCATCCAAATCCCAGGCAATTATTACTGGCAGCTCTTGGTTTATGTCACGCCTTGATATTACGCAGTTGCCCCAAATTACTTTTAATGGTACCCCTGTCGAAATAAGCGACACTGTTAAGAACTTGGGTGTCCATATTGATAATACATTGTCCTGGGATTATCAGCTACAAGAGGTTAGACGCAAAGTATTTGCATCTACGGGATCCCTGCGTAGACTGCGAATGCTGCTTCCGATTTCCACTAAAACTGCGCTGGCACAATCGTTATTACTCCCAATCCTTGATTACGCTGATGTCAGCTATCTTGATCTTACAGAGGAGCAACTTGATAAGCTTGAGCGACTCCAAAACGTTTGTATTAGATTCATATTTGGTCTACGCAAATATGACCATGTATCCGAATTCCGCAAGATGCTCAAGTGGCTCCCAATTCGCCTTCGCCGGAATACTCATATCCTATCTCTATTATACAATATACTGTTCAATCCCCGATTGTACCCCCCGATATCTTAAAGAACGATTCAAGTTCCTCCATGACACACATTCTAGATCTCTGAGGTCATCAGAAAATTTAATATTGGAAATGCCGGTGCATTCCACTAGTTTCTCTGACAAGTGCTTCACTATTCAAGCAATTCGTCTATGGAATGCCCTGCCGCTACATATCAGACGCGCTCAAACAATAGTATCTTTTAAAAATATGGTAAAGGATTACTATCTCACTTCCGTTAACTAGAAACTCGCTAACGCTATCTATATCTTCTATTCTATCTATCTATATATTAAAGTATCCTTTTATCTATCTCTTGAACTTCACAACCATCTACTCTCTTTGTAAAACCTTTTATTTTTATGTATAATATTTATATTACATTGTGCACAACCCCTATCAATTTCAACAATTCTCTTTCCATCCTGAGGTTGTCTAGAAGAAATTGCTCTTTAGCAATAAGGCCGCCTGTTGTACATTCTTTTTCAAAATATGTGTATATATTTGTTTATGTTTTTGTGTACAATAAAGAGTATTTGATTTGATTTGATTTGATCTAACTGTTGATTATTTTTGAGCGGTACTTTGAGGTTTATACTATTGTCTAAATCGAATTTAAAGCCATCCCAATCAGTGTTTCTATTTACTAAAGTTGGATTGCTTTCTTTCTGAACTATGGTCTCACTTAAGGTTAATATAATGGGGGAATGATCAGAATGCATATCAAATCCCTCCTGTATGCTAAGATATGTAGCTGACAGATTTTTATAAATAAAGAAGTCTATCAGATCTGGAACTCTTTGAGCGTCAGTAGGCCAGTAGGTGGGCTTTCCTGTTGAAATTGCATTGCACTTGATTTCTCTAATTGCACTAAGCAATTCCTTTCGTTTAGAGTTAGTTAGTCTAGATCCCCAGTGTGTGTTTTTTGCATTGAAGTCTCCTCCTAGTATAAATGTATTACCAAGGAGTTTCAAAAGGTTTCTGTACTGCTCTATTTTCAGAGCATATTTTGGTGGACAGTATATAGCTGCTACTGTAATGTGGTGGAGTTTAGTTCTAATCTTAACGGCTACAGTTTGTATGAATTCTTCTTCATATTTATGTTCTAGGTAATGGTAGATGTTTTCTCTTATTATTAAGGTGCTCCCCCCTCTCGCAGTATTCACAGGGTGCAGCGCATGATATATTTTATATCCTTTAATGTAGATATACGATTCTCTTGTAAAGTGAGACTCCGATATGAGGCACACGTCAATTTCTTCTGTTGCAAGGACCGCCTGTAGCTCGTTTTGATGCTTTAGGAGGCCGTTTGCATTCCAAGCCATAATTTTAAGAGTGTTCTTCATTTTTGGATATTATAAGGTAGCTGTGTAGCACTACTTTCTAAGTTTTTCAACCTTTGATCAAATGAGGTTAAAGTATTTAAAATTTTATTTATATTTTGATTTGTATCTGCCTCTCCTGTGTGGAAATGACTTCATAGCTTTTGTTACTTGTGCATAAGACACATTCTTTGTTACGCTTTGGTGCGTAAAACGTAACGGATGGTTTTTCTTAGCTACTTACTTACTAGGGCCCTGGGTGGTAGGTGTAGTAAACTTCTTATTTATGGCCTTGTTTTTTAACTGTTGTAGTTCTTTGGCTACCATACACCCTCTGTAGTTAGCTGGGTGTGGCTCACCACAGTGAACACATTTATGTTTAGTTTCTATCGGTTTTGTGCAGTCTTTAGTTAAGTGTTTCCCAGTGCACTTCAAACACCTAGGTTCCTTGGAGCAATATTTCTGTGTATGGCCATACGCTTGACATCTTTTACACTGCGGTATTAGTTTAGATGTTTTTAAAGGCTGCACTTCCACCTTACAACCTAGTATGGTCTTAATACCATATATCTTATTTATGTCTTCGTCTTTTTCAAAGGATAACATAAACATATTTAAAGGCTCCTTAGTCCTCCAACTTAATTTATTTATTGCTTCCTGGATTTTGTAGCCGTTCGCATTTAGTTCTTCAACTACTCTGCTTGGCAAACAAGATGAGTGTAGATTTTTAACTACGACTCTAATCGGTCTATCTTGTTTGTTCTCATACGAGTGCCACAAACAATTATTTTGTAGTAATAATTTAGTAATCGCTCTGTAGGCGCCTTCATCCTTGGCGTTTACTTTGACAGTGTCACCGTTCATCATTTTGACCATGAAGGAGTCTTTATTTGAGCAAGTCAAAGGAAGATCATAAAACTGTTGATAGTTTTTAATGTTTTCTACTATGACTGGGGGAGGTTGGGGTTGTTTTTTTATTTTCGGTTTCTCGGCCTTTGTACTAGTCTGAGGTTCGATGACGCTAACTCCTTGCGATTGTGGAGAAAGTGAAGTATTTGTATTTAACTTCCTTTTCTTTCTACTTTTCTGTCGCACCCACTCAGTTTCTCTGGCTAAATTCTCTTCGTCAGTCTTATATTCGACTGCCGGTTGAGGTTTATCGTTCGTGCAATGTTCCATCTCTGAAGTAACATTATTTTGTTCCTGAATAAGTTTTAGCTGGTGTTGTAGTGCTTCTACCTCAGTATTCAAATTTTCTACTAGCTGCTCCAGTTTTAGGCGCTCATTCTGTTCCTCTTTGTACCGGTTGTACAACTGATGTTTGAGTTCAGTTTTGAGGAATACTTTATTAGGCGAACCCATAATTGAATAAAAGTTATAATTATAAAAACTATAACTTACCGCAAATTTGCACAAATATGCATGATTCACTTACGACTGTATGTAGGTCATCGCGACGGCCGCGAGGGCTAGACGCGACGCAATATGCTGCTGCGTCAACACTTATACACGAGCGCGAACTTGTGCAAGAGCGTGCGTGACGCGACCGTTCTCATTAGAAGTCGATCGACCACTGACCCAGTACCCACACACCCTAACACAGTAAAGGTGGTTTTGTTGTGCATTTGTAGCGTTTGGGGTTTGAAAGTATGCTTAATTATAATGAAAACATGCTTCCAATCCCCAATGTCATAATTGTTTGTTGTATAATGTTACTGTAATATAATTGACCGAGCGAGCGAAGCGTCTCAGTTTCAACTCGACGACTGGCCGATTTGTTGTTGTTTGTATGTATGTATGTGTGTCAGTTCCGGTCTACAGGCCGCATTTTTCAGCCGATTTTCATGAAATTTGGCACAAGTGTTCTTTGTTGCAAGACGCAACTTTTGTCGAAGGGATTTTTCGATTGGGGGGGAAATGGAAAAGGATGTTAGGTACCCGAAAATAAGGCGAGGTCTACTGTTCGCAGAACTACTAGTTTATGATTATTAAAAATTAATTCCATATATTATTTGGTTCCAAAACAACTATAACCGTTTAGCCGACTATAATTGACTGCCTGACCGAAGATTTTCCACGTGAGTCAACTGCACGAGGCCGCTCGTTCAGTCAGCACGCGGCTATTGACAAATGTATGATTTTCTTGTGATTGTCATTAGTAAAAACCGCATTACTTTTTTAAACTTTCGCGTTTTGTACACATTATAAACTTAAGACAAACGGGTCTTTTACGCGATTATTGAGTCCACCCGTGATCACGGCTCTTGTAACAGGGTCGAAACGTCGGGTAATAAGAGGTATGTACTCGTATATATCTCAATAATCGCGCAAAAGACCCGTTTGTCTTAAGTTTATAAAGAAACCGGATTGTATGCATTTGTATATTAGCATATTTAAGTGATTTTGAGCGGTAATAGCATATTTTACCTAAATATATGATGCATATTATCGGTACATTTAGGTACCTACTTTTTTCCGAGTGCACGTACACCCTACGTTCCAAAATGAATAAATCGCCATATGAACTTCACGTTAGCAATAGCATTGCCCCATAAACTAAAGAAAAGTTTGAAAACTTATGGATCTATAACTTAGGTTTTCAACGTTTGTGTCAAAGTGATAGTTTTGTTAATGGGATGGCAAAACTTTTGCCGGAAATTATAACTGCTCACACAGCACTCAAGTTCAAATTGTGCCCAGGTACCTCAGTGACCTATTCCACTAATAACTAGGAGCTGCGGTCGCTGCCGTGGTACTGCGCTGCAGCATGCAATTGAGCGAAGCGACTATTTCTATTAATTTATCAATTTATACGGAGCAGGTTTTGTTCGAGACCGAATTTTGATTTAGGACCCTCGACTATTTCCATTTTTTTTTATTATGTATATATTATGTTAGGACAATTCACACAACGCCATCTAGTCTTAAACTAAGCAGAGATTGTGATATGGGTACTAGATAAACTGATATAAATACTTATATACATTTTTAACGTTTGTTTACCTTTAAAACATATTAAGTAGGTAAAATTAACTACGTACCACCTTATATTTAAAAAACATTTTAAACTTTGCCTGGACTTCTACGAATATTTCGAGACCAAAATTAGCCAAATCGGACTAGCCGTTCCCTTTTAGCGAAAGAAACGAACAGCATTTCGTCCACATTTAGTCCTAAGAAAATGTGTAATTTACCTGTCAGTTATAGAAAAAGAGTGGCCGTGTGAGTTTTATGGTCAAGTTCTTTCTCTCGGTTCTACTTATTGCTTTGCGAATCTGGCAGTACATGTAAATATAGAAGCAATAATAATTTTTATTTAAGTACTTACTGACGTTTGTAAGAGCCATTTAATGACCTTGTAATGTTGTAATTTTTGTAGTGGCATTATTCCATTTTAGTTGGTTGAAATTGGCATAAAAAAGCGGCAACACTGGCTCTCTCCTGATTGGACGCGGGACCACGTGACTTGTGTGACAGCCATTTTATACAAGCCAAAGAGAATACAATACTACGTAAGAAGAGATGGGACTCCCATAGTGCAAAATAATCTTACAAAATGTCAAATCAGGGATAACGTTATGTAGCCAACCTAACAAATGTTACACATACAGAGTCGCCAACATAAGGAAAGAAAAATAGAGATGTGCCACTTAATATTATTTTATTTATCGATATCGATAAATGCAGTGGCATTTATCGAAATCGATAAACGCAGTGGTCCGTACTTTTTTTAAATAATTTTATATTTTCGCAGACGCTATACTCCATTTTTCAACTAAAGTACTGCGTCATACAAGTTACATGTTAAAAATGAATAAGCGTTCAATTTCCCGGAGGCAGTACATTTAATTAAAAAACGGAGTATAGGCTCAGTTTGGGTTTTAAAATGATAAGTTCATGAAATTAAATATTTATGTAAAAACATTACATGTATATTAAAAATATTTGTAATTTCTTCTTCAATCAATATTCTGCAGCTCGTAGTATTGGTGACTGTGTAACATTATGACCCTTTTTATTTAAAACTCACTTTAGTAGGCTAGAGGTTTTATATAATCTACAATCTGCTTCGCTTCTATTGTGTAATGATGATCCGGTTATCTGAGCCTCCAATACATCCTTAGTCCATAGCACCCAACAGTCCCTCTTGTTCTCCTTTCTGTAAGTATAAATTAGAGCTCAAGCAACCATTGTCACTTGTCTAAGTATCCTACATTCTAAACTATGGTAAACCTGGTTTCATCTTTTCTTTAGGTAAAAGGAAGGGTTAGGCTTTTCTCTTTACCATACAATTGAATGAACCAGGGAATGATTTATCTAAGGGCAAGTAAGTTACTATACTCACTTTATACTACACACAATGGTCAGACGGTCCTGGTGGATCATCGGAGGCCGTCTACACTTTACTGTACAACTCTTTCACTCTACTCAATGGTCGGACGGCCCTGCTGTGGATTCAATACATCACATCAGAGGAAGCCGTCCGTACTCTACTTTGAGGACGTCTCCTCACTCTCGTCACAGGAAGCCGCTCACTTTACTTTAGGGACGTCCCCAACACTCTTTAAGGACGGCCCTCATCTCTTTACTTGGCGCCTAGATGAACATAGGACGTCTCAATCCATCCCCAATTAAGTAAGTTACATGAAACCAATACAAAGGATATCAACGTCCCGGCATCTGTCTGGTGTGTCACTCACACTCTCTTTCTTTAGTCTCTTTACAATTCTATTAGTCTCAACAGGTTACTCAATTCAGTATCACTTTAACGGGTCAAACTTACTTTCACGGTTGGATGGAGGTTACTTTCCATCCATCCGTACAATATCATGAGAATGAGCTAGAAAGGTTATTGCAATGTGCTGACAAGTAAATTATCAGAGCAATAGCTTTAAATTACAAGTCAACCTACCCCGCAACTTTATCATCAAGCTTCTACCAACTATAACATGCAGCTAAGACACTAAACAGAACTCATTTGATATACTTAGCTTATAGGCCGACAGGAATCAGGTCACCTTTGCATCTTTATAATTACACTTGAACAATTCGCGGCTTCGTTGGCTCGCGTCATTGTTGAAAATTGAATTATATTTTTTAGAGGTTAGGTAGGGTTCTCCGTCTTAATTATTTGGATGTAACCGCCCGCATTCCAGCGATTACCTAGTTATGAAGATAAGGTTTTACATCACGTTCGAACACAAAAACACATTTATCAAATGTTTTGAGCGATAATTTGTCTTTCCATCATTCTTTCATGCTATGTAGTTATATATTTTGTTATCTTCCGGTGTTATTGTTCTCATCCATAGGAAATCTGGCCATGAAAATCCGTTTTGTGCCGTCCTTTCTTCCAGATTTTAAACTACATATTTCACACTTTCTATACATACTTCAATGATATATATAACAATGTAAAAACAGTCTTTTCTAGAGAACGGTCTTACAAAAATTTTAATAAAATTCAGCTATTCTCCTAATTATTTCACTAATAACATTCAAAGAAAAACATTATTATTGAAATTGAAAATAACGATTAGACATCCACAGCGACAGACAGTGACACATGACATTTCATCAAGGAACGAGCGGGACAGATTCAGAAATTGAGTGAGACAAATATTGAGCCATTAAAATTTATCCCCGTTTCATAATAGAAGGATTATGTGGAATAACAAAGACTCTGTACAGGATTTACACAGATTTATTTGAGACGAGGTATATCAACAAACAGCATCGATCACTTCAGAGTTCAAGGAGCAACTCCACACGATGGTTAAACTAACCACCGACTAGTCGATGTCAAACGTCAGTTTGACATGACACATGACATTGACACATATTGAGTTTGCACTACTTATACTTTACCAACATTTTTTTTGTATGTAGTTGCGACAGACTGATACAAGCGAGCCGTGCCCGCATTATACATTTATATTACAATTTAATTTATTGTAATTTACTTCTACGTTTTTGGTAAGTTTTAAATAAAATGTTGTTGTGCTGGCGTGGGTTAGCGTATGTGCTGTATAATTTTACAGTGGATTCTCGTTTATTACAGGTTTGAGTTTGAACGCACACGTGTTGCGTCTGGAGTTGTCTTACTAAATTTAAACAGGAATCTTTGCCTGATCTGGCCAGGGTTGGCTAGAGACCGACTTGCACGATACGCATGCGTGCTGTACATGTGTTAGCCGGATTTAATCGAATGAAGCTTGGATATTCGCCTCCGAAAGGTATGTACACATAATATGTACGGCGTGGTAGGCGCTTAGATAATAACAGTGGCCACAATGCATGGAATAAGTCTTTAACTCCTGTTACAGGAGGCTTACGGTACTACCATACTACCTGGGTGGAGACCCCATTTTCCTTCTGCCTGGAGTGGGCAGAGACCGGAACAGAGACGGTGTCTGCCGGCCTGCAGGAGTGGCGTATTTCACCGGGAAAGTATCCTATGAAATCCATTAATCTATTACGCTTAATTACCACAGTATCTTTCCCTGTATTAAAAAATAATATAGTATCTAGGATAGACTTTTATTGTATTCTAGGTTAAAAGTAGATTAATTTAATACCTTGCTAAGGGGGGACCTTCCGTTCCCCTATATTGTCTTAAGGGCTTTTGTAATAAATAATACAGTGGCTCAAATGAATATTTTATTTCTATCATTAACATCCTAACTTCCAAAATTAAAAACATTACAACCTATACAAATAAATAAATCATTTCATTTCATATATTGCATATTTATATGCATATTTTGTAAATTTTTGTGCATAAAAAAAGCAGCATAGAGCATTTTATGTTGCATATAATCCGGTCTCTAGTCATTAGGGTCGTTAATATCCGGGTCCCTACAGAGCGAGCAGCAATTACGTCTCTACTCGCTCTGTCTCTGTAGCCGAGCTAGCAAGCTGCCTACCCATCAAGCGGTGGGTTTTCTTAGAGCTGCTTCAGTCTTTTGCCGTGCGTACTCTGAATACACGCGTGTTGTCTCAGTGGTGAAATGATGTCATAACTCTTAAATAAAAAACCAGCGAACAAATCGTTTGAGTGAACTACTTCGCAATATTACTAAAGCTGCCGCACTCGTTCGGGGACAAGGCTATAAAAAGGGGTTCAAAAAATAAAGGTTCACACCAGTCACCTGTCTTCGAAGCCGCTTACATATAAATGAGACGAACAACGTCTATGGGACAAGTGGCATGTACTTCCAAAGAAACCTCTCAGTTGTCCTATGATTTCATGTAATGGGAAAAAGGCAACATAAATATAGATCTCACTAGTAGATACAACTGAGACAAAACAAAATGCAACAATCCCATTTGTCCCATAATCACACCCACCACAAGGTTAGTGTGAAGTACCCGTAGATCCAGAGGTCATATCCCACAATTACGAGTACACACAAGTACGAAATTCGTATTCGTACTACGAATCCCGAGAAACGAACGTTCAAAATGTTAAAAGGCAGCGATTGTTCGGTGCTGGGCTAGCGGCTCAAGGCTTCCTGTTACCTCCGGACAATCTATAATACGAATAGCGCTGCATAGCGTCGAGTGCGTCCAGCAAATACTTCGCGGAGCCGTCCCAGAGGTAAGAGCCGTACTCGACGCAGGGTCTAATCTGCGTCTTGTACAGCAGACACCTCTGGTGCGGTGTAAAGAATCGCTCTACCTTATTCAGTATTCCTAGTTTCCGCGAAGCTAGCACAATACATCTTTCAATTTACTTTCTATTTTTGAGCTCTCAACAAACGTCTATCCCAAGGATGTCTATGTTTTCTTTCATTGATAATCTCTATATATAAAAATGAAACCCTATTTCCCTTGGTGACGACATCACGCGTGAACGGCTGGACCGATTTCGCTAATTCTTTTTTTGTTGTGTTCGTAATTACCAGGAGAAGGATCTTATGGAAGAAAAAAAAAGTTGTGCGGAACATTAGAAAAATTGATGCGGTACTAAGTTCGCCGGGACAGCTTGTAAATAATAAATGTGTCTTAAGGTGTATTACACAGATTATATAATGCAACGGTATTTATTTATAATGGTTCACCCAGATAAATTATTTGAGAAAAAGAGAACTGTCGCAGGTTCGAATTCGGCCTAAGACATCGTTTCTGCGATTCAAATTGTTTAATTAAAAATATGTTTAAATAAAAATACTGTAATTTAAACTTATTTTATTATATTTAAGTATGCTTGTGTAACTATATAACGTTTTTATTTTATCAAAATCTTTTAACACTTATGTATCGTATGTATTTAGATTGTAAGTTTATTTACCTACGGCCACTACTACCTTTTCTTCCTACAAGGATCTTTCCATCCAAAGGTTGCCTGGTAGAAATTGCTTTAAGCAATAAGGCCGCCCATTGTATTGCTCTTAGACTTAATGAGCTGTAAGTACATATTAATGAACACCTACTGTATTGGCGTACAATAAAGTATAAACAAATAAATAAATAATATTGTGCTGTAAATAATGCCACACTACAGAATTAAATTAAATTGACCGTCATGCGACCAATTATTATACTAGGCGGTTCGCCGAAACGTCGAAGTAAATAAGACGGAGTGAGCCACATACACCAAAAACTATACAGCAAAGCACGTTAATGTGATCTATCAGCATGCCAAATTTCAAGTCTATAGGTTTAAAATTGCGACCGGTATCGTTTTACATACATTTTCCATCGGGCCTATCTTAGAGAAGACTCCGCTACGCTCCGTCTCAATTACAATTTCCTGAATATGCCGCATATGCTTAAAGATAGGGGACCCTTTTAACTACAATTTAAACAAAATCATTCGAACCGTTTTTGAGAAAAGAGAAAAAAATTAAAGACCTGTTTTCGGCGGCTTTTTATTCGTTATTGGCCCTGGAAAGTCAGCAGTCCCACTAATTTGAGCGAAATCGCTCGAATGGTTTAGACTTAGACTGTAGCTTGCCGTACCTACATACATTTCGTCGACAACTGTGACTACTGGTGAGGCGTCGAGCTCAAGCAGCGACGAGTTTTTCTCTCCGCCAACGTCGCCTCTACCTGTACGTCGGCAGGGGAGAGGCCGGCCACCGACTGGCTTGGGACCCCGAGGCCCTCCGGCTTCGATTACGGACCCCGCTACCGGTGGTAATGTGCACCGCATTCGATGGAACTTCGGTATGAATGAAAACGTGATGCGGGCATATTTTGTGGCTACAGAGGGGGGAACTAACCTCACTGCGTACCGTGTTCGCATGCTACCTCTGTTTCGGGTACTTGAACCAGATGTCAACGTATCGGCACAACGCCTATCGGATCAGGTGCGCGCCATACAACGCTGTCACCTGTTGGATGACGCTACACTTGAGAGGCTACGCTTAGAAGTGTGTAGTGGTATCACGCCTTCTTCATTGCAACCATTACCTGTGCCATTACAAAGTAACCGTAATGAAATAACGCAAGAAAACATCATCTCACATGTTGGTGAAGAAGTGAGTGATGCTGCTATACCTGTAAGTACTCAATACAATGAGGAATTAAGGAGCGCTTTGGAGCGAGCGATTGGTGAGTTTCAATCTGTCCCTATTGAGTGTAGACCGCGGCTTCCGCGTTTGCCCACACATAAAAAAAATGTGGCGCTAGTGTGTGCCCTAGACTCGATGTTAACATCGTTTTTGAACAACTGCAGAAACATTACTGATGCCCATTCCATTCTGTACTGTGCAGCTGTTGCAGTATGTCGAATAGCTGGTGTTAAATTTTTTAAACAAGAAACAGCTATTCGACCAAAGCCTGCTGTACCAGCTTGGCAGTGCAGAATTGAACGGCGCATCAACGAGGCTAGGGTGCTCATTGGCAAGCTACACTGCTTCAGGACGGGCAATACACGCCCGAGAGTCATGCGCTTTGTGACCCGTGCATTCGTGGGAACTAATATTAGGCCCTGTGAATACTCTGTTCGGGTCACAGAGCGCATCGATTACCTGAAGCAGAAAGTTTATGCGTGGGTGAACCGCATAAGGCGGTACAAAAAAAGAGTGGACAGATACACTCGGAATCGCTTGTTCCAAAAAAATGAGAGGTGGGTATATAGAGGGTGGGAGCGACCTAACTCAGATGAGATGGGAGTCTACCTGATGCTGTTTCTACAGTTAACTTCTGGAAAAGCGTCGACGCCCGTCAGTCATACACAGGATGCGTGGATTAGGGATGTTGAGCGGGCGTGTGAACCAATTCCAGCTATGGAACCTATAACCATATCTGAAGAAGATATTGGTTGTGCAGTTCGTTCGTTGCCAAATTGGAAATCTGCTGGACCGGACGGACTGCACAACTTTTGGTTAAAATGGTTCCGTAGCTCACACGCTTGCTTGGCATCTTGCTTCCAGTCATCTCTTGAGTCAGCGTCGCTTCCAGCTTTTATGACTACCGGAGTAACCCACCTCCTATACAAGTCTGGTAGTACCACAGACCCCAAAAATTATAGACCTATAACTTGTCTACCTACCATATACAAACTTTTTACATCCATCCTGAGAGTAAAAATATATTCACATGTACAAAACAATAACATCTTGTCAATCTCTCAGAATGGATGTAAAAGTAGGGCACGGGGTACGAAAGAGCTCCTTATTATTGACATGGCTGTTTGCCAGCAGGTACGCCGCAACCGAAAGAACCTTGCGACATGCTGGATTGACTATAAGAAAGCGTACGATTCTGTGCCTCATACATGGCTTCGGAGGGTGCTAGAGCTGTATAAAGTTGATGCAACTCTATGCACCTTTTTGGGGTCATGTATGAGACAATGGAGTACGGTTCTTGTTTATCCAGGGTGTCGTCAGGTTCTAGGAGGTGGTGTACCAATAGGGATTGAGACAGGTATATTCCAGGGTGATAGTCTGAGTCCGTTGTGGTTTTGTCTAGCACTGAATCCTCTCAGTACGTTACTAGAGGGTTCAGGGTTAGGCTATCGGATGCGCAGAGGGGGTCAAATTTTGTCCCACCTTTTTTACAGGGATGACCTAAAGTTATTTGCCCCTAATGGCCCATTTTTAGCAAAGCCATCAAATCGGGCTTTGCTAAAAGTTACTGAAACTTTTAGTAAGGCCATCAGTATGGAGTTTGGGGTAGATAAGTGTGCGGTCATGCATGTAAAAAGGAGCGGGATTGTGGAATCTGAAGGAGTCAATCTTTCAGATTTCACACGATTTGGGTCGCTCTCCGCAACCGAAACCTACAAATATCTAGGTATGTCTCAAGCTCTGTGTATTGCTGAGACTGACATGAAACAGAAGTTGCAGGATCGTTTCTTTGGCCGCCTGAAAAAAATACTGAAAAGTCTTTTATCAGGCGGTAACAAGGTGCGTGCTGTCAACGGCTGGGCCATGCCAGTCTTAGTATACTCTTTTGGCATTCTTAGATGGACTCAGACGGAGTTAGAAGCTCTGGATAGGAAGGTGCGTTGTCTATTGACTTCATATCGAATGCACCACCCACGTTCGTCAGTAATGAGGTTGTATATACCACGGAAATGTGGGGGTCGAGGATTTTTAAATGCCAAGACTCTCCATAACCGTGAGATATGCAACCTTAGAGAGTATTTCCTACAGGTGGACGTGGATGTGCATCGAGATGTTGTGGCAATAGACAACGGACTGACCCCGCTGTCCCTTGCGAAAGAGAACTGGCGCAAACCTGTAATATTAAGTGTATCTGATCGGAAGGAAATATGGAAGAGCAAGGAACTGCATGGTCGATTTTATCGGGCTCTAAATGGACCCGATGTTGATTCAATAGCATCGGTATCCTGGTTACGATTTGGTGATCTCTTCGGAGAAACTGAGGGTTTTATCTGTGCAATCACTGACGAAGTCGTGATGACGAATAACTATCGGAGATTTATTGTCAAAGATGGGACGCTAGACATTTGTCGGGCATGTCATCGTCCCGGAGAATCTTTAAGACATATTATCTCTGGTTGTTCCCGTCTTGCGAACGGTGAGTATTTGCACAGACACAACCAAGTAGCCAGGATTATCCACCAGCAACTTGCTCTAAAGTATAACCTTGTCGACGTGGAGGTACCTTATTACAAGTATGTGCCCGACCCAGTTCTTGAGAACGGTCATGTCACATTGTATTGGAATCGATCTATTATCACTGATAGGACTGTTATAGCTAACAGACCTGATATAGTGATAATGGCTCGATTAAAGCGCCTTGCAGTAATTGTCGATATCACTGTGCCACATGACGAGAATCTCGTGAAAGCAGAAAAAGATAAGCAAATTAAATATTTAGACCTAGCTCACGAGATTGTCGACATATGGGATGTTGATTCGGCGATTATTGTTCCGATAGTCGTATCTGCGCATGGTCTAATAGCCAAGAGCCTCGACCTCCACCTACAGAGGCTCGCGTTAGGCAGCTGGGTCAAGGGCTTGATGCAGAAGGCGGTTCTGTTGAATACGGCTCGTATTGTGCGGAAGTTCCTGTCTCTGGAGCCCTAACCACCGGTAGCTTGGTCCCTGTACCCGATGCCGGTGGGTTACTGTTTTTTATATTTTTAAATGTATTTTTTATAAATCTATTTAAAAATGTAATAAATATGTGTTAAGTGTTAATAAAGAGAATAATAATAATAATAATAAGCCTTTTTATTTCCAAATCTCTTAAAAATAGGTTACATTGTTACTGTTTAGATATAATAAAAAATAATATAGTGAATGTTAGTAATTTAGGTACTTATGTCTATTGTTAGTCTTGCTCTTGCGAGATTTGGATCCCTGTTTGGGTAAAGGCCTCCTCCCTTTTGTGCCAAGAATCCCTATCAGCCCCAGCCACTATCCAGTTTTTTCCGGCTATTTGGACTATATCATCAGTCCACCGTTTAACTGGTCTGCCTACATTTCTTTTACCGGCTGGTCCTTTCCACTGAGTGGTCTGTATTGTCCACCTTTTGTCTTTCAGACGTGATATATGGCCGGCCCATATTCATTTTAGTTTTAGAGCTTGTGAAAGTGCATCGCTAAATTTTAACCATACTTAATTATCACATGCTCAAACATACAGGAGTAAAAAACTATACATGTGATGTATGTTCGAAGAGTTATGGCAGGGAGTTTACATTGAAGAAGCATATGCGGATTCACACACAAGATAGGAAGTACATTATGCAAACATTGCAAGCAATCATTTGTACAAAAATGTATTTTGAAGAGGCACATACGTGGAAAACATGGAGAGTTAGACTATTTATTTAGTACGATATTTTTATGTGAATTAAAACTATATTTTGTATTAATCTCTGATGATGCCGTGAGGTGAAACCGGTCAGTGAAAAATAAAATTATAACAGTGGAACTGTATATGTGTTTTTGTGCAATACATGGAGAGTTAGTTTCCTAGAGTATTTAAAGCAGCCGCTGTCGTCTGAACTCGGAAGTTTCAGTTGCAGAGTTGCCAGGTCAAATAATTTGGAAGGTTATAAATTATAATATTACTGTGTTTTGTTTCAAATATTGCTTTTACTCTTTAAGTGTGTTGTATTAAATCATTACGTGTTCTATTACCTACCTATAAATATCATGAAGACTTTCTGCGTGAAATATAGGTACTTAATTAAGATAGTTATTTTGTAACTACTTTTTAAAGTTAATAAAAATTAGGGTAGGTCCAAAAGTCTAGTGAAATGGTGGCTACAGTTATTTTTCCTTTCTTAATATAATACATTTATCTAGATTTTATGTGAATTCTATTTTTATGTGAATTAAAACTATATTTTGTATTAATCTCTGATGATGCCGTGAGGTGAAACCGGTCAGTGAAAAATAAAATTATAACAGTGGAACAGTATATGTGTTTTTGTGCAATACATGGAGAGTTAGTTTCCTAGAGTATTTAAAGCAGCCGCTGTCGTCTGAACTCGGAAGTTTCAGTTGCAGAGTTGCCAGGTCAAATAATTTGGAAGGTTATAAATTATAATATAACTGTGTTTTGTTTCAAATATTGCTTTTACTCTTTAAGTGTGTTGTATTAAATCATTACGTGTTCTATTACCTACCTATAAATATCATGAAGACTTTCTGCGTGAAATATAGGTACTTAATTAAGATAGTTATTTTGTAACTACTTTTTAAAGTTAATAAAAATCAGGGTAGGTCCAAAAGTCTAGTGAAATGGTGGCTACAGTTATTTTTCCTTTCTTAATATAATACATTTATCTAGAAATTCAGACAGTCAAGTACTTACCTCAGTTGAATTTGGACCTGCGCGCACAATGGACGACGAAATTGTTGTGTTGTGGTGGTATCTTAATAGAAGGCAAAATAGAAGAAAACATTGGGTACACCCTATTTTACGGGCAAGATTTTCACTTGGAACATTTGAAACATTAATGGGTGAACTTAGAAGAGACGAATCAAAGTTCTTCAATTATGTTCGAATGACAGCAACCACTTTTGACGATTTACTGGGACGACTAGACATAAGAGTACGAGATACAAGTTTCAGAGAATGTATTTGCCCAGAACAAAGATTAGCCATATGTCTAAGGTAAGATTATTTTATGCACTAGATTGCGTAATAATAGTTTTGACGTAGGTACCTACTTAAGACTGAATGAATGAATGAATGTTTGCTATGTATGTTTGTTTGATGAATGTGAATATATATAATGTGTGTGTGTGGGAGGGTGTGTGATAATCATTATGAATTAAAAATGCAAATAACTTATTTAAGTATTTATTTGTACTCAAACTTAAATCCCTTCAAAATCTAAGTAATAGAAAAGAATCTTGGGAATGTATGGAATGATTACTAGATGCTGATGGCGAAGCTGGAATCGGATTCGATGTCTGAGATGAAGTTGATGGTATAGATGTTGTTGCCTGTTGATTGCTACTATTATATTGCGTAGAGTATCCAGGGTGGTGTTGATCTTGCGTAGGTGTTGCCTGTTGATTGACGCTATTATGTGTGTAGTATCCAGAATACTGATCTGGTCCGGTCATCTGATTATATGAATCACGCCAATGTCCGTAATTTGGTCTCTCATAATTCCTACATTTAATTTTTTGCAACATTGTCATGACGCTAGCTTGAAATTCTAAAGTCTCTTCGATAGTTAAAGTGTTCAAGATTGGTATAATGCCTTTGAAGAAAGACGAATGACGAAAGATGATGGTTTTCCTTTTCTGGGTTTATTCTGGAGTCCAAAAACTTTACCATCCTGTCATTTACCTCTTTATTATCAATTTTTCTTTTGTCTTTAATTAAAAGTGAACGAAAATCTGATTCCATGCCTACTTCAGTCTCGGTTCTTGCTTTTTTTAAAACTGACTCGTGTGGTGGTCAAGGTTCGGAGACTTTTTTCAAAAACATTAATTGCTCGTGATATAAATAATTTCGTGTCTTTTTGGCCGAAGATCCAGATTTAGACTCATCTTTTTGTTTCTTTACTGTCTTAAGCCACGAATCTCGAATATTATTCCATTTAGTTGAAACCTGTTTTCCTGAAATCAATCGAAAACTTGAGAGGTGTCAAGGGACACCCGGATGGAACGAAGTTTCTTTCGATTAATTAGTGAAGGAATTGTAATAATTTTTTTTTAAGTTATAATATTTTTTTTTTATTATTAACAAATATAATGGATCTTGGATCGCTAAATGATATATTCGTGATCAGCAACCCCAAAAACCCTGAAAACGATACCCATATCGATTTTCATGATCATGATCATCATCATCATCATCATCGGCTTGCAACTACAGCAAAAAGTTTCGTGACAACTTTTAGTTGTCGTGACGACAACTTTTAGTCTTAAAAGTGTCGGTACAACTTTTTCTCTTAATTTCGTTACAGTCTTAGTTTTTTTCGTCTAGCCCTCGCAATCGCAACGAGCTATAAGGAACTTCGTTCCAAAAGTTTATTATGAAAATCTAATAAATAATATTCTGGAAGTAGTAATTAAATTAACCTTTGTAGGGTAGAAAGCTATGCGTGTCCAGTCTATAGTGCATAATCTTTACAAGTGACATGTTCTTGGAATACGTTGAAGGAAACGCGTAAGCGCCATGAAATTGCCGGCGCTTATAACCTTTTGGTCGGGAAAATAGCTTACTATAGCAAAAAGTGTCATGACAACTTTTCGTAAGATTTTTTTCCGTCTAGCCCCCTTTCACAACGCGCCATAAGGAACTTCGTTCCAAAAATATCATAAAACAATACAATTTGTTTCTTGGTGACGTATTGTGATTGGTGAAGTAATAATGTATTTACAAAAAATACTTTTTTTCAGATATTTAGCTTCAGGATGTTCATTCAAAGAAATACATTACTCATACAGAGTAGGCGTTTCGACAATAAGTAAACTAATAAAAGAAATGACCCACGTCATTTGGGAAAACCTAAAGACAGATTTCCTTAAGCTGCCTGATACTGAGAAAGAATGGGAGGACATCGCTTCAGGATTCGAAAGAAAAGCCAACTTTCCTCACTGTCTTGGAGCAGTAGATGGCAAACATATCAGAATTTTGAAACCAGCCAACAGTGGTTCTATGTTCTTTAATTACAAAGAGTGTTATTCTTTTGTATTAATGGCAGTTGTCGATTCAGAGTACCGATTTATTTTTATTAGTGTGGGCTCATATGGCAAGGAATGCGATTCTACTATATTAAAGGATAGTACATTTTGGCAAAAGATCAATGATGGTACTTTAAATGTACCAAAGCCTAGACCGCTTCATGAAAACTTGCACGAAGAATTACCGTTTATACTTGTTGGCGAAGAAGGCTTTGCTTTAACATCTAATCTCCTACGTCCATATGGAGGTTCACATTTGAATACTGATAAAAAGATTTTTAACTATAGACTAAGTCGAGCAAGAAGGTATGTTGAGTGCGCTTTTGGTATTCTGGCAAATAAGTGGCGAATAATCCATCGAGCTATAGATCTGAACGTAGACACAGCAATTCAAGTGATTAAAGCTTGTACAGTCTTACATAATTTTGTAAGAGAAAAAGATGGTATAAATTTTGAAAGTTACCAAAATATAGAACATAGACAAGAACAAGAAACGACACCCATGAATCGGAATGTGTCGAGTCGAGGTGGCCCTAATGCCAACGCTATACGGACATCATTTACTAATTATTTTGTTTCGGATATTGGTTCCGTTCCGTGGCAGGCAGCAGCTATAAAATAAAATTTATCAATGCATTTACATTTTATCAATAAAACATTAAAAACTCACCTTACTGTTTTCTTTCTTTTTCATCCAGTTCATCGAAGTTTGGTGTCAGTATTAAACATACTTCACGCCATGCTGCTAACTTTAAGTTTTTGTCTTTATAGACGTCTTCGGTCTTATCCCACAGAACAGGTCTCTCTTGGACAAGCGTAATTAAAGTTTCTGCTTGAACATCCATGCTAAACGTCTACTTTTACCAGAAAATGCGAGCCGAATGACGTGAGTGGAACACGGGCGGGGCGAGGGGAGCACGAGCGGGGCGAGCGGGGGGACAGATACCGGCACAAATTCGTTCACATTACTCCGGGCCCGGTCGTTCTACCAACACTACCTTTTTAGGAATAACAATAGATTCTAAATTACAATGGGGTGACCATATCACCATTTTAGCTAATAAGCTTAGCTCTGCTGCGTATGCTGTAAGACGGATTAGGCAGTTGACAGATGTAGCTACTGCTAGGCTAGTTTACTTTGGTTACTTCCATAGCTTGATGTCCTATGGAATACTACTTTAGGGAAATGCAGCAGATATAGAAACAATTTTTATATTACAAAAGAGGGCAGTCCGTGCCATTTATTGTTTAGGTAAAAGAGATTCTCTTAGGGAGCGATTTAAAGATATTAATATTTTAACTGTAGCTTCAAATTTGGCACTCATATATTTTTTTGACAAAAAAAAATTTTTACACAAATAAATGTGATGCTTGCTGCGCTCTAATATGCTGCCGCGAAGCAGGGTGGCGACCTAGTTATATTATTTTTACTTGTAAAATTTGAGCTTATCCACCTAAAAATTTCAGCAAGTCCACGTCACCCCTTTGAGACAAGTGCTTTTCCATTCTATTTTCGCATTCAATTTGTGAAGATCGACGACGCTTGTCGACAGTTATCTAGATCCCATAGCACAAGGTCATAAAGCTAAGTTTGGGACGATGTTGTGTGAGAATATCCAAAAAATAACGTACCTACCAACCTAGTTCTAGTTATGTTTTCATTGGACATAGTTTCCAAAAGTGTATCCACCAGTTTTTCTATACGTGTTTGTGTTAGGTTAGAAGCGGGTTCATAATCATAATCATAATCATAATCATTTATTTGCGAACATGGGTAATACATATTTAGGTCACATGATAGGATTGAGCACAGCTACTTTCCACCTTACGGCAGGCAAATAGTTAGTGGTTTAAAACCACAAAATATAATTAAAAATCAGAAAACATTACAAAATCATAATAATATTCAGTATGTCAAAAATTTCATAAGTACAGTCAAAAATATTTTTAAAAAGATGTCATGTTAAATGTCAAAAAGATTAAGTCCAAAATAGAAACATGTCAAAATAATAATTAAGTATATGTACATTATTTTTTGATTACCCAGTACAAGCCATGTCAAAAACACATCATAAATCAAATACCATGTCAAGAAATTTATACCATTTACCATATGTACCATTACTTCCATATAATTATTAACATATAATCATTTCATTATTGTGTTGAGATAATGTCTGCATAATACATTTATCATCCAAATACAAATATTCTTTAACACAATAATAAGCCTTCTGGATAAGGATGTCTTTCAATTTTGTTTTAAATTCATGCAGGTTTTCAGTATTACACAAATCAATTGGGAGTTTATTATAAATTCTCGATGTCATACATAAGATACTTCTATTCAGAAGAGTGGTTTTATTGGACATGGTTTTTATTTTGTGCCTATGCCTAGAGCCACAGAGATGATCGAACAACTGGATATTCTGCTTTACAAAGATTGCAACCTCGAAAATGTACATACTGGGGAGAGTTAATAGTTTTAAATTTATAAAGTGAGGTCTACAGCTTTCTGTACGTTTAATGTTGCATATGGATCTAATGCACTGTTTCTGAGCTCTAAACACTATTTCCCAGTCTGTGGAGTTCCCCCAAAACATCAAACCATAGCGAATAACAGATTCTGCGTAAGAGTGGTATGCTATCAAAACAGTGGAAACATTGACTACCTTCGTCAGCATATACGAAGTCCTACTAAGTTTAGAGCATACATCCTCCACATGTTGTTTCCAGTTCATGTTGCAATCAACATTTAAGCCTAGGAACTTTGAAACTTCCACCTCCTGTATTTTGTTGCCTTCGTATGCAATATTCAAATCCAGTGGCGGTCTGACTCCGTTTCTGAATACCATAACATTGGTTTTGCCAAAATTCATTGCAAGGTTATTGAGCTTCAACCAGCTGACCAGATCACTAAATGCATTATTAATGGTGTCGTTGAGTATGGATGGGTTTTCACTTGAAAATACCACAGTACTGTCATCCGCAAAAAGAACCATCGGAGCAGCAACTGATCTAGGGAAGTCGTTAATATATATATCAGAAACAATAAAGGACCGAGCACACTACCCTGTGGCACACCAAATTCGACCTGTTTGAAGTCAGACAGATACGTAGTTTCTGTTTTTTGTATCTGACATATTTTACTTATAGAAGTCGCTTGTTTTCTGTTAGTTAGGAAAGAAATAATGATGTCCAGTATATTGCCTCTTATCCCATTAGCGTAGAGCTTGTTTTTTAGTATTCTGTGATCTACACAATCAAAAGCCTTACTTATGTCCATGAAAAGGGCACAGACCGGTATATTTCGATCTAAATTAATCATGACATTACTTAGGAACTTATATATAGCCTTATTGATTGTTACATTTTTCCTAAAACCAGACTGTGATTCAGTGATTATATTGTATTTTTCCAAATAGTTGTAAATAGCTTCGTGCAATATCTTTTCCAGTATCTTAGAGAATACGGGAATTAAAGCTATTGGTCTGTAACATGCCATATCACATCGGTCTTGCTTTTTAAATAGTGGTTTAATAATAGTAATTTTAAGTTTTGAAGGAAATAATCCATCCTGGATGCATAAATTAAAGATGTGAGACAACACTGGAGATATGGTCCTTCGCACGTGTTTTATTACATATGTCGATATACCATCATAGCCGGTGCTATTTGTATTACTGAGGGTGAGTATTATTCTGTCAATGTCTGCTGGTGTAGTAGGATTAATAAAAATGGAATTATAATTATTATTAAATGTCAAAGTATTATTTTTACAAATTGAATTTGAATTGCTGTTTAATGTCTGGTTTGGATTTGATTGGCGATTATTTCGTATTAGATATTTGATTGATAAAGTAGTCATTAAAATTCGTAGCTATTTTTAAAGGATCAGTAATATTTTGGCCGTCTATATTTAAGTTTGTAATGAAATCCTTTGGAATATTTGTCTTTACGTTGTTTTATAATATTCCAACTAGCCCTTGACTTATTTTTACATTTAGCGATATAATGGTCGTTTTGAACTTTCTTAGTTAATCTAATTATTCTATTTAGCCTAGCTGAATATTCTTTAAATTTTAATTTAGCGGCTTTACTTTTTGTTTTTCTATAAAACCAGAGCAAATGACGTTTTCTTTTAGAACACAACTTAATTCCCCCACTGACCCATTTCCGTTTATTTTTTATTGTTCTTTTTACTCTGACAACTGGAAAGCACAAATTGTAAAAATCTGCAAAAACGTCATAGAAGTCGTTAAAGCTGGTTTCGGCATCATTGCTACTATATACCTCGCTAAACGATAAACTGCTGATACACTCTTGAAAATTGGTTAAATTCTCAGCATTATATTGCCTCTTTTCAATCGTCCAATACTCCATACTGCAGAATCTTTCTACCGGATACCGTAAAAGCTGAGCAGTGAACCTTTAATATTATTAATTATTACGTGGTCAATACATGTTCCGGACGAAGGGCGAGTAATTTTGGTAATTATAGATTGTAAATTGTACATAGCTAACAAATGTTGATACTTTATTGTGGTACTGTTTTTCTTCAATGTATCAATATTTATATCACCACAAATCACAACTTTCTTTCTTTTCAAACAAAATTTCTGTAAGAGATCGTAAAATTTAGTAAAAAAAATCATCTAGTGCTCCCGTTGCCCTACTAGGTGGTCTGTATATACAAAGTAAAGTTATGTTGTAGTCAATAAGTTCTATACCACTGCATTCCATTATATTTAGTACCTGAAACCTAGAAATTTCTTCCAACACCTTGAACCTATGACTCTGACGGACCAATATACAAGAACCACCGTATCTATTCTTCCTAACACATGTGGAGGCTACTGTGTATGATGGGAAGATCAACAGAGGGACGTCTGGTTGTATCATATTATGTTCCGTGATGCAAATTACATCGATGTTTATGCTCTCTTCTAACAATTCAATGATATGTGTGCTGAGTAGGTCTAATTTACTGAGAAGGCCATCAATATTCTGGTGAATTATATTAATATAGTAATCAACGAAAAAGCGTGTTTTTAGCATTCAGTGTAATAGGGGGCGATGTACGAGTATGTGGAGTTATTAATTTATTTTCATTAATTACATTGCGGGGGATTTTTTTTTCCGGCAATTCCGCATCATCCGTTTGAGTACCTTTATCGACCAATAGTGATCGATTCGCTATTTTATCATAGTTTTCAAACTGCTGATGATAATCGATAGACAAAATTTCTCTAAGTAACATCCGACAAACATACAAGGGAAAGACACCACGGCCAGTCAGTGCAGTACTAAAGCCCATGTCCGTATATCTCACATTTGCAAATTTAGAACATAGGAATTTGACTTCATGATTCAACTTTTTTTCTTTTAAATATCTATTATATGGGATTTCGCAGAATATAACATTGGTGTTTCTAGTAGAAAACAGAAAATTACTTATACATATACTAAGAATACAAGGAGACCTATCATTAACACCACCCAACACAATAACGTAGTCATCGTCCGTCAACTTGCTGATTCCCGAGGATTCAGATGCCAACACGTCCTCACGTCTTCACGTCTGTAGTTAAATGAAACTCCATTGAAACGCGATGAATAGCAACCAGACTATGGACACTTCAGCTCCAAACTCATTAGGTTCAGATCTAGTCTTTGGAAATCTTTCTGACGTGACAACGTCTTATAATTCGATGGAGCCGTTCCATTTGAAAAATGAGGCGTTCCATTTAAGGCTTGAAGCGAGAGCGCGGAACGAACGACAAAGAGGCACAATCGGCCTCCGCTTTCGGCAGTTATGACGTTGTCACGTTCAACTATCGTCAGTAAACCGACTTTACAGACAACCGATTTTTTTTACAATACATATGTTTTGGAAACAGTTATCCCAAGTATCTAGTAATGGTAGAGACAGAATAATTATATGTATATTTTATGTATACTTATTGTTACATTTTTGGTTGGTACTTAGGGGGTCTTAAAAAATTCTGACTCCCAAGTTGTCATGGCCTGTACGCATTGCTCCAATTGCTCAAATAGCTGAGACCGCTGGCCCTTCGGGTACAAAGGTGGGATTAATTATTTAGTACTCTAAATTTATTTATTTATTTTCAGGCTACACGAGAAATGTTACAAAAGGTAATTAATGTAGTTATGTAATGTATACAGGGTATGTTATATGTATAATGAATATTATGCTATGCAAACTACATATAAAATCTAAATTTAGTATAGTAAGTCTGATAAATGTGTTACTGTTTGCATTGGATATGAAATAAGTAGGTAAACGCAGCATATAGTAAACACATCCGTTTGGTGAGAGCTCGTAAGCTACTTAAGAGCTCTTCTCAGATCATGTCAGAAGCGGAAACCCCCGAAAGACTCCTCAGGGACTTTCTTATGAGCATGGGTCGAGGGCAGTGAGCCCACGGCCCTATCAGTCGAGGACTTGGGCGTAGGCAATGCGCCGTTGCCCCCTGACGAGCGTACGTGCTTCACGCTCCTGCTCACGCAGGTCTCCTCTCTTTGCCGCCATCACATCCCGAGCGAAGGGGGCGACGGCAGCATGGATTGAACGACGGCCGGCAGCGAATCAACTCTGCCAAACTCTGCGCGTTCCAGGCGGCGCACATGACAAGTTTATGCTCAGCCGTGTTCACAGCGCGGCGGCGCCGCCTGCGCAATGATCACAGTTGACCTCCGACAAAATCCCCACCACTTGCCACAGGAATTTGGCACCCGTGAGAAGTTGGGTGAGAAATTACCGTGATTCTAAAAAAACATAAGTAATATACATAGAAAACACCGAAACTCCGAAACAAACATTTTTGTGGATCACACAAATAAATAATAAAGGAGCCTAGTCAGTTAATAAGTAATTAGTTCAATTAATTGGTTCTCATATTCTCCGACAGATATCGACTCTAACGGCGAGTGCTCGCGACTGTCAGACGCGGCGGGGGTACACTTTAATCCTGTGGTGGTGAAAGTCGAGATCGCTGACGTCACAGCCGGTGAGTATGTATTGTCTACAAGCTAAAGCTAATCCAACTTTTTCATTTACTATAGTGTAGAGTGGTATTGAAAAATAGTTACGTATATAATTAACTAGCGGACACCCGCGGCTTCGCCCGCTTGAACAAACCTTACATAAAAACCTTCCTTAAGAACCACTCTATCCATTGGTGAAAACCGGATCGAAATCCGTTGAGTAGTTTTAAAGATCTAAGCATACATTATATACGGACGGAAGCGACTTGTTTTTATAATATGTAGTGAATAGTGGTTATGTATTCTGCGGGTTATGGATTTAACATTCTTTCTGTCAATAACGTGGGACTAACAGAACTGCTGGCAAAATGTAGATGTTTATAACGCACTTGTGTTTATTTCTCAGGGATATATGAATGTGTATTAATTTTTAAACTGATATTGTGATTAGAATTTCGTCAAATACCATGTTCGAGATGATTTATTTGACATTCTTTTATTCAGATGTGCGTAACCCTGAAACAGAAAACGAAGTACAGGACGTCATCGTAGGACCGAGCCCCTGTACGACTCACACTGTTGAAGAAGGATCCGCTTACCTAAATTTAATTAGCGCAAATACAAATAGCGCTGCTGACGATAAGAGTATTGATATAGAAATATCTTCAAATGAAATAAGCTCAATCCAAAGTACTAGTAGTTCAAGTGGTATTAAACTGTTCTTATGCGATACTTGTCACCAAAGTTTTACTATTAAATATAAGTTCGCGGCACATGTACGCACGCACACTGGTGAGAAACCTTACAAATGTAGCGATTGTATGAAATGTTTTAGTGAAAAGGGTACATTGATGCGACATATCCGTACTCACACTGGTGAGAAACCCTATCAATGTAGTCATTGTATGAAATACTTAAAATTAAAGGGGGATTTAGTGAGGCATATCCGTACACACACTGGTGAGAAGCCTTACCAGTGTAGTGATTGTATGAAATGTTTTAGTCGAAAGAATAATTTGATTAATCATATCCGCAGGCACACTGGTGAGAAGCCTTATCAATGTAGTGATTGTATGAAATGTTTTTATGAAAAGAAGGATTTAACAAGGCATATCCGTACACACACTGGTGTTAAACCTTATCAATGTAGTGATTGTATGAAATGTTTTCGTGAAAAGAGTAAATTAGAGCGGCATATTCGCATACACACAGGCGAGAAACCTTATAAATGTAGTTTTTGCGTTAAATGTTTTAGCGAAAAGGGTAATTTGACTACCCATATTCGTACACACACTGGGAAACATTATCAATGTAGTGATTGCATGAAATGTTTTTATGAAAAGAAGGATTTAACAAGGCATATCCGTACACACCCTGGTGTTAAACCTTATCAATGTAGTGATTGTATGAAATGTTTTCGTGAAAAGAATAAATTAAAGCGGCATATTCGCATACACACAGGCGAGAAACCTTATAAATGTAGTTTTTGCGTTAAATGTTTTAGCGAAAAGGGTAATTTGACTACCCATATTCGTACACACACTGGGAAACATTATTAAGTATAGTCGTTGTAAGTATAATAGAGTCATTTACGACCCATAAGTACACACTCGTGAGAAACCTAATTAGTGTGGTGTTTGTGTGCAATGCACTGGTGTGGAGGTGTTCATAAATACACTGGTGACACATTATATTCGCACTTATTTATGCATCCTGACGATTTTTTTTTTATTACGGCCGCCCTTTCGTCATTGCCGGATACCCAATGTACGTAGTCGGTAGAATTCCTTGTGGCTCCGGCGGACTCTGGGGAAGTTGAGTCGCATGGAACCCGCCCGTCTTTGGGGTCGGGTTTTATCTCGCGTCGGTGAGTAAAAGCGTGTGTGGGCTGAAGCCCTACAGCACAGCTCGTCTAGTCTTCTTCTGTAAGGACAGTGGGTTGCTAGCCCGCCGTGATAGCTTGTAATCTGACTCACCGTATTCCTTGAAACAATTTATTCATCGTGTTTTTTTTATTGAGAAAATGGACTGGGGAATATAACCAAAAAATATTTTTACATTAAAAATATTGCGAAAACATTGTCAAAATAATTAATTAAATACTAGATACACGTACAATGGCGTACATTCATTGACAAAAGTATGTACTCGTATATGGTAAATTAGAATTTAACATTGTAATTTAAAATGTTATACTTAAGTATATTTATATTCTTCTTTTTTTTAAAAACGCAGCTCCATCGATATTCATCGATGATTTCGCCAATGTCAAGGTAATGCTTGATTTTTCCCGCATAGACGAGTTACTCTGAACTAGTTCGCGGTACGGGGCAAGGAAACGTTGTTCGGTATGCAATTGAGCGTTTCGGCCTGGATTTTTCCCCAGCGCCAAAGGTAACCAAAAAGGCAACCTGCCACGCGCTCCGCAAAAATCCAAGTCCGACTTTTGTAATTTGATTATATTTTGGACATCAATTCTCAATGACATTTTAAATTACATTTTAATAACTAGGTAGGTAATTAATTGACAAATGTATCGCATACTGGGTATAAAGGTATCGTTTCATTTTTATAATTTTATTATTGTGAGGTATATATAAATCTATATATTTAATACGACAATTTGTCCGTCTGTCCGTCCGTCGCGTTTTTCAATTTACATAATTTTTTTTTTTAATATTTGTATATATATATATATATATATTATATTTGAGGCGATACAAAGTTCGCCGTGTTAACTAGTATATATTTAGTGCCGGAGCAAGCAGAGGCTATTTATAAGAATCAATTAAATTGTAACTTTGTGACTATTTTTGGGTCTCCTGCTTAGTTCTGTTGCCTGATATGTACGTTGCATGCCTAAATAGGTAGGACATGTGTTTCTTTAACATCAAATAGCTCCTAAGATATGTTTAAGTAACATGTTCAGCAATAAAATGATTGATTGATTGATGATTATTATTGAGCGAAGCGAGCGTAGCTCCTTATCAGGTGACTCCAATACAACTCGATGTGAAATTGTTTCTCGACAACTACCCAACCGATTTTCATGATATTTTCACTCAAATTCAAGCATTCTCAGGAGCAGGTTTTGTTCGAGACCGAATTTTTTATTTAGGACCCTCAAAAAAAGTTATTGACCAAAAATATGTTAATTACTTTTTTTTAACGTCTTTTTTTTTTCAACTCCGCGAGACCGCGGCCACTCCCATGTCCATTGCTGCGGGCGTCTCTGGTAACACTAAGATATTTCCAGTGGCGCCCGGCGGACTTTGGCCACACAAGTGGCCTCTTCGGGGTTTGGTCGGAATGAAAATCCCGCGTCGTAGGGGTTGGGTTTTATCCCGCGTCGGTGAGTGAATCTGGTTTCGTGCTATGGGGCAAGGGCCCCGGAGCACGCAACCCTTCTGGCCTGCTTCTGTAAGGACGGCGGGTAGCCATCCCGCCGTCCTCGGGCCCCGATCGTGGAGGTCGATGGTCCTGGGCGTAGATGAGCCTGCGGCACCCTGGCCGCTGACTGCGGAGCTCAGCGGGGAGGGTACGCTCCCTCTCGCTCTCGGCCGCCTCCTGCGCGAGCATGACTTACTCGCAGAAGGACACGGCCGCGTTCCACCTACTTGCGCTGGAGACCATGGCTTGGAGCATGGTTCCCAGAGCGAGGATATCCACGCCCAGACCCACTACGAGGTCCCGGTGCTGACTCGCCCACGCTGTGCACTTCACCAACGTGTGGAGTGCGGTGCGTAGTCGGAAACCTCGCAGTGTTGACACCGGGGTGTGACGTGTGCGTTCGCGCAGCGGAAAGTTGTTGAATTTAAAGATTTTAACCATGCAGATATTTAGTGTATGACGTCGTGTAATTGTGTATGGTAAAAAAAAATTGTGCATGCAGCCATTGTGGAGAAATTCACCAAAAACTGATTCCGCTGGGCGAACGTTGTCCTGGCGGAACTTTTTTTAATCCATGGACTTAGAAGATAAAAAATGTGTCCAAAAATTTGTGTGCATTTGTGTGTAATTGTGTATGTATGAATAAAATTAGTGCATGCATAAACTTCGGAGAAATTTAAGTTTCCGCTACGCGAACGTTTGGCCATTTGCTAGTTTTCATAGAAAGCTGTAGATTTTTACATACGTTGTTTTGAATTTGTTTATATTTGTTTAAAAAACAGATTTAGAAAAAATTGTAGGGTTTAAAAGATAAAATTATAAACGTATGTACGCTTATTAGGTTTTAGTTCGTAAAGTATGCACTTTGGGGTCTATTTTTTCACGTTTATACAAGCCTTGTAAGTGTCTGCAACATCTTGCCAAGTATCAATGATGTTCCGTTAGTAATTAATGAGTTATAGAACAATTTACTATGAATAGACCACTGTTTACAAAGCAGTCAACTATCGTGACGTTTTAAAGCATAGTAAAATGTATTCCAATAGTTAGTGTATTAATGCAACTACTCACGTGCAAAATTTCGTATCATTAAACTCAGTAATTAAAGAGAAACAATTAAAATACTGACAAAGCAGCGAAAACCTACATAACCCGACCAAGTTCGGATGGCGAAACAGATAACCGAAACATCCATGCCCGGTAACGATCTGCGTCGCACGATACGTGAGGTCACCTTGCCGCCTCTGCAGCCACTCGTCCATGATCGGTCTCACCGCCGCGATGACGGTGGTTCCCCACTTTGGTTTCTCGAGTTGCACCCTCCAAGTCTCCATGAGATCCTGGCGGAGTTGGGACCGCTGGTCCTCGATTTCTTGAGTCGCAGGCCTGTGGTCCCTCTCCAACGCCTCCTTGTGCCATTGAAACAATGACGCAAGGGCTCTCGCTACCAGGTCCCATGGAGGGGTCCCGGCTAAGAGACATGCCGCCTCTCCGGAGATCGTGCGGTACCCCCGTATGGTTTTGACGACCAAGGTTCGTAGTGGTCTGTTTAACAGAGTCGCGTTCACCCTGACCACCAATCTATCCGCCCATACGGGAGCCCCGTATTAGGCCATACTCCGCACGATCCCCAGGTACAGTCTCCTGCAGGAGTTTTTGAGGGTTGTACGTCCGCCATTACGGGACATTCAAACTATTTTCTCCACGAAATAATCAATATAAAATCCAATAACTATTTAAAGTGAGTGTCTCTGTGTGTGTGTAATAACAGCATCCAAGCACCGGTACCGGATTTCACCAGATTCAGAAACGGGTGAGTTAATTGATGCTAACCAAGTGTCCTAAATCAAAATTCGGTCTCGAACAAAACCTGCTCCTTATAGATTGATAAATGCCTTAATAGAAATAGTCGCTTCACTCAATTGCATGCTGCAGCGCAGTACCACGGCAGCGACCGCAGCGAGTAGTAATATCTCCTTTATTCATTAATATATAATATATTCATTATAATATATGTATATTTATTATTAATTTTGTAAGCTTGACATGTACCTTGAAATTCATTAATTCAAATATATTAATAGTAAAACCCAATAGGACCCGCTATTGGGTTTGAATGTATGGTATGTATGCAGGTTTTTACAATTTTGAGTACAGCAATGGTACGGATGTTATATACGTCCATCTGATTCCAAAAAGCCCGATAGGCAGATCGAACTCGGCGTCAGTTGGGGGAGGAAGAGAAAAAAATTATAGCGGATGAATATGGACTGTTGAGTCGAATTTGATGTCGTTATCAGATAAATCGATGATGCCTAGTTCATTCGTCGTACCAGATTTTTAGGGTTTCGTAGCAAAATATCACGAAATACCTAAAATAATAAATTCTTAAAAGTAAAATAATGCAAATAAACCCTGTTAGAAACTTAGTTTATAAAAAATACTTTCTGAAAGCCTATTTAATGTAGAACATGAAAACATTAACATTATATATCCACTCAGCGGCCTGGGTGCGAGCCAGATGGTCCACGAAAATCTGTTTGGTTAGCGCAAGTACTCTGCGGATATTGACGACTGCGAGTTCGGAATGAACAAAAGTAAAATTCCGGACCCTAAAATTCCGTATAGTGCACAAACCCGTTAGAGTGCCATGACGTCCTCAGCGGGGAAGGTGTACAATAATAAAATAAAAATAAAATAAAATAACCTTTATTATCTGTGAAATTTTTAGAAAATTATTTAGATTCGTCAAAAGTTGGTGTAACTCTACCGAGGGTTCCAAAATGCAACGAGACTGAGAAGAGCCCTCAAGAAACTTAGTTCGGCTTTTTTCAAAATATTTCATCTTAAATCTAATACAGAGTTATTTAGAAACGAGCAATTCGTGTTACAACCAGGCAGCCTTGTCATCTAAGAAATCTTTAATACTATAATAAGCTTTATGGCACAATTTACTTTTTATTAGTTTTTTAAATTTATTGACAGATAAATTTGCTATTTCGGTTGGCAATGTATTGTACATTCGAATAAAGTTCCCCGCAAAAGAATTACTCACTTTATGAAGCCTAAATTTAGGAACAGCCAGTTTATCCTTATTTCTTAAGGGAGATCGCGCTCGGACGAAGTCGATTTTGAGCGACAGCAGCGCTATTGTTTTCCGAATCATCCGACGGGCGGGTGAATGACCCAGAGAGACCGCGATTTTGAAAATGTTTTGCGACAAACGTTCCACGTTGAGTTATTGTTATTGAAGTTGAATATTTACAGCATAACAAAAATGTTGAATTATTGGAAATAAACGACTGCCTATTTGTAAAATATTCTAAGAGTAGTTTTCGTTATAAAATGATCCTAATTACTAGATAAATAAATAAGAGTAGTTTGAGACACAATTTTTATGATTTTCTATTTATAATAAACAATCAAGAGCAGCAGCCTTACTCTTGATATAAATTCCTATCTAATACGATTCCAATACAGTTCCAATTCCAATCTCGATCCTGGTAAAGTTGGTACTCTGGAACGAAAACTGGATTGGAATCGAAATCGAGTGCACGATCGACTAATCTGAGTGACGTATGATTGCCATATAAAATAAAACTTTAACTACCAAAAATAAAACTAATAAAATCTAACAAAATCTTCACTTATTTACACTTTTTCAAAACTTTTGATGTACATAATCATCAACAGTCTTCTTTCCATTTGTGTAACATGGTCATAAACATACTTTTGTGAGAGCAATGAAATAATGATCGCTGATTAAATTTGGCGTAGGCCACACTTTGACACTTTCCCGTCCCGCCATTGAAAGCGCGCGAATTACCTGTCACTTTTAAAGTACGTAAACAAATAAATTTGTCTAAGTTATGTTAGAGATAAACCTCCACTTAACGGAGTGGTATTTCAAGTGTTCGGTTTAAAGTTTTTGCTGATATGGCATTGTATTTTTAACTTCGTATTGGGAATGGAAGTTATTCGATCGCCGAAGCTATTCATTTACGGCAATATTTACGGACTCCTTGTATTATTTTGAAGACAAAGTAAGTCAACATTTATTAATTACTCTTTTCTCAACTGTAATCGATTTTCTTTACACTTTATAACACCAAATAATATAATTTCAGCAAAATGAGCAGACCATCATACCAACAGCAGGAGGCTCTTGCAGATTTTTTGATGGAGAACCCAGGAGTTGCAAGGGGCCTCTTGCGCACAGCACATGCGAAGCAAGAGACTAGAAGAAAATGGGACTGTATAGCTACATCTTTGAATGCTCTAGGAGGTGCACAAAAGGATGGAAAAGGCTGGGCAAAGGTACCTAATTTTTTTCAGAATTTACCGTTTGATTTTAAAATAAAATTATTGTTTGCAAATAAGTTACACTAATTCAATTTCTCTTCTAGTATTGGGCAGACAAAAAGTGTGCATTAAAAAAACTTTGTGCGGTGCAAGCACAGTCTCTGAGACGAACAGGGGGTGGGACTGGTGATAATATATCTGACCTAAGCCCACTCGATCAGAGATTTGTAGCTGTAATGGGAGGTCCACAATTCGCCATAGGGGATAGGCACCTTGCTGTCAATCCATTTCCATCCACAGTAAGTACAAGAAGTATTTAATAGGTACAATCCCTACCCCTCACGAGGTCTAAGATACATTTTAATTAATTATTTGCAGAGCCAAAGCGTCCCAGATATGCCTGTAATAGGAGGTTCCCAATTGCATCATACTGTCAATACACTTCCATCCACAGTAAGTACTAGAAGTAATGGGAAGTAATGGTATACCCCTCATAAGATCTAATATATATTATTAAATATTCGCAGAGCCAAAGCGTCCCAGATATGCCAATGCATGACATCAACATAAACACGTCTGAGGTAGTTGAGCCCACACTTGAGTTGCACTCTTCTGCAAGAAATGTGGTGACTGTGAGAGGTTAGTATTCCTATATTGATAACAATACCCAGTTTTCACGATTGGTATTATATTATGTATGAAACTGATTAATTCTTAACTTTACAGATACCGCACCTAATACCTCTACATCACAACCACAACCCAGTCAAAGGCGGCCCCAAGCAAGTCGGTCAAGGCGTAGTGTCTTAGAAAGACAACAGCAAGCATTTGAAGATATTGAGCGGCACAGGGTTGAGGCAGAAGCGACTACAGCTGCATCTTCCTCCAGCCTCGTAGAACAGCTATCATCCTTCCAAAGGTCTTTAGATAATATGGCTGCAGCTACGAGAGAGAGTGGTCTAAACATCGAAAGTGGCCTTAATAATGTCGCAAGTGCTCTTAATAGCATTGCAAATGCTTTGCAACATAGACCTAATAATTAGATAAAATATGGTAATAGGTATAAGTTGTATTATTATTGTATTAATTATAGGTATTTAAAAGAATGATTTACTAAAAACTGTGATACGTGATTTATTTAATTTTAGAACCTTACTATTACATAAAGTGTATTTATATCATATTGATTTTTTTATTAAAATACCAAAGTAGAGTTCACCAAGTCCTAAATACAATTCAAAAATCCTATTTTTAACATTTGCAATATTTGTGTGAGTAATTGTGTCCAATAAAACATATTGAACTTGAATTATTAAAGCATACTTGATACCTACCTATATCATCTAATCCAATAGATCAATTTAATTACTAAACCACAGTCCTCATAAAAGGTAACTAAAACAGGAATTTATAATGGTTTATAACACTATCAAAGTCAGTCTAAGTAAAAAATCATTTATTCTGTATAGACCATTAAAACGGGATAAGAATCAAAACTAAGAATCAAATATCAAAACTAAGAAAGTGTACTTGTATAGTTTGATTATAATAGCAGACATTCTAAGGCTACAAACATGACTAACTTATAACTTCACTTCTAAATAACACAATGAAAGATAAACGATAATAATAACTATCAGTAAAATCAATATGAACTAAATAACAATCTGTGCTAATTGCTCCTTGTTGCCCACAATTCTTGAACAAGCTGTGCACGAGCCTGGACACCCCTTCGTAAGTCATCAATACCCTGTGTTCCCTCCTCTTGTATCGTTGTTACATCATCCACAGGTGGAAAGGCAATGTCATTACCATCCTCATCCAGTCGTGCCTGATTACAAATGTTGTGTAGGACACAGCAAGCATTTATAATTTTTGAGACTTTATCAGGATGGTAATGAAGAACTCTATGGCCTAAAAGACATCTCCATCTATTTTTTAAAACTCCAATTGTACGTTCGACTGTATTCCTGGCCACACAATGGAGATTTGTGTAATGTTCTTCAGCCGATCCTGGTGATGCATTTAATATTGGAGTCATTAAATACTCCCTTTGGGCATAGCCCGAATCACCTGAAAGTGAAATTATTTTAAATGATAAGTCGCACATTAATATTACATAAAAGCCCAAGAGTATTATTTTATATATTATCTTACCAAGTAAAAAAACTCTTTCTCTTGCATTTATTAAATTTGACATATGCATCTTAATGGGGTGTCCATTCCATACAAAACTATCATGAGTTGCGCCTCCATATGTAGCATCTACACTCATAATATTTAGGTCAGCATCACAAATCTGTAAAAATGACATGAGATAGACTTACTAGATTGAAATGATAAATACAACAAATCAAAATATATGTATGTAACTCACAATTAAAACATTCCTAGAATGATAGCCTTTCCTATTGTAAAAGCGTTCTTCATGCTGCGATGGTTTTATTAATGCCACATGAGTGCCATCAATGCATCCTACAACGCAGGGAATTTGGAATTTTTCATAAAATCTGAAATTATAATTTGATTAGTATCAAAACTAAGAAAGTGTACTTGTTATGTAGTTTGATTACAATAGAGCTGACTGGCTGATTCATCACAGTAGAGCTTTTAAGGCTACAAACAAACATGAAATTTTGAACATTCAATTCAACACTCACACAAATTCTCTATTAAGTATATTACTACTGTTTTTTTAATAACTAAGATAGGTATATTACAATCAAAGATTTGAAAGTGTCAATTATGATGACAGTATTCACTGCTAAAAAAATTACCTTCTCTTTATTACATCTCGTTCCTGGCGAGTTTGTGGGAACTGTAGCCACCCTGTTATTGCCTTTGAAACAGATTGCTGAGACATCATTGTACCTTGTGTTCCACTCACTAACCGTTGATAGCTGCCCGTGGCATAGAACGAAAACCTCTTGTACGTTTGTTACATCTAACGAATGAGCACTATCCAAAACACTATAAATAAGTCCCAAACGAGCCATATTTAACTTTAAAAACAATTATAAAACTGAAGACGATTCTCAGAAAGTTATACTTTTGTAACCGGGAAATTTCGATCTCTAACACGATACGGAACTCGATATGTCAATGTCAAAATCACGTCAAGAGTACCAAAAAAGTGCATTCATTCTACATTTCTCGATTTCATTTAGTTCTAAAAGTTGCCACCCGAATCCAATCCAGTTCTGCGCTGGTGTCGCAGTCCAGAGTACCAAATGGCAAAATTCGATTCCAATTTCATGAGATCGAGTGTCGAGAGTAAGCTAGCAGGTCCGGACTGACCTTTTTGTATTCTACTTACCTAAAATTCCAACTACGAGTATGTATTTATTTGTAATTTTACTACCAAAGTTTATTCTTATTTCGTAAAATTATCATTCAATAAAATAATTGCAAATTCAGTAGGAAGTACGGTCGAAATAACATCAAGCCTTTCCTCGCTAGTGTTTATCTCTACGCAAGGAAATGTGCCTATTGCGTAAACTCAAATACTTTTTGTTTACGATCACCTCGCAATCTAAAAAATCTTCTAGGGTTGTACAAAAAATTGACAATAAATGAAACACAAGTATAAAAATGGTTCATGTAATTAAAAGTAAGTAAACAATAACAAAATATGAGTCGCCATCTAAAAAGCGTGCTAGGGTTGTGCAAAAATTAGTTATAAACAAACATGAAATTTATAAATTATTCATATACTTAATTAAACGAAAGTAAACAATAACAAAATATGAGTTCAAAATTCTAATGTTTTTTTCATTTTAATGACTACAGAACAAATTCTGATTTCTACTAATTTGATGATAAAATGTATTGCTATTGCAAAACCTATCAGAATGAAAATGTTACCAGCTGCCCGATTCACGTAATAAAAACCGTAGCGTAGTGACTTAAAAATGTCACTTCGCACACTTTTTAACCGACTTAAAAAAAGAAGAAGATTCTCAATTCGCTGTATTTTTTGAACCGATTTTGATGATTCTTTTTTTTATTTGAATGCTGGTGCATCCCGTATGGTCACATTTTAATTTCATTAGGATCGGACCTTGGGTTTACACCAGGTAACTCTTTAAAATCTTATAGGAATTGTATAGAAATTGAGCTATTGGAAGATTTATGACAATCTAAGACTAGATAAGTAAGTGCGTTAAAAACAGAAATCCAAAAGGCGATTTCTAAGTTTCTAAGTTTTTCGCAGTTTGGTCCATAGTGAGCGTCTTTCGATACAGCGCTGTGGCTTTTTTTCAATCTTAATTTAGGTTTAGCAATTAAACGGTTTCTACGATTACTATTTTTCACTTTCGCGATCAAAGGATTAGGACTAGATTTAAATATGACTTCATGAGTTTTACTATGAATCGATCCCGTATTAAAAGACACAACAGCAGCTGCGCATCGGCCCGCATAAGAACCACGGGAAGAATAATTTACACGCTTACCCCCAACTAATTTGGCAATTACTCCGTTAAAACTTTCAACTATATTACTTGTGCAATTATGAATTAAACTTCTAGAATGATATGACAGTCTTTTACTTAAAATTTCTACCGCGTCCATTAATCCGCATCCAACAATTGCTGGAAGTAAACCAACAGGTTCTATTCGACTAGTGTCAGGTCTACAAAAATACTCCTTGCAATGTTGGTGATTACCAAATACGTGTTGTGGACCATTTAGGATATCTTCACTAAGATTTTTTATTTTTTCTTCGAGTGACTGATTTTGATCCCCCCAATATTTAATCGCGCATTTTACACCCGTTCTTAAACGCAAATACCTTTCTTTTAGGAATTTCCGCAATTCGCAAGGATACTTAGTGTCTTTCGACAATTTCTCCAAGCTATTGCAGTAGTTTCGTAAAAGATGATTTTTGCATTCAATTTTCTCTACTATTAAATTATCGTACGGACGCGAATCTAATATTTTTTTATAAGTACTGGAATCGCCGTCTGCTACAAATTTATTATAAATTACACCGTGATCAACAAAGGAACGTTTAAACCCCTCAACTATTATGGTCGATTCCATCCCGGTAGATGATCCTGAATAATTTTTGAAACAATGGTGTTCCGGGGGCTGACTGTTGTTCTTTGCGGCTCGTGCACAGACTACGCAGTATTTATTTTTAACTCCAAAAAACAATACTTTATTAGTTTTAATGCCAATTATCGCAGCTGCGCCGGATAAGGCGGAAAAATTCTTACCATAAGATCTCTTGCTCCAACAACCGTCAACAGCAACAGATATTAATGGTGTACCATTTTTATCAACACTACCTATAGACACTGCGCACTCCGCTTCTTCCTTGGCAGCTTCTGCCATGGAATGTGCTGCTGTCTTCTCCCACCAATCGCAAACCGTATTATTAATTTCATTGTATAATGAAGGTGACATGATTGGTAGGGCTACTGCGGCACTTAATGTTTTTAACTGAGAGTAGCTCCCACCAGATGATATGATACCAGACACAATTTGATGATTCACTTCCATGCTATCTTCTTTCTTTTCAACCAAACACACAGTAAATTTCATATTACACATACTACATTTTATGATGAGTTTTGAGTCCAGACCAACTTTTACTTCACCTATTATACTGAGGTAACTTAACTTACAATCCATTGGACCGTGGTCCCCTATGACCTGAAGAGCTTTAAAAAAAAAAGAAATATCCACTACTCTACGCCCAACTTCCACTTCATCCACCTTTCCCTCTTGACGGTTGTCAATAACTAGTTTCTGTAAAGAAAGATAATGGCTTGATTTTTTTTTATAAAAAATAATTCAAAAGGTATGGGCCAAATTTCTTCAAACATAGCTAAGAACTCCCTTAGAATACATCTTTGAAACACATAACACTAGATCAAAATCTTGAACGTTTTTATCAGTCTTCGTCAATTATGAAAATGAATAAATAAACATAATAAAAAACTGGTTGCTTGTAAAGTCGGTTTAGGACGATAATTTTACCGGATAACGTCATAATATTATTCTCAATCGCTTGTACTGCGCTCTCGCTTGACCCTAGCGTGACATAATTTGACACTTTTTTGTGCGTGTTGCCGGTGTTCATCGATTAAAAGACGTTATCACGTCATAAATTTAATAAATCCGACTATATGCATAAAAACTCAAAAGGTAAAAAGAAAACAAGTCTACGGTCTTGAATTATGTTACATAAAAATAAATAAGAACACTATTGTAATAAATCGAATTCAACAATCGAGACCCATTGAAATCCTCACAGGCTCGAAGATATTCCTGACTAGCTAAATATTTCTTTAGAAATAGGCCCCGACTGCTAAATACGTTATATTACAATGGCGTTGTTATTTATTTTTATTAAATATTTTTATTACATGTTTTCATTTTTTAATCTGTCGGGTTTTAAAATTTTTATTGTTTATTTATTTATATTCATAACTGACGAAGACAAATTATAAAAGTGCAAAAGAATTCATACAATATTATGTTCGCCCATCACTAACTAGTTTGTTTATTTATGTAACAAGTCTACAAGAATTACGTATAACAACTTACCTCTATACAGCGCGTAGCAGTGTTGCTCGGAGTCTCGGCCTGAAGGTTTTCTTCATTTTCAGTACTGGAAATATTATTCATCAATATGCACTTTTTATTTATTTTGTAATTTTTGTACAACCCTACGCCAGGCGTTGGCGCGACTTACTTACCGCCGAAGTATGTCGTCAAAGCAGCGCGCGGCCGTGCAATTTCTGATTATGTACCTATCTAATTACATGTCAAATCAATATTTACATGCTATTGTAGGTATATGTCTAGGTAGGTATATGTGTAGGTAATCAGGCGATCTAAATCATTGTACCTATTAGCTTTGTAATGTACCTACCCTGTTCAAAATGCAAATAGATTATATTATTATTACTACTAAGACATGATAAGCATACACACAAATAAAAGTAATAAAACTAGGATTTTTACTTGACACTAACACAAATCTCGTAAATTTTTTCTAGGTATTTAGACAAGACGTAGTCAAGTAGGCAGATAAATAAATAAGTAGGGAGGAACTTACATTTTATTCCGAGATCTTTTGGCTTTCACGTTTTTATAATGCGTACTAAATTTTCTTTTCGGTGGCATGGCACTCAGCAAATGATCCTGCGAAAAGAGACCCTCGATTACCAATACGTTTATGATACCTATTGCCTTTATCATGTTGAAAAATCTATGTATGTCGTGCAGAGAACTAGATGATTGAAAGTTATAGTAGTATAAAGTTATAGTATACCCTGTCATACCCCGCCAGTTCATATCTCGAGAAAATAAAGTGGGCAGGGCTTTGATTGTTTCAAGCCTGAGTTGATACCTACTTTACAAGGTTCATAAAATGACCTACTCAACAAAGTAAATAATTTTGTATTTCTTACGATTTATATCTAGTTCCATCATGGTTTTCTTTCAGACTTTCATTATATCGGTACTTTCTACTTACTGAAAGTAAATTAATTATAAAAATATTGTACTTACAGTTTTTCACAAAAAACACAAATTCACAACACGTAATTTTGCTGGAACATCCGACACGCGTGGAGTCGCTTTGAAATTCTATGGCGCACTGGCGAGAATCGTACAATCGCGACGCGAATGATTTTTCATACATTTTTCTATGGAGAATTTACGTAAAACATATCTAGATTTTAGGGCTTTAAAAGGGGAAGTCTTTGTTTGTAAAGGTACAAAAAAAAGTTCAAAATTATATTTATTGGTTTTTTCAGTGTTCAAAAAGTGTTTCTTTTTATCAATTTGTGTTGATTTATTGGGTTAAATCTGAAAAATACGAAGGCACGTTTTCGCATTTTTTCTCAATTTTGTGCGTTTGTTGACGTTTATTATATAACAACTACAGGGTTTTAAGAGTTAAAATTAGCATTAACATAATTTTTGGTCTTTCATTTTAATATGTACAAATTATCGTTGTTATTAATCATATGTAAATAGGTTAAATATGAAAAATCGTAACACTCTTTTCGGTGATTTTCACGATCTGGGCCCTTAAGTTTAGATTATGATTATCACTATTTTTCACAAACTTTTTATTTTTATTTTTTATTTTTTATTTATCGTTTCACAAAAAAAAATATACACAATTATGAAATAAACAGCACTAAAAACCACTAAGGTTTAGTTTTGTGCTGTTATGAGTCTACTTTAAATTACAATATGCATACAATAGGTAGGTATACAGTTCTGTAGGTTAGCTAGGTACTTATTTATTTAAAATACCCACTTAACATAAAGATACAAATTCCTATCGTACAGTCATATCCCACTCATATAATTATATTACAGAAGTGAATTCAAAAAATACAGCTTTAACTTAAACTTAATATTTTTACTCGTAATACTATTTGTGAGGACTGAGGGTAGGTAGTTGTTCGCTCGCCGTACACATTATTAGCGCGATGCGTACGCAACCGCTTATTGCAAACAGCCCGGGTGCATACAGAATGTTATTAAAAAATTGTTCTTTCAACAGTAATAAGTTAACATGTGTGTGTACTGGTAAGACTTTACAATGTTCAAAAAGTTCATTATCACAAAGTTGCTGTTTTATTTTGGGTGAAACTATTACTTTAAGAATTCTTACCTGTAGTTTATAAATTTCATCCAAATAACCTTTATAAATAAGTACGCCCATAGCTACTAAGCCCATACTGAATATGACAGTCCGCCAGTGCGTAATAAAGCATAAGCTTAACTTTACAAGGAAGGCGGTCTTTGAGCATTGTGATATTTGCCAAAAATAATCGGAGTTTATCACAAACTCGTTCTGTATGATGGCCCCAATTAAACTTGTCATCTATTATCAATCCAAGGTATGTGTAGTTTGGTACTACATCTATAGATGGACAGTCACATTTAGTTGCTACGACAGAATGCAAACAATCATGGTCATGCGCAATCAAGTCCTGTACTGGGAGCTGGCCAATGTATGGTGATTTAATGACCATTAATTTAGTCTTACTTACGTTAAGAACTAAACCCGCGTCATGGCACCACCTTGACAGCGCATCCAGATCCGACTGCAAGCGTTCACATGCACTCTGAGGGTTTTTGTCAGCAATTACAAAGCAAGTATCGTCTGCAAATTGATAACATGAGCTGTTAGTGATGCTGCAGACAATGTCGTTAATGTAGGTCAGAAAATACAAGGGCCCAAGAACAGAGCCTTGGGCCGTTCCTTCAGTTACCGAAAACGGTTCACTATAGACGTTATCAATTTTAACGAAGAATTTTCGGTTGTGTAGGTAATTTGCCCACCACCTCAATAACGGACCACGAACGCCGCAGTCGTCTAATCTGTCCACTATCTGATTATGTACCAGTGTATCAAAGGCACGGGAGAAGTCAATAAAGAGTGCCAGAACATATTTTTTGCCATTTAAGTGCTTATTAACTTCATCAGTAAAATTGGATAATAAGGAAGTTGTGCTTTTACCAGACTGGAAACCAAATTGACACTGGTTGATGACGTTATGCTTTTTATAAAATTCTTTTATTTGCTCGCATACATATTTCTCCACAATTTTATCTATAGATGAGAGCAGCGTTATCGGCCTATAGTTCGAGTAGTCATTCCTTTTACCTTTTTTAAAAATAGGCCTTACGCAACCTACTTTTAGATTATCGGGATAGTGGCCTGTTTCAGTACTCCGATTAATTAAGTCGGAGATAGATTCCGAAATTTTATCACCTATTACTTTAATATTAGCAACTTTAATATCATCTATCCCTGGAGCTTTTTTGGTGTTTAGCTGTTTTATAATTTTGTGAACGCTACTTGGTGATGCTTTCTTGAACAGAATGCTGGAGTCTAGACTGTTACGTTTAATGCAAGGATCTGATAATTTTATAGCACAGCTGGGAATTATGTTTTTAACAGCTGAATCAAAAGTATTTGCAAAATTATATGTAAGATTTTCCGTAGAAATTCCTTGTGTCTCAAAAGCTCTAAGTATGGCCGCATCAATATTTAAGGTTGCCCTTCCTAACATTTGGTTAATTATTTGATATATTTTTTTAGTGTTTCTTAGATTATTATTTATATATTGTAAATAGTATTTGTTTCTATTACTTTCAATAATTTTATGGATTTTATTTCTAATTTTATTATATTCTACTTTAATTTTTCCATCATTTAAACTATTTTTCCACTCGGAAAATAATTTGTCCCTTTTATCACAAAGCCGCGTAATGTTATCATCAATCCATGGTGCCCTAAATCGATTCGGATTTTTTTTTGAATATTGTGATGGTTTATTATTTTTGGACAACTTGTTTGCATTATTAAATGAATCATAAATAAAGGTCAGAATCTCGTTAGCGGAATCCATACGCTTAGTCCTAGTCCAGTCCACACCGTTAAGCTCCTCATAGAAAGTATCGTAGTTAATATGATTTTTTATAGAAACATCCTGTATACACTTCGGAATTCCGGACGACTCATTTATGCATGTAACAATAACGCCTCGGTGATCCGCCAGTACAACATCGAGCACCGCTGAGAACGGCTGTAGTGTAGGGAAACGAACAAATATGTGATCTATACATGATTTAGTAATCAGATGTTTTTTAGTTTGAATTCTGGTATAGTCAGTAATTCCACACATCAAGCCGCGCTCACTAAGTGCTCCTAAGTATGAGTCCCTAGATGCCGATATACCTTTTAAATCTATGTTAGTGTCTCCGATTAGGAGAAAGTTTTGTTTCGAGTCATACTTAGTAATGTGATTACAAATAGGGATTTGTTCGTGGATGGTGGCTTATAGACTGCACACACAATCACGTCACGATGTGAATCTAGTTTTAGGATACCTGTAAGATTTTCAAATGTTTTAGTTTTTTGTTCGATTATTGTGAGCTTAAGATGATTTCGTATGTAAATAATAATTCCACCTCCTTTTCGATTTTTACGTAGTTGTGAGTACAGTCTGTAACCCGGTAGATGAAACAAGTTAACTATATTATCCGAGATACCTACCTCAGTTAAAATTATGAGATCTAATGAGAACTTACCTTTAACTTTAGATCATCGGAGAATTTATTGTTGCAACTACCGGTGCATTCCACAAAGTTCTATGATAGTTCTTTCACTGTTGAGGCTGCACGTTTGTGGAATGCACTGCCAGTACATATAAAACGCGCACAGTCACTGACGTCCTTCAAATCCCTGGTGAAGGACCATTATTTATCGCTGGTTGTTTAAATTATAGGTAACACTGCAGAGCTCATGGTTGCTCCGAATGCAATTGGTGCATTCTGTTAATTTGCTGTTAATTTGCTTCACATTCGCAAATGATTGCTGTTATTTATAATAATGTAGGTACGTAGTGTACTGAATATTATTAAGGTTTTTTATCTTGTTTTACGATCCCTTCCATCCTAAGGTTGCCTGGAAGAGATCGTTTTTAGCGATAAGGCCGCCCTTGTACATGTAGTTAGTTATAAGTATGTTTTTAATGTTTTTTCTAAACTGTGGTGTACAATAAAGAATATTTATGTTATGTTATGTTACTTACAGCTGCTGCTATAGATAGTTTGTTGTAGTGTTGTAAAGTTTTTAATGAGTGATCTGATGTTAAAATGCAAACATGACAAATTTATACTGGTTTTAGGCGGTAATTGTTGAAAGAAATGATTAGGTGAATTGCATTGAAACAATTCTTTTACTTCTATTTCGGTAGCCATTTCTTTTAATTAACTATTCGGATAATGCAGTTGAAAACTTTAAGGCTAAATAGACGGACCTTAATGATGCGAAGACCCCTCCGGATGGTTGTTACCATTACCCATGCATTGTTTTTTGATTAATTCAATGTCATGCAATGAGCGAATATTATAAATTTTACTATTACTTGAATCCCTAGCGTACACTTTTCCATGTTTACACCATACGTATTTGCAAGACTTGTTAAGTAACTGGGTTTTGGCATTATATAATAAGGTTTTCTGGTACTTAGTAAGGGCTTCCCGGATGTAAACACGAACTTCAGCCTTATCCTTTGGGACGTTCGGAACCAGTTGACCCACGGTGAGGCAATGATCTCTGCTAGCGTCCACCCATTTCTGCTGCAGCACCTTCGATCCCAGTTCAACGAGGATGCATCCTGGCTTGTCCTTCGAGCCCGGTTGACGACGCGCCGCTTGGACTTCTTTGCAGTCGACGTTTAACTTTGAGGCAACGGTATTGAGGACCTGTTGCATATCACTGGATGGTGTCTCAGGTAGACCAGCTATCTCAAGTGACGTCGCAAGAGACTGTTGTTCAATTTCCTTGATGCCTTGCTCCAGGACGGTAACTCGTAGCTCAAGGTTTTTATTTTTATTAAGAAGGTCGTAGTTTTTGTTCTCAAGATCTTTGATTTTCATATCTTGTTTTTTAATTGACTGCTCCATTGTCGTGAGCTGCTCGCTGAGGAATTCCAGGGAGTTTTCGAGGCCTCTAATTTCTTCCCGAAAGGTTTTCTTGACTTCTCGGCTGATATCCTGCACCAGTTTATTAGCATCAACAATGGGCGTCAATGCTTCATCAACGTCCTCATCATCTTCCTCTTCAGGGATCACGAACGAAGTTCTGCGGGACATCTCTTTGAGGCAGTTCTCACAACTCCATTCGATACCAGGCGAGTTCTTAAGTGTGTTGAGCTGTTTGTTTGTTAACTTTGAGCACACGGGATCGGCATGCACACAAGTGTCACACCTGCTGCACTCTAGTCCAGGTATTTTTTTGGTTACATTTTTTTTACATCTAGTACACTTTTTGAATACCATGATAGCGTAATTGGGGGTAGAATCACTTTCTTATGCCAATCGACCTCTCACTGCCGCACTCTAACGTAGACTGTGAACTTACTTTTGTTCTTGTGGGTATACAATAAAATTTCATAAATATACTGTGAATACACTGTAAGGATGTTAATATGCTTAAACTTATCTCTTAATGACTCCCGAGACCCCATTCCATAGATAGTCCGGACAGCCCTCTTCTGCAACACAAAGATGCATTCAATATCGGCAGCGTTACCCCACAGTAGTATGCCATATGTCATGATACTGTGGAAGTAGCTGAAGTAGACACGACGCTCCGTTTTAATGTCTGTAAGTTGTCGGATCTTTTTGACAGCATAGGCTGCTGAACTAAGCCTGGCCGAAATTTTCCCGATATGAGGCCCCCATTGAAATTTGGATTCTAACGTTATGCCCAGAAAGACAGTGTCATCGACCAATTCTATTATATCATCCCTAACCTTAACACTGGTTTTAACATGTCTTACATTAGGTAAGGTGAATCTTACACATTTAGTTTTATTTTCATTTAATAATAAATTATTAGCACAAACTATCCTAGAGAGGGCAATGTTTACATCGTCAAGTTCGCGCTGTCCACGTTTAAATTTAAATATTAAAGAAGTGTCATTAGCAAACAAAACTACCTCGTGGTCGTCTCTTATGAGGTGAGGGAGATCATTAATATATACTAGAAAAAGAAAAGGTCCCAAAATTGAACCCTGCGGTACCCCCCATTGCTACAGGAGAACCAGGTGACTGTTTACCATTAATGACTACTTTCTGGACCCTATCACTTAAGTAAGAATTGACGAAATTCGACGGCCTTGAATTTCGTAATGATTCCGTAATGATCAAGTTTCTTAATTAAAGTCTGGTGCTGAACGCAATCGAAGGCCTTAGATAAGTCACAGAATACACCATAAGCATCATATGACTCATCCCAGGCCCTGTATATACACTCTAATAATTTAATTCCGGAATCAGTGGTGGACCGACCACGAGTGAAACCGAATTGTTTTGTATGTAATAGTTTATTAACGTTAAAGTGATTTTGCATTTGATTAAGCATAATTTTTTCAAAAATTTTACTAAATGTTGGTAGTACAGAAATGGGACGGAAATTGGACGGATCTGAAGTACTACCCGATTTAAACAGGGGAATTAATTTACTAGATTTCATTAAATCAGGGAACACACCACTATCAACACAATTATTAAATATTATAACTAGTTCAGGAGCAACCATTTCAATAAAAGAATTTACTAAATACACAGAGATGCCCCAGAGGTCAGCTGTTTTCTTGATATTTAAAGATTTAAAAGTTTTTAAGATAGTGTTTATGTTAACTTTACTGAATTTAAATATAACGTTACAACAAGGAACGTTTACTTTTAACAAAGATTCTGCAATGAGGGTTGAAGAGCCTAGGGTTTTTGTCAAATCTACAGGAATTCGGGAGAAAAAATTTTCAAATTCGTTAGCGACCTCGAAGTCTGATGTAGTTATTTTACCATTTATATTAAGTTTAAAATTATTATCATTTAATTTTTGTTGACCTCTTTCCGCGTTTATATTTTTCCAAGTAGATTTAACTTTGTCTGCACTATTGAGAATTTTATCACTTATATATTTTGATTTAGCTGCTAAACAATCTGCTTTAAACTTTTTTGAATAAGTTTTAACATAATCTAGAAATTCAACTGATCTATTAAGCTGTCTCTCTGAGTATAGTTCATAACGTTTTTGTCTACTTTTGTGTATACCCTCAGTGGCCCATTCACTGAAAGTAGGACTATCACTAATCATGACCTCCTTAGACTTGAATATGGAGTTGAACTCGTTGTAAAAAGAATCAAAAAATAATTTATACATTATATTTGGATCTAAGCCAGTGTCTAAGAATGGAGTTAGCTCAAGCCAACCCTCATACGTTCCAAGCGGTCACCAGTTATTGGTCTACATAATATTTTACGTTTTATAACTTTTTCTTTAGTGATTTTAAAAGATGCTATTTGCCCACAATGGTCTGAATCTAGCTTTTTTATAATACTTTTACTTTCTGGCAACATATCGCTGTATATATTATCCAGGCAAGTGGCTATTGTATCACAATATCTAGTAGGCTCCAAAAATAAGTTTGTAAGATTGTGCGATTTAAATAAATTTAAAATATTATAACTCATAGGCGTATTAACAAGTAAATCGACATTATAATCACCACATACTATTAGGTACTTATTAGTTTTTCCAAGTTTACATAGAACTTTGTCAATAAGTTCCTCAAATTCGCAAAAGGGTGAGGTTCCAGGTTTATACACGCATACTACTATGAATTGCTCCATTTCCACGCACGACAGTTCGACTTTACACTCTAGAGAAAGAGACACAATATCTTTCCGTTCTTTAAATTTAAGTTTTTTATTTAATAAAATCTAAGATCCCCCCCGTACTGTGGTCACCCTGCAGAATGCACTACCAACCCGGTGATTACTTAATATTGAACATGAGCTCATTCGACTTACGCATATGTTCTGTAATGCAAAAAATATCAATATTATCTGAATTCATTAACAGTTCCAACTCTAACTCTTTGCCATGTGTTAAACAACCAATATTTTGATGCCCTATGTTGATATAATTTACATTTTTTGATTTGGAGGGCATTTTTTAACATAATTAGTATTAAATATTGGATGGAACCAGGCGTTACTCGGCGAAAATCCATGACAAAGCAATGGTAAGTAAAATATTAAAAAAAAAACACTTTAAACATATTTTAAATTTCTTAATAGCACTATTTTTCGCAGAATTAAAATAATTAATATTTGTAACTAAATTTAATTCAATTAATTGACTATGTCTGCTAAAGGGTAATATTGCCTCTGTTGTCGTAGAACTTAATTTAAATTACTTGGAACAGATTCCAAAGTCTTAACACTAAATCTACATTGCTTAATAAAAGCAGTTTTGTCAGCCAAGTTCTTGGCTGAAGTGTAAAAATTATTGAATAGCAAACTTGCTATTTGTCTCTTATAATGCTTTGGTAGAAAATACCTACCTTTGTTTACATAAACAATATGTTTGTTATCGTTAAACTTACTGTCAGAAGTTGACAAATTGTATTTATATACAGTTCTCTTAAAAAAAAATAGAATTAAAGTCAATTACATGGAATTTATTATTATATTGGCAAGTTAAATTCAGTTTGGGTCGGATACGGCAGCTGGGACTGGAGGTGGCCTTGCACAAGTCCGAGGTTCTGTGTTTTCACAGACCTCGGAACGGTCCACCCGAAGGTTCCAGCATAAATGTGGGAGGCGTTAGCATCGGCATCAAGCCCTCGATGAAGTACCTAGGGATCGTACTTGATAGCCGATGGAACTTCGGACCACATTTCCGAAGTTTGGTCCCCAAGGTGACGCAGGCATCGGTCGCGCTTTCGCGACTGATGCCCAACCTAAAGGGACCCAACGCCTCCTGCAGGAGACTGTACCTGGGGATCGTACGGGAGCCCTATACGGGGCTCCCGTATGGGCGGATAGGTTGGCGGTCAAGGGGAACGTGACTCTGTTAAACAGACCACTTAGAACCTTGGCCGTCAGAACCATACGGGGGTACCGCACGATCTCCGGAGAGGCTGCATGTCTCCTAGCCGGGACCCCTCCATGGGACCTGGAAGCTAGAGCCCTTGCGTCATTGTTCCAATGGCGCAAGGAGGCGCTGGAGCGGGACCACAGGCCTGCGTCTCGAGAAATCGAGGACCAGCGGTCCCAACTCCGCCAGGATCTCATGGAGTCATGGAGGGTGCGACTTGAGCAACCCAAGGGGGGTGCCATCTTCATCGCGGCGGTGAGACCGATCATGGACGATTGGCTGCAGAGGCAGCATGGTGACCTCACGTACCGTGCGACGCAGATGGTTGCCGGGCATGGATGCTTCGGTAGCTATCTGTTTCGCATGCATCGTGAGGTCACACCCCGGTGTCAACACTGCGAGGTTTCCGACGACGACACCGCACTCCACACGCTGGTGGAGTGCTCAGCGTGGGCGAGTCAGCGCCGGGACCTCGTAGTGGGTCTGGGCGTGGATACCCTCTCGCTGGGGACCATGCTTCAAGCCATGGTATCCAGCGGGAGTAGGTGGAACGCGGCCGTGTCCTTCTGCGAGCAAGTCATGCTCGCGAAGGAGGCGGCCGGGAGGGAGAGGGAGCGTACCCTCTCCGCCATGTTCCGTAGTCAGCGGCCATGCCGCCCCAGACTACGCGACTACGCCCAAGACTATCGTCCTCCATGATCGGGGCCTGAGGACGGCGGGATCGCCACCCACCGTCCTTACAGAAGCAGGCTAGAAGGGTTGCGTGCTGCGGGGCCTTTGCCCCATAGCACGCAACCAGATTCACTCACTGACGCGGGATAAAACCCGACCCCAACGACGCGGGATTCTCGTCCCGACCAAACACCCGCCGAGACCACAGAGGTGGTCAAAGTCCGCCGGGCGCCACTGGATATACCCTCTGCTAGTAACCAGAGACGCCCGGCAACGGACGTTAGAGCGGCCGCGGCCTTCGGCCGCAATATTAAAAAAAAAAAAAAAAAAAAAAGTTAAATTCAGTTGTAAATTTATCATATATCTAAGAGAATTTTCCACATCTGGCACACCTTTTATATATGGTAATGTGAACATTACTACATGACTACCTCGGTGGCACAATGGTACTATGTACGGACTGCCACACTCGAGGTCTCGGGTTCGATTCCCGGGTCTGGTGGATAATGTATAATTCTCTTTAGAATTTTATCCAGATAATTATCCCAGAGTCTGGAACTTGTGCCCGGTAGATGGCAATAGGCTCGCCCCCTATTACATGGGACCTAACATAGCTGGCGAGATATGGGTGTGTTTGCACACCTCCGGGTGTGATGCTATGTTATGTTTACTACATGTTCAACATTTAAGTTTTGCATTTTGTCAAAGTATAGGGATAGTTCATTTTTGTTAATTTTACCCCTGTTTGAGCAGAAAATAACTATTTTACTGTTTGAGTCAAAATTATATTCTAATATCTTTTGCATAATTTCATTTAAAGATGCACCTGGATAACAGTTATTAATAATTGAATAACAATTTGAATCAAATTGTTGTATCAGAAAAGAACCAAAATCAGTTCCAATATCATCACTAAATAAAATTAGTTTAGTATAACCAGTATGACTATTACTTTTTACACTGTCACACAATTCATACAATAATGAAGTAGAAGCGTACTATATACATAGACATCCAGCAGGTGCGGGTTGTAGACCAATCCCCTGTCGTACAATGCACCGCGTGTTGTCACGACCGTAGAAACTGCACAGAGGTTGTGGAAACCTACTCATTGCGGGGACTTCACCTAAGGGCTGAATGCCCTGCGGCTCTGACGGGTCGCGGGCTCACCTGTGTGTCAACTGTTGTCGGGCTAAACTACCAGACGCTAGACGTAACATCGCTTTAGCCTTGGTGCAAGACCCCACGTAGGGAATATACATAATTTTCACTAATCTGATTTGAAAACTTTATTTTGCTTAAAATATTTTTTTTTTTGTTTTGCTTTTCTTGTACTGAAGAAATTAAAAAACTGTATAGACTTTATTTTGATTTTGATACATGATTAAATTACTAGGCGGTATGGTCAAAAGACTAGCCTGTCCTAAAAGAGGGCGAATGAAAAAAAATCACTACAAACGAACGAACGGAACATCAACGAACGATTGGTTTGTTTACTTTTGATAACTTTTGATAAGTTTCACTTGGAATCTTGGATTTTGGATCCATTAGGTACTTATTAAATATAAAATAAATAGCAATAAATAGTAATAGGTAGCCAAAGAGTATATTATTATAATCACTACGTTTGTAGGTAGCAGTAGCACAAGCAATTGTTGTTGTTGGTAAGGTGGTGCACTTATATATACATATAGCAGTGGATTTTTATAAAAATACACACATATTGTGTCATTAAAATTTCATATTAGAAGTTGACGAGAACCGGTGAATTTATAACCCATACTGCTCCAGTAGGCAGTATTACGAGGGTATGAGTGTAAATGTAGTTTTTTTGTTACTGCTGTATGGATTTTACTAAATGAAGTTTGAAATAAACATTAACTGGACAGACGAATGGACGACATTATAACTACTAACATAAAATATAATAGCTAAACTGTGTAGCGTTATTGCAGTAGTTGGAATGTGTAAGCTTGCAGTAATTGGAAAAAGTTGGCCAACTGCACATAAACTAAGTGCTACTATTTAATTGTAGGTAAGTTTAATTGTAAACTTCCTGCAGAGTTATACTGACTTATTATGTAAGTATAGTAAATAATAAAATGGAGGTGTTATTGTTACACTGTCTCATCTATTATATATAATACAGTAATAGCCTTTATTACTGGGTTACACTATTTACTAGGTATGCAATGCATTCTGCTGTTGCAATAATTGAGCTGAGTTTGTCGATCCGGGTCAAACTCTTAAACGACTGGACCAATCTTTATGAATTCAGATATATGCACTCACAGTGATGATCACTATGACCGTGCCAAATTTAAAAAAGATCGGTCCAGTCGTTTAGGAGGAGTTCGATCCCGAACGAAATACAGAAGTCGCCTAAGAAAGAGCTTCGTAAACTCAGCTCAACAAGTTAGATTTGTTTTATATAGGAATCACAGAACTCAGTGTGCCTTTTGGCAAAGGCGTTCCCTGGCTACAAGTAGCTAGAGGGGTTTGGTCCGCCTTCCCGCGGTGACAGCCTCATCTTTTACTAAAAATATAATAAAGAGGAAATCATTTTTTTGTCTGCGTTAAATAACAGCTTCAGATAAAAAGAATACTGACCTTCAAGCTGTGCAGTAGAAAGAACCAAGAAAGAAAGAAACATTTATTTAGTACAAAGTGCCCACACAATACAATACAATACAATACACATAAAACCCAAACATAACAATACACATAAAATACATTGGGGATTACAAGCCTGTTCACTCATTAAGAGGAAACATACTTCCTTACCACAACCACAACTGACTCACGATTAACAGTGTGACACAGAAATGTACCAAATGGGTGTCCAGTTCAGCATGTGCCAGGTAGAATCCTGGCGCTGGTTTTCAACTGGGACCCAATTGGTCAGTGACTTACCGATGCCGAACCCCCCATGCCGAGTGTAATGTGAGAATAGGACATTTTTATACTCGTAATATTGCTATGGGAATTTGGAATAAGAAACTAGAGACCCCCATAGTATCCATTAGGTTATTAATAGATAATATTTAATTCCAGCTAAACATGGAGAGTTGGTGTGAGCTGCTCACGGCATATCCGGAACATCCCGAGCCCAGAGACTTGTCCAAAGCTCTGCACACTGCTAATGTACTAATGACAACGGAACTAGCTCCATTTGAAATAGGTATTCCAGTAAAATTATAATATGCTTCTTTATAAAAAGTTTCTTACCATTTCATCATTTTAAATTTTTTTTTATCATCATAACATAGTATGAACGGCTGCCTCTAGTTGCTGTCTCTACTAACTGCTAGTTGACTGCCTCTGTGGCGCAGTGAGTATATTTCGTATGAGTATGGGAATGCCGTCCCTGAGGTTCCAGGTTCGATTCCAGGTCGAATCAAATTATTTGTGCGATCCACAAATGTTTGTTTCGGAGTTTGGGTATTTTCTATGTATAATATGTATGTATTTAGAAGTATATAAGTATGTTTATCAGTCATCTAGATCCCATACCACAAGCTTATATTAGCTTAATTTGGGCTAGATGACGTCGTGTGAGAATGTCCAAAAATATTTATTTATAAAACCTGAAGTCCCGGGTTGGATTCCTGAGGTTGAATAAAATATTTGTGTGATCCAGAAATGTTTGTTTCGGAGTTGAGGTGTTTTCTACGTATATTTAGTATGTATTTAGAAATGTAAAGTATGTTTTGAAAACCCAATACCAACCTTTCTGGCCAGCGTGTAATATGTAGGCTGAATTCCCTCCGCTTTGGGGTAAGCCGTGGGTGTCAAATGGGGTGAGATGATAATTATCTTTCTTATTTTGCAGAGTGGCTAGTTCAAACGCTTTTTTGGAAGCCTGTCAAAGTTTTGGATACCATTGCTGTCAAGAGGACAGATGAAACCTGGCTAAAATCACTCTCTGATTCTTTCAAAATTATATCACTACTTGTCTCCAAACATTGGAATGTTCTGGAAAAAGATTATGAAACCATTGTTAAGGTAACAATTAGATGTCGCGGTCCCGCATGACGAGAATCTCCTTAAGGCAGAGAAGGACAAACTTACTAAGTACCTTGATCTGACCTTCGAGACAACCGCCATGTGGGACGTAGACTGGACGATCATTGTCCCGATAATCGTTTCGGCAAAAGCGGGGGGATATACGCTTGATATATATATCTTTTTGTTTCCTTTAGCTTTACTCTCTGCCCTATGATCCTCAAACGAAAAAGGCAGCTATAAGTTGCTTGATCAACATCCTCAGAAACCCTGGAGTGGATATTGGCAATGCCAAAAGACATATAGATGCCTTGGAGTCTGCTAATACATGTCAAGCACCGTTGGCTTTACTCGTTGGTAAGAAATCCATACAGATAAATAAAATTGAATGGAATGAAATCATCTGTCACCTGACTGTATCTCATGAACTGTGATATTAAGTTTAAATTGTCACAGATGATGTATTTCGAGATATGTATAACATGTTATATGTATGTATGTATAGAGAGCTACAGCTTATTTATTAATATACAGTTTATTGCCAGGTTCTTTCTCTCGGTTCTACTTATTGCTTTGCGAATCTGGCAGTACATGTAAATATAGAAGCAATGATATTTTTTATTTTAAGTACTACTTACTGACGTTTGTAAGAGCCATTTAGTGACCTATACAAATAAATAAATCATTTCAGCCAAAACAATTCGACAGATTTGCAAGCATAACTAAATATTTTATTTACGAAAGGTAAAATGGGAACGCTATTACTGAGACTTCGCTGTCCGTCCATCTGTGTTGAGCTGTATCTCATGAACCGTGACAGACAAAAGGTTGAAATTTGCACAGTTGATGTACTTCTGTTGGGGTTCTGCTGTTTGACCAAAAGTCATTTGGCAAAATTACACTTGACAAAAAATGTTTGGCAAAAAAATAGTTTCGCCAATTAATCATTTTACTACTAATCATTTTACTAATGACTTACTTTTCCAAATGATCAACACTTACATTTACATTTTATAAATTACTAGCAGTCGCCCGCGACTTCGTCCGCGTGGTAATTTGGAATTTTTTCTGTTCCCGTCGCGTCACCCGTAATAACATCTAGTTTCGTAAATAATTATTTTAGAACGAATTTCATTTCCATTAGATATGTTATAGTGAGTTAACCATAAAAGATATGCTACCGCGTACATTATTTTAGACTTTTTAAAGGGGAACAATTCTTTAGTACATCTTTTAACATAACATTAACTATTTGGCCAGCGCACGCAACGGAAATTCTTAAAATAAATATTTTTTCCCCGTTTTTAAAACATATCACACTGCGGCTCCGCTCCTATTGATCTTAGCGTGAAGTTATATAGCCTATAGCCTTCTCGACAAAAAAAAGATTTTTCAAATCGGACCAGTACTTTCTGAGATTAGCGCGTTCAACCAAACAAACCAACAAACAAACTCTTCAGCTTTATAATATTAGAATAGATTATATTACTTAATGAATATTTAACAACTGAGTTATCAGAAAAAACTACAATTGGTCTAAAACGGTTGATAAAATGTATTATTTGCCAAATGCTTCGTTTATTAATCAATCTTATAATAGATATTGTATGGGTCAAATTAATTCACAGGTTTAGGTTATGTTAGAACATGAAAGACAGCGCACGAGCCGAGCGAGCGAAGCGAGCATGCCGCGGCAGCGGCCGGCGAAGTGCCATAATCATTTGTCATAATCATAGCCCTTTTTTTTTAAGTTGCCGCGCCTTGACGTGGCCATACTGCGTCCATTGCAAAAAAGAAGTGCCATTTTATAAAATAACATTTTGTAAATGACATTTGGACACATGCTTACTTTGCGAAACATATTATTTGGTGAAATTAAAAAAGGTCAATTGACATTTTAATATTTAAAACATTTAACAAGTAAAGTGTTTGCTAATGGATCATTTGCTAAGTAAGTTTTTGTAAGATGATACTTTTGTCAAATGTCTCGTTTGCCAAATGAACATTTGGTTAAACGTTGTTTGTCGAATGACCATTTGTCAATATTTATTTTTAGTATAACAACAAATACTAAAAAACAGAATATAATAAATATTTAAGGGGTCTCCCATACAACAAATGTGATTTTTTTGCTGATTTGGTACGGAACCTTTTGTGCGCGAGTCCGACTCTCACTTGACCGGTTCTTTTTTATCTTTTCAGGTAATATCTGTCGGTATTGTCCCGAAGGTGTGGACCAGGAGTACATAAGAGTATGGAGGATTTATCTGAATATGTTGCAGCATCAGAGCAAAACTGTAAGTGAAACTCACAGATGAAAACAAGCTATTTTTTTTCAAAATAATTTCAGCATGAAAAACTGACTTCAAATTGTCGGAATAGGACCAAATAATTGTCGGAATGGGTCCAAATAACTCGGAATGCGACCAAATAGTTATCGGAATGGGACCAAATAGTTGTCGGAATGGGTCCAAATAACTCGGAATGGGACCAATTACTTGTCGGAACGGGTCCAAATAACTCGGAATGGGACCATATAGTTGCCGGAATGGGTCCAAATAACTCGGAATGGGACCAATTAATTGTCAGAATGGGTCCAAATAACTGTCGGAATGGGTCCAAATAACTGACGGAATGGGACCAAATAATTGTCGGAATGGTTCCAAATAACTGTCGGAATGGGACCAAACAGCACAAGACTTAAAAAAATAAAATTTTCAATATCGGTTTACCCGGTCCATAGTTATTTAAGACGTAAAAAACATAGAAATGAAGGCTAAATGAGAATCTCATCTTTTTTGATGTCAGTTAAAAATAGAACCGTCGAAAAAAGATTAATTAGCACAGCTGAATATGTTTGTACGTCCAAAGTCCGCCGGGCGCCACCGGAAATACCTTCTGGAGTCACCGGAGACGCCCGTAGTAATGGATATGGGAGCGGCCGCAATCTCGCGGTATTTAAAAAAAAATAAAAAAAGGTCAGCTGAATTAGGTTTTGTACCAGAAAAAGTAGTTATTTAATTTTGCGTGGTATTCCGACCGTTGCATTATCCGCCATCTTGAATTTAATAGTTTGTTGAATACCTCCTTAATTTTGATTAATACACACACACACACACACACACACACATTTCACGGGGTAGGCAGAGGTACATTACACCCACAATTTGCCAGTATTTTTAGTCCCACGTAATAAGAGGCAAGCCTATTGCCGTTACCGGGCACACATAATGGGTTATGTCCAAAATGGCCGAATTAATTTAATAAAAAATAGCAGCTGTATTGTAATTTTGAAAACAAAATTGAAAAATTTAATACCTACTCCGTCTTAAATACTCTACATTAATATAATACTAGTGAGAAATCGAATGATAAATTATTACTAGTTATCCCAGCGAACTTTGTATCGCCCCAAAAAAAATAAAAATATTAATTATAATTGAAAAACGCGACGGACGGACAGACAGACAAATTGTCGTATTAAATATATAGATGATGAACACACTTGTAGACTATTCCAAAACGTTATTTAATTGAGCTCCCATACAGCGACTCCAATACGATTAAATGTAACGCTGTATCTCAGTAACTACTTGGCGGATTCTAGAAATTTTTGAAGTATATTAGACTAGATTTAAGTGCATGTGACGGAGTCAGAAATTTAAAAAAAGGCGCCAAAAAATATTTATTTGAGGAACCAAAATTTACATGTTAAACCTACGGGAGAAATTTCGCGCGCTTTTTGTACTGTTACCGAAAACACTCCGCTCAATATGCAGCAGCGCAGGGTGACGCCAGCGTAGCAGCACCTAGTTTACTTTTAACCGACCGGTTTCGCTCTTAAGTACTATAGAATTGTATACAAGTTCGTTAGTTTTTCTGTTTTTTTTTTGCGTTTAGTTTCGTTCGTGTTTTTTTTGTTTTTAGTGCGAGTCGAACTTGCGCACTACGGGTTCCGTACCAAAACGGCAAAAAAAACACGTTTGTGGTATGGAAGCCCCGTTAAATAGTTATTATATTCTGTTTTTTAGTATATATGTTGTTATAGAGGCAACAGAAATCTGTGAAAATTTCAACTTTCTTACTATCACGGTTCATGAGATACAGCCGGACAGCGGAATATTATCATCACAAATTAAATTGAATGTAATGTCAAATACAAATCAAGCAAAGTCTATACTTTGCTTGATTTGTATTTGACATTACATTCAATTTAATTTAATTTTACTATTATATCTTCTTCTTTTTTAAAAACGTGTCTCCATCGATATTCATCTATGATTTCGCCAATGTCAAGGTAATGCTTGATTTTCCCGCACAGAAGAACTAGTTACTCTGAACTAGTTCGCGGGGCGGGAATAATTATTATGTAATACCCTTAGATCAAAAATACTATAGATATTGGATTCAGTACAAATACAACGCGGAATCTTGGCACTTGAATACTATATAGGGAATTATTACAAATGGCATCTATAAAAAAAACAAGATTGTACATTGATGGTTGACATAGAAATAATAGGTAATAATGAATACAGACTACATCAATGTACAGCGCCGTTGTCGCATCCCTCGAGAGTCAGCAAGCGGAATAGGAACTTAGTACGGCGCGCGGTTGAAGCGCGCAGGTGTGCAATGTACAGCGCCGTTGTTGCATCCCTCGACTCAGCAAGCGCAATAGGAACTGAGTACGGCGCGCGGTTGAAGTGCGCAGGTGTGCAATGTACAGCGCCGTTGTCGCATCCCTCGAGAGTCAGCAAGCGCAATAGGAACTTAGTACGGCGCGCGGTTGAAGCGCGCAGGTGTGCAATGTACAGCGCCGTTGTTGCATCCCTCGACTCAGCAAGCGCAATAGGAACTGAGTACGGCGCGCGGTTGAAGTGCGCAGGTGTGCAATGTACAGCGCCGTTGTCGCATCCCTCGAGTCAGCAAGCGCAATAGGAACTTAGTACGGCGCGCGGTTGAAGCGCGCAGGTGTGCAATGTACAGCGCCGTTGTCGCATCCCTCGAGTCAGCAAGCGCAATAGGAACTTAGTACGGCGCGCGGTTGAAGCGCGCAGGTGTGCAATGTACAGCGCCGTTGTCGCATTCCTGGAGTCAGCAAGCGCAATAGGAACTTAGTACGGCGCGCGGTTGAAGCGCGCAGGTGTGCAATGTACAGCGCCGTTGTCGCATCCCTCGAGAGTCAGCAAGCGCAATAGGAACTTAATACGGCGCGCGGTTGAAGCGCGCAGGTGTGCAATGTACAGCGCCGTTGTCGCATCCCTCGAGAGTCAGCAAGCGCAATAGGAACTTAGTACGGCGCGCGGTTGAAGCGCGCAGGTGTGCAATGTACAACGCCGTTGTCGCATCCCTCGAGAGTCAGCAAGCGCAATAGGAACTTAGTACGGCGCGCGGTTGAAGCGCGCAGGTGTGCAATGTACAGCGCCGTTGTTGCATCCCTCGACTCAGCAAGCGCAATAGGAACTGAGTACGGCGCGCGGTTGAAGTTCGCAGGTGTGCAATGTACAGTGCCGTTGTCGCATCCCTCGAGTCAGCAAGCGCAATAGGAACTTAGTACGGCGCGCGGTGGAAGCGCGCAGGTGTGCAATGTACAGCGCCGTTGTCGCATCCCTGGAGTCAGCAAGCGCAATAGGAACTTAGTACGGCGCGCGGTTGAAGCGCGCAGGTGTGCAATGTACAGCGCCGTTGTCGCATCCCTCGAGAGTCAGCAAGCGCAATAGGAACTTAGTACGGCGCGCGGTTGAAGCGCGCAGGTGTGCAATGTACAGCGCCGTTGTCGCATCCCTCGAGAGTCAGCAAGCGCAATAGGAACTTAGTACGGCGCGCGGTTGAAGCGCGCAGGTGTGCAATGTACAGCGCCGTTGTCGCATCCCTCGAGAGTCAGCAAGCGCAATAGGAACTTAGTACGGCGCGCGGTTGAAGCGCGCAGGTGTGCAATGTACAGCGCCGTTGTCGCATCCCTCGAGAGTCAGCAAGCGCAATAGGAACTTAGTACGGCGCGCGGTTGAAGCGCGCAGGTGTGCAATGTACAGCGCCGTTGTCGCATCCCTCGACTCAGCAAGCGCAATAGGAACTTAGTACGGCGCGCGGTTGAAGTGCGCAGGTGTGCAATGTACAGCGCCGTTGTCGCATCCCTCGAGTCAGCAAGCGCAATAGGAACTTAGTACGGCGCGCGGTTGAAGCGCGCAGGTGTGCAATGTACAGCGCCGTTGTCGCATCCCTGGAGTCAGCAAGCGCAATAGGAACTTAGTACGGCGCGCGGTTGAAGCGCGCAGGTGTGCAATGTACAGCGCCGTTGTCGCATCCCTCGAGAGTCAGCAAGCGCAATAGGAACTTAGTACGGCGCGCGGTTGAAGCGCGCAGGTGTGCAATGTACAGCGCCGTTGTCGCATCCCTCGAGAGTCAGCAAGCGCAATAGGAACTTAGTACGGCGCGCGGTTGAAGCGCGCAGGTGTGCAATGTACAGCGCCGTTGTCGCATCCCTCGAGAGTCAGCAAGCGCAATAGGAACTTAGTACGGCGTGCGGTTGAAGCGCGCAGGTGTGCAATGTACAGCGCCGTTGTCGCATCCCTCGAGAGTCAGCAAGCGCAATAGGAACTTAGTACGGCGCGCGGTTGAAGCGCGCAGGTGTGCAATGTACAGCGCCGTTGTCGCATCCCTCGAGAGTCAGCAAGCGCAATAGGAACTTAGTACGGCGCGCGGTTGAAGCGCGCAGGTGTGCAATGTACAGCGCCGTTGTCGCATCCCTCGAGAGTCAGCAAGCGCAATAGGAACTTAGTACGGCGCGCGGTTGAAGCGCGCAGGTGTGCAATGTACAGCGCCGTTGTCGCATCCCTCGAGAGTCAGCAAGCGCAATAGGAACTTAGTACGGCGCGCAGTTGAAGCGCGCAGGTGTGCAATGTACAGCGCCGTTGTCGCATCCCTCGAGAGTCAGCAAGCGCAATAGGAACTTAGTACGGCGCGCGGTTGAAGCGCGCAGGTGTGCAATGACCGAGGTGAAGTGGGGCCGTTGTTAAAGCACAGATCGGTCATCTAGGTATTTTTGATCTAAGGTACCTCCCCACCACCTTTGATCAGCAAATAAATGATTTGATTTGACAGCGAAGTCTCAGTAACAGTGTTATCGTTTTACCATTTGGGTATGGAACTCTAATAATGTAATTTATTGGTTTTATTTCCATTATAGGACACAATAGTGAATGCCATACTTCAAGGTGTAGACGGGTTGTTCGTGAACTTCGGTCGAGATCTGCCAATAACACAAATAAACGAATTCTATAAAGAGTTCTCTAGGAAATGTGCTATGAAATCTAAATGTATTGAACGTGAGTATGTTGCTTCTATTACTTTAGTCCAACAGAAAGCCGGGCGCCTCTGGATGGATATCTCTGGTGCGTACCAGAGACGCCCAAACAGTCCCCCGGACGTCGTCACCCAAACGCTGAGCGACGGCCGTTTATTCCACTTCACTGTTGTTTATTTTAGTGTTTATTTGTAAACTAAGCTATATGTTATAAATAGATCACAAAAACTGATGTCATCGGCGGGACTCGAACCCACGGCCTTTCCCTAACAGGCGGAATGCTCTGCCAACTGAGCTACGATGACCAATACCGACAACATCGAATTTTTGCTTCATATCATAATCTTAATTTCTACATCGCGCTATTAAGGTTAGCGTTGGATCCCCCTGTTAGGGAATAGCCGTGCGTCGGCTTTCGAGTCCGGAGTCTCTGGTTCAATTCCCGGGTCGAATCTAATATCCATCCACGTGTTTGTTTCGGTGTTTGGATGCTATCCTACTTCCTACTAATATTATAAACGCGAAAGTTTGTGAATATGTAAGTATGTATGTATGTATGGATGGATGGATGTTTGTTACTCTTTCACGTAAAAACTACTGAATGGATTTTAATGAAACTTTACAATAATATAGCTTATACATCAGAATAACACATAGGCTAGAATTTATAAAGATATTGTGTGAATTGTTCAAAATATGACGCGGTGCGACGGGAACGGGAAAAAATACAAATTACCACGCGGACGAAGTCGCGGGCGAACACTAGTACTATATACTACGTTTTTTTTTGTTTTAGTCTGTATGTTATGTTTTGAAGATACTTAGATTATGATTTGATTTCAGCATTACTATCAATTCTTAAGTCACACGCTGGTCTATTCAAAGAGAGTTTGTCAGAAGACAAAATACTTCGTCTGTATCTATGGGGTATTAACACTCCTAACGTTAAAGATGCATTGTTACAAGTTTATAGAGTCGTATTTGATTTGATGTCAAAGGAAAATGTCAAAGTAAGTACTTGTTTCTTTCACACTAGTACGGTGTCTTGCGCGGTCCTTCGCGTCGCGCCACGCCATAGGTTTTGGCCTATAACTTTTGACCCCTTAGGGCTAGGTCAAATTTTCGATTTTTCGGCTTGCCTCCAGATCGAGGGCTATCCATAGAGGGGTCAACCATCATTGGAGCATAAGCAGTTCTCGAGAGCTAAGGAGGACATTCCCCATTTCTATATATAGATATTCATATATTTGTGATCGTGAAAATAAACTAGTCCTCACGCCCCGGACTTTACTTGTCTGTCCCACAGCGGCTCGCACGTAAGGTTTTGTTGCCTTTCATCAACATTTCATCGCAAGGTAACGGGCTTCAAATCGTTTTTCAAAATAACAATATAGCTGCTACTTTTTATTAAATTCACTCGGCCATTTCGCACATAACCCATTATAAATGGGCTCGGTGACGGCAATAGGCTTGACCCCTATTACGTGGGACTAAAAATACTGTCAAATTGTGGGTGTGTAATGCACCACTGCCTACCCCTTCGGGGATATAGGCGTGATTTGTGTGTGTGTGTGTGTGAAATTAAAAACGTTTTTGAGATGTTTAGTTTCCCATGAGGTCTAAAATAAGTGATTTCTGGAAAATGTATGTTACTTATGTCTGTACGTATGTATGTACAGAATGTTACAGCCTAAACAACTCGACAGAGTTGCAAGCATAAATAAATACTAGTTATCCCAGCGAACTTGGTATCGCCTCAAATATAAAAAAAAATTTTTTTTTTTATATTTCATGCAAATGTATGTATTATTAATTATAATTGAAAAACGCGACGGACGGACAGACAGACAAATTGTCGTATTAAATATATAGATAGCTTTTATTTACAAAAGGTACAACGGGAACCTTATAACTGAGACTTCGCTGTCCGTCCGTCTGTCTTGGGATGTATCTCATGAACCGTGACAGACAAAAAGTTGAAATTTTCACGGATGATGTATTTCTGTTGCCTCTATAACAACAAATACTAAGAAATAGAAAATAATAAATATTTAAGCGGCTCTCAATGAGAGCGGCTCATACAACAACCGTTTTAGTAAGGAACCTTTTGTGCTCAAGTTCGACTCGCACATGACTTATTTTTTAAATCTTGTTTCAGCTTATGATAGAAACAGAAATTGTGCCTAGAATGAATTCAGATTCTAGTCTTGTGAAACATACTGCACTCAGGATAGCTTTTCATGCAAAAATCCATCATAAAGTGTCCATCCCAAATTTATATCGACCTGATGCTTTGGAATTTCAAATGAGATATAGAAGTATTAATTATTATGAAGCTGATCTTGTAAGTACATAAATTTATGACAGGCGGGGTAGGCAGAGGCGATATTAGAGTAAAGTATGTCACGTGAAGTAAATATGTATGTAGGCATAATATGTATAACGGTCTATGTATAGTCTAAGTATCATTACTTTAGGGCATTTTTCGTGCGGATCTCGTCCGCAATGCGTGTCAATATCAACATCAAATCAGTTTAGGAATAGCCCCGTTACCATAGCAACCGGCGTGCGTGCTGCCTGCACGACATAAAGCATTTTATTATTGTTGGAAATTTAACTTTGACATCGACACGCATTGCGGGTGAGATCCGCACGCTGCGTTGGTGGAAAAACGCTTTAGTCATACCTCTAACCGCCATCTAGTACATGGCGACCCTGCGTGGATGATCCACTTGTCAGTTAGCCAACTAGTACAGGAGCTAACTTCTCAACTAGGAGGTCGTGGGTTTGAGTCCCACCGTGTGATGAGCACGATGATTTGTTTGTCAGGGTGTAAATAATAATAATAAATATTTTTGGACATTCTCACACAACGTCATCTAGTCCAAACTAAGCTATAAGCTTGTGCTATGGGATCTAGACAACTGATATACATACTTATATATTTCTAAACACATACATATTATACATAGAAAACACCCAAACTCCGAAACAAAAAATTAGTGGATCACACAAATATCTGATTCGACCCGGGGGGTTGAATCAGATATTTGTGGGATCCACTAATGTTTGTTTCAATTTTCTTTAATACCAAATTTTCCTTAAATTTGCCGTATATCATTACTTCACAGAATTTGATCCTTAACAGCGACACTATCGTATGGTGTAATAATAAAGGGTGTGTTTTTTTTTAAATAAATGGGTTCGATTCCCAGCTAGGATTATAGGTTTTTCAAAAATCTAATGATGAGGTTTTAAGTTTCATCAAAATCGGGCTCGTGACTCCTTTGAGCATTTTTCGCTATTCCTTATAGTTTCGGATTTGGCCATCCAAGCCCTTTTCAAAAATTCATGGATTTTGAATTTCTTTTTTAATTAAAAGCTACTATTTCCCGAGTGGTCCGATTCCCTCAATTATTTGGTCCGATATCAGTAATGTAATGTCGGTTTTTGTGTGTTTTAAAATTTCCAGGTGTCCCTATGTCTTGGCTCCCAAGAAGGTTATGTGAAGTCATTATTACTCACATGTATAATGTACTATGACAATATACCTGTCTCTCTCCGACATAAGATGGTCGTCGATGCTATATGTCATACTTCTAAAGATATAAGGAAGGTAAAGGGACGGGCAAACTCATCCTTCACATGCGACGTACACCGCGCATTATGACATCTGAACAGGATCTGGCCTATACAATGTGTATGGTAACGAACACACTGGTCGTTAGGCGTACGACACTGTCACACACGTGTAGTATCATAGCGCGTAGATAACGTTAACGTTAGACGTCGTAGGTCGTAGGACCAGTGTGTCGCTGTCTCCCACGTCGCGTGGCATACGTCCTATGTGAAGGTCTAGTGTGTTTGTAGATTTGTTCACACTCGGACTGCAGAAATTTTATTAAGTGATAAATAAAAGGGGTGATGTCATCCCATGGGCGATATCGAAGTTCTGTAGTTAGACGCGAGGATTTTTGATTTAGGGCTCCAACTACCCCTAACGACTACCATAGATGTTTGTATGACAACCGGGACCGACGCGACAACGTGCTCTCCGAGGTACAGAGGGGTCTCAGTGTCTTAAGAAATGGTCACCCATCCTAAGACCGGCTTGACTAGATGTTGCTTACCTTTGCAATGTGTTCATGGCGCGTAGTAAACACAATCAAACCATTATCTAAATTCCATAACTAAAACTACAGACTTTCATTGCTTACACTCCATGACATGTTCTGGAAAAGTGTGGACGTGTAAAGTCCCTTGCCCGTTTTGACTTTGACTTTGAAATTGACTGCCTCGGTGGTGTAGTCGTGAAACTGCTAGCGCAGAGGTTTTGGGGTCAATCCCCAGTTCAGATCAAATATCTGTCTGTATGACGTGGGATTACATTATATAATTTTATAGAAATACAAAGAAAAGGTTAATTCCAAAACCAAAACTATTTATTTTAGTTAAAACCATATAAAATAAAACTGAAAATATAGTTCTGACTACAATATATAGATGGCGTTGTACGTAACGTTTCAGGTGGCGCTAACATTGTTGGTCGAGTTGAGTCGTCAAGATGGCGGACTGGCGAAGTACGCTGATCTATGGAGAGCTCTAGTGGACTCGGAAATTGCCAGAAATATTCTGGAAGATATCTTAAAACATATTACTGTGTTATTAAAAGATTTTTTGGAAACTTCTGTTAAGGTAAAAATTGAGATATTTAAATAAATCAATATGTTAGGACAATTCACACAACGCCATCTTGTCTCAAACTGAGTAGAGCTTGTGATATGAGTACTAGATAAACTGATATCAATACTTATACACATTTTGTTTTGTAAATACATACATATTATACATAGGAAACATCCAGACTTCGCTACAAACGTATCTGTCTTCACACAAAGTTTGTCCCGACCGGGAATCGAACCCGAGACTCCGATGTGACGTGAGTTCGATTGATAGTGGCGGTGTGTTAAATTTTACGAAGTAATCTATTTTTTTATTCATTTATTTCCTTTGTTACAGGATTTAGAACAAATACTATCTCTGTCGCACGTACTGTCGTTCATATTGAGTGTGAGCGAGACGGACCACAGTTCTAAGTACTGCGATGTATTGAGACCAATCATCGTCGAGTTAGCCAACGCCATCTCTGTTTGTCCTACAGAATTACTTACTTGTAAGGTAAAAATATTCTTTTTTTACCTAGTACGGTGTCTGGCTTGTGCTTCGCGTCGTACCACGCCATAGGTTTGGGCCTATAACTTTTGACCCCTTAGGGCTAGGTCAAATTTTAGATTTGCCTCCAGATCGAGGGCTATCCATAGAGGGGTCAACCATCATTGGAGCATAAGCAGTTCTCGAGAGCTATCGGGGGACAAAAATTACATTCACCATTTCTATATATCGAGGGTTCCAAGGCTATTTGGTCTAAGCGACATTTTTTGCGATATTGAGTTATATACATATTTGGAATCAGCGAATTTTTCTGCGTCGTTTGAACTGAGTTTCACCTTTTTATGAGATAGTTTTTGGCGCTTGAACCCTACAGTAACTCTGCTCTCATTTTGGACGTCTTTGTTCCAACCGACACAAAATTTGAGCAATATTTGTAGTTGGTAACTTCGACTATTTGAGCTTTTCTAAAATCTTTGTTATCTGTTGGTTGCATCATTTATCCTACGACAATTTTAAATATGTAATGCGTGTTAAGACATTTGGCCTTTTGTTTAATAACGTGGATTTGACGCTTGAGACATTTTGCATTGAAGCTTAAAGATAAGCTATGTCACTTGAGACATTTTGCATTTCATCAAAATAAGAGGCCTAGTCGCTTGAACCATTTCGACTACGCCCATTTTTATACGTAATGAGGTTTGAAAACTTTCTCTCAAATTAACATTGGTGTGAATTGTTACATAAACCTTTTGTGACACATTCAAACTTTTACTGTTTAGCTTGTTAAACCCATTTCGTGTGATTGAAATTTGAAAATGTCACTATTTAAGACATAAGAAATATAGTAATAAAAATTACACTTAAGTCTTTTGAAACAAAGTAAATTGTGTCGTACAATATGAATTGACGTACTTTACCGCCATTAATATCCCGCGCGGGCGCATCAGTCAGCCGCTAGACGTGAGCAAGAGCAGTTGCGTTCGAGTGTGCTGTAGAATCCCGAGCTTTTTTGGCCCAAAAAGGACGATACTTTCTTGGTTAGTATGTACCTATTTTATTTACTTCTTGTATAAGTATACATAATTAGGTATTTACGTATAATAAATGAAATGAACTACTCATAGTAACGAAAACACAGTATCCTATATCATGTATCTAATTATGTTTAACGTAGCCTATGGACAGTACCTCGTAATGTAGGAAATCGTTGCGTTGGCTGCCTAGAGACGAAGTGCCAAAGCAGCAGGTGGAACTTTTTAACCCCAATGAACTCTGGTGAGGGGCACTTACTTGCTTCCTGCAAGTAAGTACCTGTCACCAGAGTTTTCTTTTAATTAGGCTACTTAATTAGAGCGAGACATCTTACAGTGGCCTACGTCTTTTGTCTGCTTCAAAATTATTTCACTAGAGAGAAGAATTTCACTAAAATGTGAAAGGAAGGCTACAACTATAGATAGAACTGATTTAATAAGTAAATTTGTATAATTTTAGGCAATATGAATTCAGAACGGCGAATGTACTTCAAAAAACAAATTATGAAAAACTTATCACAGCAAGAAAATGCCATTGAAGAAGGAGCCAGTAAAGATAATAATGTGATAGATAGTTCATATTCTACAAGAGTTCCATTAATGACGATGCCTTGCAATAAAGAAGACACCAAGGCTGCAGAAACAGAACTACAGGTAAATAGTTGATATTAAAATTTTAGTTTATGATAAAACAAGCTACGTTGTTCCATGTGATAGAAGGCTAACCTATTGCTTGCTAAGGTAGGACACGACGGTATTTCCGTCCAATTGAGCAGTCCGAATGGGGAAGTACCTCCACCCTACAGAATACCGCGGCCATAATAACCTCGTGTTGTGTTCCCGGCGGTGAGTAGGGTAGCCAGAGCTCACAGGAGAGTTTTTGTGCTGTCAGTGGGAAGACCAAAAGCTATTCCTGCTTTGTCATCTACGCTGACGGGACAGAAACTCTGTGTTTACAGGGTCGGCAGCACAAGTGTGACTCACCTAGTGTTGCACACGCCCATAGGCCACGGTAACCACTTTCCATCAGGTGGGCAGTGTGCTTGTCTGCCCACCTCAGTGGTATAAAAAAAAATTACACAATTGGCACATTTCCAGACTTCATGCTGCTACGTTTTTTCACACATCAAAGGAAATAAGTATACAAGGCCGCTATTACTATAAAGATTGTTTTTTTTTTTTCATAAAGTACGGAATTGATTTTTATGAGATTCGTTATGGTTTAAATTTGTATCATTGTTTAACTGTTTTTGATGTTTTTTTACATTAGTTATATTGTACTGTTTATTTCAGAATACTGAAAAGGGAGCTAACAGCGATGAAATTCGTTCTACATTTTTTACTGAAGCAATTCAGGATAAAGAAACAGATTTAACGTTTAAAACCAACGCAGAAGATAGTCAAAATATGTACACTGAACAGGAGAATTATGTAGTTGAACAAGATATCTCTGTTACTCTCTTAGGTAGTCCATCATATTATAATCAAAATAATAGAGATCTGCTCATGAGGACTATTCCTTTTAACGAGAAAATTACCAAGGATATATATATTCAACCACAGGTAGATGATGTTTTAATCCATTAGATATTTTAGTCGTTAACTTGTAGACCAACGATAGATAAACATTATTTTGTTTATTTTAGAATACAGAGGAAGAATTGGGAAGTGGTGAACTTCATTCAACATTTACCGAAATAATTGCGGAGAAAGATTTAGATTTAATTAGGAAATCTCTAGAAGAAGATGATAACGATAAACCTAGAAGTATTGATATAAATATCACAAATAGTAACCAGGTTCAGAATAAAAAGAAAAAATCGAAAAGATGCCAACTAAAGAAAAGCTATATAGATTTCCTTTCTGACGAGGAAGACTTTGTATGGGACTCTTCCTCTTGGAAAGAGACAGGGGATGAATCTTTATCTAGTGAAACTGATGTACCAAAAAAAAGGAAAAAGAAGAATAGCTTAGAAGATGGAAAAGTAGGTGATACTGGAATGAGAAAGAAGAAAATTAACAAACGAAAAGAAACTACAAAGGCTCGAGATAAAGGACAGGAATACGCGAGGAAAAATGGATCTATAGTGAACGCCAGATGTTTGCAGCCTAATCCATGTCTAGGCAAGCCATGTGGCAATAATTGCCAAGAGGTAAGTGATGATAAAAGGAAAAGCATATTTGACCACTTTTGGGGTTTATCTCCACAGAGGAAAAAAGATTGGCTAGTAGCTATGACAACTAGATGTGACGTAATACGTAAAAGATCTAAAGACTCGAGCTATAGAGACAACACCTATCATTATTTTATAAACGATGGAGAGGGTCGACGTAAAGTGTGCAAAAAATTCTTGATGGATACTTTAAATGTAAGTCAAAGATACGTTAGCTATACAGTAGCAAATGCGTATTTTGGATCGTCAAAACAAGAAGCAAGAGGTAAACTTGTTCCTAAGAACAAAACTTCTCAAGAAGTAAAAGATTCTGCTATAAATTTCATCAAAAGTTTACCGGCGCTACCATCTCATTACTGTCGGAAAGATAGCACCCGACTATATCTCCCCACAGAATTTCGGAACATTAAAAATCTTTACAGGATATATAAAGAAGCTCAAACCAGTAAAGGTATCGATGTTGTTGGCGAAAGAATTTTTCGGGATATTTTTAACAAAGACTTTAACATCGGGTTTCATGTGCCGAAAAAGGACAAATGTGTAAAATGTTTACGTTTCGAAGGAAAAAACACTAATGAGAACCCTGAGATATTAAATCATTTAAAAGAAAAAGAAGCATCAAAAAGAAGATTAGCTTTTCACCGTGAACTCTGTAAAAAAAATCGATCCATTCTATGTACTTCTTTTGATTTACAAAAAGTCCTCAACACGCCATACGGACAAAGTATGCTTTTGTTTTATTCTAGAAAATATACAGTGTACAATCTTTGTTTCTACGAAAGTGTTACGAGAAATGGATTTTGTTTTATGTGGGGAGAAACTGAAGGAAAACGGGGTGGGAATGAGATTGCAACAATTCTCCAGAAATATATTGCTGATGTTGACTCACGTGGTTCCATTAAAAGTTTAATTTTATATGCAGATTCATGTCCAGGGCAAAATAAAAATAAAATTGTCTTAGCCGCTATACACAATGCCTTACTACAAGCAACCCATATTGAGACCATCCAGATTAATTATTTGCTTCCAGGTCACACAGAAATGACTGTGGATAGCATTCATGCTACAATTGAAAACTCAACAAGAAATACCATAATATGGGCACCTTCGCAGTGGGTAACAGTTTTTCAGCTGGCTCGCAAAGATCCCAGTCCATATTATGTAGAATCCCTGAACCACAATGACTTCAAAAATTTTGAAGAATTTTCGGATAAATATTTTAAAGGGAACTTAGTCGGTAAAATGAGCAAAATAAGGGTGGCGACGTTCAAAAAATCATCGCCAAATATTATGACTGTTAAATACAGTATGACAGAGGATGCTGAAGACGATACAGTAGGAATAGTTTCAAGACCAAAGCAACTTCACCAAAAATACAAATCAGTTTTGTCCATAACCACAGCAAAATATAATGATTTGAAAAAATTATGCGATACTGGAGTAATTCCAAGATTATTTCATTCAGAATACATAAGCTTTTCACACCGAAACGGAAAGGATGTACTGGTTGAAACAGATATAGAAGATGAGATGGAGATAACGCCTTCAATATCTGATTAAATTAGTAAATAATAATTGTGATAATGTTAAACTGTCATGACTGATTAATGTTAAGCTTTGTTGTTAATTAATATTTAGCAGCTGTTTTTTTTTATACGTAGCAAACAATAATTATTATGCTTGTTTGTCACCTTTATTGTTTGAGACAATATGTGGTGTAAGGAACCCTGAGACTGATCTAATAAATACTCATAATTAAGTCTGACTAAGATTAAGAGTAAATTTTATATTTTTAATATTTTAGCCAGACTATTTGATTTTCTATTTGACACATTTTGCATATTGCAATTTTAGAGACAATACCAGTGTCATCATTCAAGATGAATCTATACCATTCATGATAATTCTACAACTGCAATATATGCTTAATAATCTGATTTGTTATAAATTAAAAATTAAAAATGCAGATTTAACGCATGTTTCAGTAGGAGCGTTATTGTCATCTATAATGTTAATTATGTTGTTTTAAAATTGTCGGCTAGTTTTTTTTCTGTAAAAAAAATATTCGGATATTAGCATCCCAAATAATAAATAATTATTTTCCCTATTATCCAAATTGGTTTTATTTCTAAATAAACTCTAATCTTTACATCTTTTCTTACTAATGCTAAACTTTACAGTGGTTTATGAGCCCACGTTTAATTTTTTGATAGTAAACATTCATTTGACTTGATCCAGTTTGAACATTTGTTGTTGTTTGTATCAATTTACTTTAGTCCGATTCAACTTTACATGTTATTTCAACTCATTTGACATGTTAAATGCATTGTGAGGCGTGTAGTATGTGCCATTTTCCCTCGTTTTGGTTCATATTCTTATCAACATTTCGACTAATTTACTTTCAACTTGAATGTAAATCACTGGCAGTTGAAACATTTGGCTTTTCTCTAGCAAACAACACATACGATGCATTTTGGATCAAACGACATTTATTTCAGTAAAAAAAAGCCACATATTCATGAAAACTATCTAAAAAGTTGCAATATGTATTTGCGGAAATACTGTATTAATTATATCAAAATCCGCGCAGTAGTTTCCTTTTTATGATTTTTTTTTCGAAAAACGAAACTTTAAATCGCTCTCCTGCAACTTTCAAAAAATGTCGCTTAGTACAATTAGCCCGGGAACCCTCGATATAGATTATATGCAGATTGGTATGTAACATCTGTCCTGGCTCACAATGATGTTAGATTTTCAATAGTGACCGTTAATGGTAATAGGCTTGCCCCCTATAACGTGGAACCAACAACGTTACTGGCAATGTGTTGAGTGTGTAATGCACCTCTGCCTACCTCTTAGGGGATAAACGCGTGATGTATGTCTGTCTGTCTGTAATAGTTTATTTAATGGCCGAAATTCATTGAAATTAGGCCGGGATTGTACCACTGTCTTTCTATTTCAAGGATAATGCCATACCAACTAAACCATTGTTAAAACATTTCTGCGATATACGGTATAGGTGGCGTCACATAAAATTAACGCTGATTTTCAAGCTGCGCAGTAGACGATTTATCGATCTACTAGCAGGCGCCCGTGACTTCACCCACTTGACATATTATATACACAAAAACCTTCCTCGAGAACCACTCTATCCATTGGTGAAAACCGCATCAAAATCCGTTGCGTAGTTTTAAAGATAAAGATAAGCATATATACGAACAGAAATGACTTTGTTTTAAAAAGAAGATTTTTTTTTTTATTGTTGCATCACAACTTTACATTCAACATTACACCAAGAAAAATATAACTTATCTGTGGTCTTCTTATTCTTCTTCTTTTAAAAACTTGGCTCCATCGATATTGATCGATGATTCGCCAATGTCAAGGTAATGCTTGATTAGTCGATAGTCCCGCACAGAAGAACTAGTTATTCCTAACTGGCTCCAGGTGCAGGACAAGAAACGTTATTCGGTATGTGAGTATCTGGGAGCCCGATTTCTGCGGAGCGCCAGAGGTAACCTAAAAAGCTACCAGGCATGCGCTCAACAAAAATCTAACTCCTATCTGTGGTCATGATGGCCACAAACGTAAAATTCACAGAGACACGCTCAACACAGTGTAGTTTGGTTTGACACTTATGAGTGACGTATTTTATAATATGTATTGATGTTTTATAATATTTAGTGCAGTGATAATGATTATAGTGATATGGCGGTAACAGCAAGTAAGAGCGAGAGTACCGTTGCGCAAACACACCCCTCCCACTCTCGCCCACCGTTCTTTTTACGTGAACACCAGTATACTTATTCTGAACTACATGAAAGTGTCGATCATAAAATTTGTTTGACGTTATTTATGGATGAACCCTTACGACAAATATCAAATCAAAGTTCCCTATGTATGCTTAGATCTTTGAAACTACGCAACGGATTTTGATGCGGTTTTCACCAATGGGTAGAGCGGTTTCCGGAGAAGGTTTTTGTGTTTTTAATTTGTCGAAGTGGAAGAAGCCGCTAGTAAATAAATAAACATATGTTTCAGATTGTATGTACGGAAATGTTCAAAGAAGATAGTATGTTAAAGGAACTCCTCTCCAAGTTTCGAGATATAAAGAGCAATGATAGTCTTACATTAATAGAAGTAAGTCGTTATATTATATATCCACTAATATTATAAACTATAGTCCGAGACGCCCAGGACTTTAATTGTCTGTCCCACAGCGGCTGGCACGTAAGATTTTGTTGCCTTTCATCAACATTTCATCACAAGGCAACGGGTTTCAAATTCTATTTCAAAATTACAATATAGCTGCTACTTTTTTTAAATTTATTCGACCATTTTGGACATAACCCATTATGTGTGCCCGGTGATGGCAATAGGCTTGCCCCCTATTACGTGGGAATAAAAATACTGTCAAATTGTGGGTGTGTAATGCACCTCTGCCTACCCCTTGCGTGATATGTGTGTGTGTGAGTGAGTAATATTATAAACAGGAAAGATTTGATTGTATAATAGTATTTTATGAAACTGTTGCATAAAGAGGGACCCCTCTTTATTAACGTACGAGGTTAGATAAAGTAGCGTATGAAACTCCACATAACTGGATATTAGAATGTTCTAATACCCCTCTTAATGCAACAGTTTCATAAACTAATATTATGATACAGATTTTCTATGAGATTTGACTGTCTTGGTGGCGCAGTCACAGCTTCGATTCCGGGTCGAATAAAATTATTTGTGTGCGCCACAAATGTTTGAAAATTTATGATAATGTGTTTTTAGGAGATATTCAATAAACCATCGGATACCCGACTGCAAATAAAAGGTTTAGCAGAAATGGATAGTTTGTTGAAATCGAAGAAAGATTTGGACTACAAACAAATTCTATATGTAAGCGATTTTCTAACAGTCATATGTAAATAATAATCAATTCATCTATATATCAATACATATAATAAAATTGTAAGTGGTCGATGTCTGTACATCGAAGATATAATAGAGAAACTTTTGTACGGGGGCTTTATGAACGCAATAGAACCCAAAATAATGATTTTTAGAATTTTTGTCTGTTTGTCGCTAATCTCAGAAACGGCTTAACCAATTTGAATGCATTTTTATTTCAATCAGTTCATAAATAAAAAAGTTATGTCGACAGCTAGTATACAAATATACCGTACATCAAAAAACAAAGGCTAAGATTTATGTCTGTTTGTCTCCGATAATCTCTAAAACGACTGGACCAATTTTAACTAAATTTTCACTGGCAGATAGCTGATGTTATAAAGAGTAACTTGGGCTACTTTTAGGGTTCCGTAGTAAAAAGTCTCGGAACCCTCATAGGTTCGTCATGTCCGTCCGTCCGCCCTCGACTTTGCTCCCAAACGGTGAGTGCTAGAAACTTGAAACTTTGCATGAGTATCAAAGACCTTATATACAATGGACGTAGGATCTAGAACAAATCGCAAGAAAATAATGTCCCGAGTCGACCTATACATTATACATAGGCATACATAGATATAAACAAATTTCATATTAAAATTTAAACCTTGATTCAACGGAATAGTGTTCACTTTTGTTTGCACTAATTTATCGCATTACGTAGCTTCTATCTGCCCGGCTGACTAATTCACCTTATGCAGCTTCAACTTAAAATTACGTGAACATAGAAACAATGGAGTAGGTTTATTTTGTTAGTCTTTTAAGGATTCCATGCCATGTACCTACATAATAATTAATGTAAGACTATTATTCCATAATCTTATAAAGTGTAATTATTTGTTTATATTAGACGAAATAAACTGAAAAACTAATTAACGACTGACAAAGATAGGTAGAAAGTATTTTTAATATCGAATCTTGTAAGTATTTTTTGTCGAGTCAGTTTCATAATAAGTAACTGTAGTGTATGAATAAAAAAAGGGAATTAATGAATTTAACTATCAAAGTTCTTCCGCTTTCATTACTATTTTCATAACGCTATGTCACTACGTTTACTACAAGATAGCCGTGTTTCAAGTGACTGAATTAGTTGCTAAAACTGCGCGTCATTAATTTATTTTTATTTATAGATAATTTTTGGGATTCGAAATTATTGGCTACTAGATGAGCCGAACAAACAAGATTGTTATTTTTTGGATCAAAATTTTGTTATAGAAAAATATTATTGCCCTAGCACGGGCAATAATATTTTTCCATTGTGCACAGCGTACTGGATCCCGAGGAAAATTGAAATAGATGTTGGTTCATATAACGAAAAAAAAATCATAAAGAGCCAAGGCGTCTCCACTATAATCTTTGTTCCAAATAGTTTCATCGCTATCGGTAATCCGAATAAATCTGAATGGTCATTTTGTTAGTACATTATACAGTGAAAATGAAATGGTCTCTTTCTTTTTACTGAGCTTGGGATGCATTCGAAAGAGACAGATAGATACTTCGGTATTGGACTGGATTGCAATTTTACTTTTGACGAAATACTGTATTTTAAGTGAAATAATAAATTGCAAATGATAAAACAAAAGTTTATTTACTGAAAATATGATACACCGTCTTCAATTTGCTTTTTTTTTCGTAGTTTTTACACGTTTTTACAATACAGTACGGCATTGTGCCACGTGTTGTCGTTCAGTTGTCAAAATCAAGACTGGCGCGCGATTGTTTCTCTTTTAGCGTTTTGTTTCTCTTTTAGTTCGGACACTTTTGAGCGATGATCCGAAGTCCATTGTATATAAGGTCTTTGATGAATATGTATATTTACTTCGCCAACAAAGTGCTTTAGTAAAATGCTGAAAACTATATTTTTAGGGCTACCTCCCTTACACGTAAAGTAGGGTGATATGTTTTCTCGCGTCTACCTCATTGTGTGGGGTATCATTAGATAGGTCTTTTAAAATCATTGACAAGTTGCTAAGATGATTTTTTGATTTAAGTATCCGTTTGCGAGATATTTAGCTTTGAAGAGCAAGTTTTTGCTAAAACAGGGCGTCCCCTCCTCTAAAATCTAAACGGCTGTCGTGAAGAACCTGAAAAAAATCATGATGGTAGTTCATGTAATGAAGTTTGAATGAAAACTATAACGGATGGGGTAACTTTGTTAGTTGTGGAGTTATAGAAACTTTTATGGGTAACTAAGCTGATCGCCTCAGCTCCTACCGCGTGATTTAGTTTATTCGTTCCCCGTTCCCATGGGAACACATTACCGGGATACAAAGTAGCCTATGTTACTCAGGGTGAATGTAGCTTTCCAATAGTGAAAGAATTTTTGAAATCGGCACAGTAGTTTTTGATTTTATGCATTACAAACATACACACAAAAATACAAATCTTTCCTCTTCATTATATGCGTGATTCGACACGCACTTGGCCGGTTGTTTATGTGCTCCTAGCGACGCTATGGACATCAGAGATAGTTTTAAAATAAATTATCTGAAACTTGCAGCTATTTTTATCAACCAACTTACAAAAAAGGAGGAAGTATCTCAATTCGACTGTACGTTTTTTTTAATTGTAGCCTACTGCTTTCTGAGTGGTCCCATTCCGACAATCATTTGGTCCCATTTCGTTAATTCAAATTCAAGTCGGTTGTATCAATTTTTGACGTGTTTTTTAAATGTACAGATGCAGAAATTGTAACGTTTTATAGAGGTAATAATATAGATATATACATACATAATTATCGACTTACAGATATTAAAGAAAATTGTGAAATTGAAATCAAAAAATAACAATATGTCAGTGGATGAGAGAATACTACAAAGAGACCTGGCTTTGTTTGTTGGTAAGTGTTCATCATTCACCGAGCCTTTTACCAACTCAGTTGGGGTCGGCTTTCCAGTCTAACTGCGATTCGACTGAACTTCGATATTTTCCGTGAAGCGACTGCCATCTGACCTTCACAAACCATGGGCGATATCGAAGTTCTGTAGTTAGACCGCGAGGATTTTAGATTTAGGGCTCCAACTACCCCTAACGATTGTCATAGATGTTTGTATGACAACCGGGACCGACGCGACAACGTGCTCTCCGAGGCACGGAGGGGTCTCAGTGTCTTAAGAAATGGTCACCCATCCTAAGACCGGCCTGACTAGATGTTGCTTAACCTTTGCAATGTGTTAACATTGTCGGTTACCACTAGACCACGTAAGTTCCACAGCAAAGGACCTCCAATCGAACCTTGGATACAACCTTTGTCCGTAGAGCGGCTGCACTCCTCGCCCGTCTCAAGTTTGTTGGACACCCTACCTCCGCCAGCCGTATTTTTATGACCGGCCACCAGACGCTGTCGAAGGCGCCCTCTATGTATGTTGCGTCGAGTTGTCACTATGTGCCCCATGAGGTCATAGAGGGCGTCTTCGGTGCTCTTCTGGGACATAAAGCTGTACTAACGAGGATTCACGTTTCCCAAGACAGGCAACAGGCCGATTGGCCTGGCTTCTTCAGCACCACCACCACGGCTTCCTTCCATATCTTAAGAAAGTAGCCGTGAGACACTGATTAAGCAGCTCGAGGAAGTATATTGTATATTGCCCTGTATATAAGTATATTGCCCGGGGCCAGCGATATGTAGTTGAATATAAATCATTTTCTTAAAAAAGACTATATAGATATTTCAATATTTTTAATTTTTTGTAATACTTTTTGTCAAATTATTATTGTATTTTTAGTCTCTTCTTCTTAATGTTGATGCAAGAGGCCAAATGCTGCGATACAAGATTAAGTGATTTTCTTTTCTAGGTTCCACGAAAAAATCGCCTAAACCGTTATAAATTGTTTGACAAAAAGTAAAAAAAAAAGTATTATAGACGAGTCGTGTATTTCGTTCGTGTTTGAAGTCCTCCTAAACGACTGGACCGATCTTTTTGAAATTTGGCACGGTCATAGTGACCATCACCGTGAGTGCATATATCTGAATTCATAAAGATCGGTCCAGTCGTTTAGTAGTTCGACCCGGATCGACAAACTCAGCTCAATAGGCTTGTGTCCCAAATTTCAAAAATTGATTAAATCTGTAGTTTTGAATCTATATAGTCACAAAAATGTATTATTTTGATTTAAAACAATCATTTACATAGTTTATTTTGCGATCTAAAAAATGTATTTAAATTGGTAACGAAAACGCTCCAATCTGTCATGGCGCCTTGGGTGATGTCACACGTTGCGAAACAAATCAAAATGTGTTTGACGAAGCTATCCTGACCAAAAAACGAACGAAGTTCGCTGCAGCGATTAAGCCATAAATTAGTCGTATAATCGTAATATAAATATTCAAGCGCAAGATCGCTTATTAGTTATAGTTTTTTCACGACCAAAAGGTCAAAAGCGCCGTGAATATCATGGCGCTTACGCGTTTCCTTCAACGTATTCCAAGAACATGTCACTTGTAAGGATTATACACTATAGACTGGACACGCATAGCTTTTTACCTACGACGGAACGGAGATGGTATATGCGTTTGGGGTGAGAGGATATTTGTGCAAATACATGTTGCCATTTTTCTCCAAAACTACTGGTCGGATTTAATTGCAGTTTTTAGTTATGGGTTCAGGTTTGACTGGTGCATGTTCTTAGATAAATGTTACGATGACAACTCACCAGGGGGTGCTGCAGCGAATATTATTTGTGAAAAGCAATGTTGCCAATTTTCTCAGAAACTACTAGTCCGATTTTGACGCAGTTTTCAGTTATGGGTTTAAGTTAGATTGGTACAGGTTTCTAGATAGATGTTACTGTGACAACTCATCAGGGGGCGCTACAGCGAACATTATTTGTGATGAAAATCAATTTTAATGCGGCTTTTTTTAGGAATGGATTTGTAGTTGATTAGTGAGGGTTCTTAAATAGGTGTAACGACAGCAACTTACTAGAAGGCCCTACATATCTATGCTCTTTAAGAAGTTTAAAATTAAAAATTTTGAAAAAACCGTAAGCGTTAGCGTAAGCGTTAGCGTAAGCGTTAGCGTTAGCGTTAGCGTAAGCGTTAGCGTTAGCGTAAGCGTTAGCGTAAGCGTTAGTGTGATAGTGTGTTAGTGTTAGTTAACACCAACACTAACACTACTCATTTTTCACGGTTTTTACTTTTTGTCAAACAAAATATAACGATTTCGGCGATTTTTTCGTGGAACCTTGAATAGAGAATCACTTACTCTTGTATTCCAAGATTAGGCTTCTTGCATTAACTTTTGTATAAAGAAGAGACTAGGTTTTTCCGGAATCAATACATTTAATCTGTGATGCCTTCCAGTGCGATGACGCTGACCTGTGTTAGCGTTAACGTTAGCGTCAGCGTTAGCGTTAGCGTTAGCGTTAGCGTTAGCGTTAGCGTTAGCGTTAGCGTTAGCGTGAGCGTTAGCGTGTGCGTGAGCGTAAGCGTTAGCGTAAGCGTTAGCGTAAGCGTTAGCGTAAGCGTAAGCGTAAGCGTAAGCGTTAGCGTTAGCGTAAGCGTTAGTGTGATAGTGTTAGTTAACACCAGCACCAACACTAACTCTACTGATTTTTCACGGTTTTTACTTTTTGTCAAACAAAATATAACGGCGATTTTTTCGTGGAACCTGGAATAGAGAATCACTTAATCTTGTATTCCAAGATTTGGCTTCTTGCATTAACTTTTGTATAAAGAAGAGACTAGGTTTTTTCGGAATCAATACATTTAATCTGTGATGCCTTCCAGTGCGATGACGCTGACCTGTGTTAGTGTTAACGTTAGCGTCAGCGTTAGCGTGAGCGTGAGCGTTAGTGTGAGCGTGAGCGTTAGCGTAAGTGTTAGCGTAAGCGTTAGCGTAAGCGTAAGCGTTAGCGTAAGCGTAAGCGTTAGCGTAAGCGTTAGCGTAAGCGTTAGCGTAAGCGTTAGCGTAAGCGTTAGCGTAAGCGTTAGCGTAAGCGTTAGCGTAAGCGTTAGCGTAAGCGTTAGCGTAAGCGTTAGCGTAAGCGTTAGCGTAAGCGTTAGCGTAAGCGTAAGCGTTAGCGTAAGCGTTAGCGTAAGCGTTAGCGTTAGCGTAAGCGTTAGCGTAAGCATTAGTGTGATAGTGTTAGTTAACACCAGCACCAACACTAACTCTACTGATTTTTCACAGTTTTTACTTTTCGTCAAACAAAATATAACGGCGATTTTTTCGTGGAACCTGGAATAGAGAATCACTTCATCTTGTATTCCAGTATTTGGCTTCTTGCATTAACTTTTGTATAAAGAAGAGACTAGGTTTTTTCGGAATCAATACATTTAATCTGTGATGCCTTCCAGTGTGTTAGTTGTGCGATGACACTGGCCTCTATTAGTGTTAGTGTTAGCGTTAGCGTAAGCGTTAGCGTAAGCGTTAAAATAATGATACTGATTTTTCACGGTTTTTACTTTTTGTCTAACAAAATATAACTACGACGGCGATTTTTTCGTGGAACCTGGAAAAGAGAGTCACTTAATCTTATATCCCAGTAACTTTTGTATAAAGAAGACTTGGACTTGGTTATTTCGGCGGTTTTTTCCATTGTGTTGCCCACGTAAGGCTCGAGCACGCGTGCTATTGCTGCCTTACGCCTGGAGGCCTCGAGTAAGAAGTCTTGGGTTGCCACCCGCTTCTTCTTCAGGTTTGCCTGCGCAATTCTGTATGGGGCGATAATGCCAGGGACGCCCTTAATAATACTGACTGGTTGCCCGTGCTATTTCATCCCATCTGATTCGTACTGGTCATGAGCTGGTCATCGCTCCGTGCCGTGTTTTGTCCAGACCCTCCCTACGATAGTTGCTGCAGGAAGGCTGTGTTCCCACCTGCAGCTCTGGGCACTTGGCCTTCAAATGAAGGCCGCCGCAGTGGCTGCACGTGGGTTCAGTACTTTTGCAGTACTTCCTGCTATTCCCGGAACCTAGACATAAGGAGCACTGTACCAACGATGACTGATCTGCGACTCTTACTGGCTGCAGATTGATATGCAGCCTCCCCATGTCCAGGGCACGGGACCACCGTCGGTACTGTACGGAGATGCGATCTTTTATGCGTAGGAGTGAAAGAGATGGCGATCAGCGTAACAGGACAGTATGGCGCCGGGGTTATAATACATTTCTGGGAAGAAAGGCGTAATAGCTTATACAGAATCTCTTGTGATTACTTAGTATTAAGTGTTTCAAGTTTATTCATATAATACGTTTATTTCCAAAAACGCGGTTGAATTTATTGACTGTTACTCTTTGTTTATAAATTTAGTGTAAAGATGTTCGCCGGTTTTTTTGTGTTATGTTTCTTAGAGTAATGTAATAATAATAACTTAGTCGTAAGAGAATTTTCCATGCAATAAAGTTGTTATTGTAATTTATTCTAAAGAAATATTACTAAAAAACACTGAAAAACATAAGAGTAATAGATTTAAACTCGGAGAAACCAAAAATCAAATGACATTAAAAAGGGCGTAACCAGCGTTTACCGCTATATTGCCCGAAGCCAGCGATGTGTGCCCGGTGACGGCAATAGGCTTGCCCCCTATTACGTGGGACTAATAATACTGATAAATTGTGGGTGTGTAATGCACCTCTGCCTACCCCTTCTGGGATATAGGCGTGATATTTGTGTGTATATGTAAACATTTTTAGTACATATCTAATAGACTCATAATTTGAATATTTTCAGGTGAAAATGGAAATTTAATACCTAAAGAGAATTTCTTTGAAGATTTATATTCATTGGAGCTGGAAAATAGAATTTATATATCTATAGATAACACAGCTGCTGGGAAACTATATAAGGTATTTAAATCTACATATCACGCCTATATCCCCGAAAGAGTAGACTGAGGCGCATTACACATCCACAATTTGCTAGTGTTTTTAGTCCCACGTAATAGGTGGCAAGCCCATTGCCGTCACCGGGCGCATTTATAATGAGTTATTCCACCGAATGAATTTAATAAAAAGTATAATAACAAAATCTTACGTGCCAGCCGCTATGGCACAGCCAATTAGTCCTGGGCGTCTCGGACTATATAAATCTACATACATACATATCATCACGCCTATATCCCCGAAGGGGTAGGCAGAGATACATTATAAACTCACACTTTGTCAGTAATGTTGTTGCTCCTAAGTAATATGTGGCAAGTTTAATCTATACTATAATATAAAGAGGATTATTTTTGTGTGAATGTTTGTTATGAATAAACTCAAAAACTACTGTGCCGATTTCAAAAATTCTTACACCATTGGAAAGCTACATTCACCCTGAGTAACATAGGCTACTTTTTATCCCGGTAATGTGTTCCCACGGGAACCGGGAACGAGTAAACTAAATCACGCGAGCGGAGCTGAGGCGATCAGCTAGTTGCTAATAAAGACACTATAGAATACACATACCACAAAAAAAATCAGTATAACCACAGAATATATATCTAATAGTAAAACCGGCTAAGTGGGAATCGGAATCGCGCACAAAGGGTTCCGTATCAAAACGGCAAAAAAAGCACGTTTGTTCTATGGGAGACCCCTTAAATATTTATTATATTCTGTTTTTTAGTGTTTGTTGTTATAGAGACAACAGAAATACATTATCTGTGAAAATTGCAACTTTAACTATCATGGTTCATGGGATACAGCCCGAAGCACAGAATAGGGAATAGTACTTACATACAGCACTTGCACTCCGACGTTAATTAAAGCAGATTCTTTTGTTTACATAGAACATAATTCGAACGTTAGGGTTGTCCAGTAAACTAAAATATATACCAGCATAATTTGATCAATAATTATGACGTTAATGCCTCTATATCAATTCTATGGTCAATGCCGTATCACAAATGAGACAAGCCTTATTGACTTACAACTTCAAGTTGTCGCTGACGTCATGTATTTTTTGCGATTGTTAGGCGAGTGACATAGGCCTGCCCGAAGTCTTACTAATAGGGTTCCCGTTTTACCCTTTGGGTACGGTACGGAACCTTAAAAGACCAATATGTTTTGTTATAGATCGATCTCCTAAGAATTCTTCAAATATCACTCGCACACGAAGATCTCGAAGTATTATTTGGGCTTTTAACAATCATTACTGTTCATTGTATGTATAAATTCTTCTTCTTTCTACTTTCGTGTTTATTAGACTGCTTCGGTGGCGTGGTCGGTTATGTATAGGCTAAGGGGTAGGCAGAGGTACATAACACACCCACACTTTGTCAGTAATTTTGTTGGTCCCACGTTATCTATATATAGAAATGGGGAATGTCCCCCTTAGCTCTCGAGCACTGAATAAGCAGATCGACGATCTTAGACGATAAGTGTAAATCGTTTGTGTGCCAACTCCTTCGAAACGGCTCGACCGATTTTGACCAAATTTGGCATGCTGGTCGACATCATACCCGGGAGTGCATATCTCTGAAAACATGAAAATAGAGCATAAAAAAAAATAAGACAATTTGCTCTGCTCAACATTTGCAATTAGTAGCATGCATTGCATACTTAGTTATTGAGCGGCGCAAAGCGGAGCTCAATCTTAGGCGACAAGTGTAAATCGTTTGTGTGCCTACTCCTCCGAAACGACTCCACCGATTTTGACCACATTTGGCATGCTGGTCGACATCATACCCGGGAGTGCATATCTCTGAAATCATGAAAATAGAGCTGACCACGGAGGAATAATCACCGAAAATCTCCTGGGCATCACTGAAAAACCAGATGATTACATGGTTGCCATGGAAACACGTGCGTCAACAATGAAAAATTTTTTTTTTCATTCGGTTAATTAATTTTAGTGTTCGATTCTGAATCTGATAAGTAATAAAAACATTTGCTCCGCTCAACATTTGCAATTAGCAGCATGCTGCGCATACTTAGTTATATTCTGTTTCTTAGTATTTGTTGTTATAGAGGCAACAGAAATACATCATCTGTGAATATTTCAACTTTCTAACTATCACGGTTCATGAGATACAGCTCAAGATAGACAGACGGACGGACAGCGATATTCCAGTAATTGCGTTCCCGTTTTACCTTTTGGGTACGGAACCCGAAAAATGCAGTCAAATTAAGAACTTAATCTTATTTTTAATAGCTATTAAAAATAAAACCTTATCGTTTCAGTGCGAGATAAACCCGAGCCAGGTCTTCAGACCCTCGTATGGAAAGTACTTCATGGTGTACTCAAGAGTGGGGGCTCACCAGAGTTGTCGCCGCTACGTATGTGTGCGACCCTTACTTGTGGGCTACTGGCTATACAGGTATGAGCCGCGCACAATGACGTGGGATGGAACCTTGTCAGAATAAATGCATAGTCACAAAAGAGTTTTTAGCAATTGATGACGTCACTATGCGGTTGCCAAGGTTCCATCCCACGTCATAGTGCGCGGCTAATAATATTGGATAGACGCCTTCTATGATTAGAAATAGTAGTCTGGATTAAGTCCTATATGGGATCAATTAAGTTACGTCCAAAATGTGAAACTAAACCAAAATGAAATGAAAGAAATAAATAAAATGAACGAATCGAATGAAATTAATCTGAAACGAACTAATAAAATCGAACTACTGAATAGAATAAAACCTACGAATCGAAATAGTTGAAAGAATCAAGTCGAGGAGTCCATCGAATGACTTATTTATTCAGGGAATTCGAGTAATCGTATGGACATCATTGAAAATGAATTTTCTAAATTAACGCATAACACGTGATGCATTAGTTGCAGCATCTTTCTTTATACGTTGTGTGTATTATACTATGAATGTAGTTACTAATGATTGAAAAAGAGTGGCCTGGAGTTTTTATTGCCAGGTTCTATTCTCTTTGGCTCCACCGGTTGCTTTGCGAATCTGGCTTTAAATGTAAATTCTTATGTGCTGACGTTAATAAGTGTTATTTTATAACCTATATTTATAAATATTTTTGAGTTGAGTTGAGTAATTGCAACCTTTACTATACTGTAAAAAAACTTAATTCTGTAACCTATTATAGTGTATAAACGAGGAATCGAACCCAGACGTGAGGAGATACCTCTGCGAGGGTCTGGAGGTGATGCTACTCCAAGATCCAGGGTCTGAGAAGGCTGGGGAACTACTGACCATAGTTGTAGATGAGCTGGTACTCATGATTGACTCTCTTGAAAGTAAGTACGAATTTTATGATTGACACTAGTATAGCGAGTGTAAACTTTAGAGTTACCTACTTAAAGTAAGGCCACCAAGACTAGAGAAAAATATTCCTATTCTAATCGCTGTCATCTGTATTAGTTCCTTGAAAGAGTCCGAATCAGACGTATTTATGACAGAACTATTCTATCAATGTTGACAAATACGGTCTTATATGTTTACCTGTACCATGAAACACGCAACGACAGCTCTCGTCGACCAACTTACGTTATGTTCTGTTTGTTTACATACTTTATTGCTTACTAGCGGACGCCCACAGCTTCGCCCGCTTGACAAATTTTGTACTAAAAACCTGCCTCGAGAACCACTCTATCCATTGGTGAAATCCGCATCAAAATCCGTTGTGTAGTTTTAAAGATCTAAGCATACATACGGAACGGGTGACTTTGTTTTATACTGTGTTATTTTATTTCAGGATCCAACTACGAAGCGGGTTTAGATTTGACAAAAATAGTACTAAACGCACTAAAAGAAAACGATTCCTTTGCCATAAAATATTTACCAACAATTATAATACTTTTATCGAAAAATATAGTCAAAGAAATATATAAAATGGCTACAGATATATTGATAGATAAAATAGATATATTTGAGGAAATTGATAATATAATATCGGGTATTTTGAATAATATTTTACTAAATGACAATAAGATGCATCTGGTATATGTTTTGGAGATTTTAAAAAGGGTTTTCGATATCAAAGAGTATGAAAGTTCGAAGTTGGTACAGGAAATTGTTAATGGACTTGACTTGGATGCTGTTGGCGATAAGGTTAGTATTTTTGTGTATTTTAATCGACTTCCGAGACGCCCATAGTCCGATACGCCCAGGACTTTAATTGTCTGTGCCACAGCGGCTGGCACGTATGATTTTGTTGCCTTTCATCAACATTTCATGACATGGCAACGGGTTTTAAATATAGTTTTCAAAATTATAATATAGCTGCTTATTCTATTAATTTAATTCGGCCATTTTGGACATGACCCACTTTCTAGAGTGCCCGGTGACGGCAATAGGCTTGCCCCCTATTACGTGGGACTTAAAATACTGGCAAATTGTGGGTGTGTAATGCGCCTCTTTCTACCCCTTCGGGATATAGGCGTCATGTGAGTGTTAATCGACTTCAGGCTTGTCCAGTAACGTAGGACCAACAAAATTACTGGCAAATTGTGGTTGTGTAATTCATTTTCTGCCTACCCCTTCTTTCAATTCAAATCAGCTTCTTTTTATTTAATGTCAAAACGATAGACCTCTGAGTAATTTGTATTAAAATCTGAACTATGACATCACTATTCTGTTCCGTCAACACTGGCTATTAGAGATTCAATTGATGATTAAAAGTAAATATAAAAACGATAACAATATCGAATAAGCTATACGTTCATAGTTTGCGATTCTTTATTTGATAAATACATTTAAATTATTGAGCGAAGTGAGCGAATCTCAATCTTAGGCGACTCATGTATTTCGTTTGTCCGCATACTCCTCCTAAACGCCTGAACTGATCTCCTTCAAACTTACCGCAGTGATAACGTGTGGCGTGAGGGTGGTTTAGAACAAAAAAAATCTGAAAATCGGACATACCATCGAGGAATAATCACCGAAAGAAACAAAAAATTTGACCATAAAATAATAAATCGTTGACGTTCGAAAATTTAACACTTTGCTCAGTTTTTTGCAGCAGCAGCATGCATTGCATACCTAGTTTGTTTTAGTTGTAGGCATCTACCCCATTAATAAATAAACTAAAAAAAATATATAAAAATTTATTTCATGCAACTTTAACCCATATTGAGTACATTGTATGTTCTCAATAATTAGATCTAGTTCTCAAACGTGACGTGAACGTGATAGATGTTAGTGTCTAGAAATGAACTAATCTATTTATATGAAACGAACTAATCCATTTATATGAAATGAACTAATCTATTTATATGAAATGAACTACTTACCTACTATTTGTTTACAGGTTGATAATGAAAATAATAATAAAATATTTGTCAAAAAATTGCAAATATTATCAATATCTAAGAATTTATTTGATTTTAATAAAGAATTATGTGATACGTATATAAAAAATGGACGTATTGTTGATAAAATAAATGTAACGTTGAAAATGAACAAAGAAATATATGTACAACAAAATGTTTGTAGGTTTTTAAATGAACACGCTGTTTATTTCATCGAGGACAATAAAGAGGTAAGTGTCTTTTTTTAAATTAAGTTTTAAAATCAGAATATTTATTCATTACTAACACTTTGAATGATTTTTACATTTTATGCCAGATTCGCAAAGCAATAGGTAGAGCCTGTTAGTCAGAATCTGGCAAGAAATCTCCAGGCCAGTGTTTTTCAATTGCCAATAATTGAGGTTATTGCAAAACACATCCACATGGCCAAACGGTCGGAATAGCACTAAATTTAAATGGGACCACATTGCCACTTGCCACATATTACGTAGGACCAACGAACATACTGGCAAAGTGTGGGTGTGCAATGCATCTCTGCCTACCCCTTCAAGGATATAGGCGTGATGATATGTATATGTTACATAATAATAAGTAATTTATAACTTTTTTTTAGAAAACTATTGAATGCTTAAGCATTTTAATAGAAAATATATCTCCAACATCTACACTAATAATAAAAAACGATTTGTCAGTTTGTCTGTCTACATACAAGACTATACTTAATGAGTTGCCAGCACAAATAAAAAAAAGCTACCACGATTGGTGTCAGAAATTAAATATAGATAATATAACAGAGGAATTAAAAAAAGTATTTAAAACGTCAGAATTATATGGTATTACTGATTTATCTCAAGATATTTGGAATAAAATTCAAGGTTTAGGCATTATGGTACAAATATTTGAGCTGGCAATACCAGACACTGAAGTATGGACACAATTGGTTTTTAAAAATGAAGATAGTATAAGAAATAGTGTTGCCACAAATCTATTAATTGTGTCTGAGAAGTGTTTAACAGAAAATGATTTTGAAAATATTTTGAAAGAAAATGAAGAAATCGTTTTGAAATTTTTGAATGTGTATTTTGAAAGAGTTCTACTTTCGGACAAGATTTGTGTGGAGACTTCATTGTTTGTGAAGTTTTTGAAGTACTATGTTAATAGTTATTGTAAAAACTATGTGAAATATAGTGATAGGATGTTGGATGTTGTTGAAAAGGTATGTATTTTTTTATAAATTACTTACTAGTATTTCTTGGCACGTAAGATTTTGTTGTCTTTCATCAACATTTCATCGCAAGGCAACGAGTTTCAATTTTTTTTTTCAAAATTACGATATAGCTGCTACTTTTTATTAAATTCATTCGGCCATTTTGGACATAACCCATTAGAAATGTGTCCTATTACGTGGGACTAAAAATACTGGCAAATTGTGGGTGTGTAATGTTTCTTTAAACTAATATTTTAAATAGGAAAGATTTGATTGTTTGTTTTGAATTGCTTCGTAACTACTGGACCGATTTTGAAAATTCTTTCACTGAAGTATAGTTTTATTATCCCTGAATACTTTTTATTACTTTTTATCTCGGTAATGTGTTTCCACGGGAATTGGGAACGAGAGAGATATTATGAGGTCGGAGCCGCGGTAGAATATACTTTTTGTTTGTCTGTTGATCGGCAGGTGTACCATTTGGTGGGGAGGTTGACTTGGGACTATAATATCTTGGTGGGACCAATATTTATTCTATGTCTTCCAGATGGTTAGTGATGCTTGCTACCTATAAAAATGTATGTATGTGTTTAGAAATATACAAACATACATACATATTGTCTTTCCCATAGGGGTAGGCAGAGACTATGGAATTCCACTTGCTACGATCCTGGCATACTTCTTTCGCTTCTTCCACTTTCATAACTATCTTCATGCACGCTCTCCGGTTCTGTGTACTCTTCACCTGGCCGTTGTTCATCATAACATGTCCGATTTGGTCGAAGTACGTTCGCCTAGGTCGATCCTTACCTGCCTGTCCATTCACGCCTGCCTTATGGATTTGTTTTTCTTCTTTAATCCATCCTTTCTACGTGCCAAACCATCTAAGCATCCATTTTAGAGTTTTCGAAACGAAAATCTCTTATACAACAGTAATGTCCGTCCGTCTGTCCGTCCGTGAACAACTTTCAACTCGAGAACGGTAAGAGCTAGAGACTCAGTGTAAACGCCAATCGACTTAGCATGGTCAAAGACCTCTAAAATGAACTTGAGCTTTGACCTCTGATCTCAAGGTCAAGGTCAAAACGAGGTCAAATCGAGAACGGTAATAGTTAGAGACTCAAGACCAGCTGCAATCAACTCAGCATGGTCAAAGACCTCTAAAATGATGTTGAACTTCATGTCATGTGACATTTTTTAGATTTTATGAAAAAACTTTCGAAAACTGTAAAATATATGGCAAATTTTTGCAATATTTTTAACTTGTTTCTATCTTACCTACTGCATCTTCTGACACACCGCAACGTTCTCGTATCACGCTGTTCCTTACTTTATCAACCAATTTCTCCCCATTTAGAAAAATATAAGTATGTTTATCAGTTGTCTAGATCCCATAGCACAAGCTTATAGCTTAGTTTGGGATAGATAGCGCCGTGTACAATAGTGTACAAGCCTGTCAAGTCACCTTATTTTTAGTAAATGTCAAAAGGCTCGTGGAAAATTGAATGATATACTTGGAGTTCGATTTTTGCTGAGCGCGTGGCAGGTGGCTTTTTAGGTTACCTCTGGCGCTCCGCAAAAATCGGGCTCCCAGACACTCACATACCGAACAACGTTTCTTGTCCTGCACCTGGAGCTAGTTAGGAATAACTAGTTCTTCTGTGCGGGACTATCAACTCATCAAGCATTACCTTGACATTGGCGAATCATCGATCATTATCGATGGAGCCACGTTTTTAAAAGAAGAAGAATGATGTACTAGCCTATGACGTCACTATTATGTACTGTCAAATCAGTAACTATTAGTATTTTTCTTGATGATAAAAATAAATACAAGAGAGTTAAATAGATAAATTAAAATATTAGAATCTCTTTTGGAATTTTATATTTGACAAAAAAAAAACAATATTGTAGTCGTTTTATTATTATTTTTAGATCTGGCCATATTTCTTAGAGTCGGATTTTGATGTGAAGCTTACTATAGCGTCGGACTTACTCCGACTTCCGACTATAGGTGTCACATCCCCTGTGAGTTGGATCATCAGTGCTATTACCGGGGAAGGTATTACCCTGGAACAAAAGGTCAAATTGGTTACACTGTTACCCGGAGGAGAGGCATACAGGTAGGTTCGAAACTATATTTTACCTGTACTAATATTATAAAGGGTAAAGATATGATTGTTTGCATTGAACATGCTCCAGAACTACTGACGCGGTTTGAAAACTTTTAAGTTGTAAAGGCACATTGTTAGCAAGTAACATAGGCTATATAACATCACGTTACATTCAATAGGAGCGGAGTAGGTATGACAAACGACACGTATCGAGGAGGGTTCTGGATGATCAGCTGATGGGGGTGTCTTCGGGTTGATGGGGCCCTTGTGTAACACCCTGTATAATTATCTATGTTATCCTACTGAACGCGAAAGTTTGTGAGTATGTAAGTATGTATGTATGTATGGATGGATGGATGTTTGTTACTCTTTCACGTAAAAACTACTGAACGGATTTTGATGAAACTTTACAATAATATAGCTTATACATCCGAATAACACATAGGCTACAATTTATAAAGATATTGTGGGAATTGTTCAAATTATGACGCGGCGCGACGGGAACGGGAAAACATCCAAATTACCACGCGGACGAAGTCGCGGGCGACCACTAGTGTTATATATTATTATGTAGTTTATTGATGGTATGTATTTTTTTAAGTATTTGAGATAGTATGTATGATTTAAGTATACTGTGTATGCAGCTACCCAGTACATTGATAAACATTTGTTTTCATTAAACAGATATTTGTGTTATAAACTTGAGACTAACGGGTCTTTTACGCGATTATTGAGATATATACATACCTCTTTATTACCCGACGTTTCGGCCCTGTTACAAGAGCCGTGGTCACGGGTGGACTGGCTTCAGCTCATCGTCGTCTTCGTGAAGGGCGGGTTTGTTCAACTACCCTCACTTCGTTGTCACTAACTATTGTGTTCGGAGAGCCACTACGGCACACCACACTGATAGTATCAGCACGCGGGCGTTCGGTGAGGTGGCGAGTACATTTGCTGATCACCGGATTCCACGACGTCGATAGTCGATATCCATCTTCCCGGTTAAAGTTGGGATACTTTTTTATTTCGGCGGCTTCCCGCACTATCCTGGAGTAATAGTGTCCGTCAGTGGATAGGACTTGTGGCTTGTGGAGTTCAATCCAGTGGTTGGGACCCGATTCCAACAAATAAAGAGGTATGTATATATCTCAATAATCGCGTAAAAGACCCGTTAGTCTTAAGTTTATAATGTGTACAAAACGCGAAGGTTTAAAGACAGATATTTGTGTTTATTGCTATATTGTAATTTTGAAAATGATGTATTTATTGTATGGTATTTCAGCTCCTGTTACCGCCATCTAGCGGGAACCCTCCCTATCCAACTATCGGAGATGTGTGACGAGCACGCGTCCGTACTGAGATGTCTGCTCGACTCCCTCGCCACTACCGGCGACATGGTACTGTTGGATATTGTACTCACGTTAGCAGCCGGTGAGTACGTCATTGATTATTTAGATATCATTGTTAATTGCTTCGGTGGCGTGGTCGGTAGTACATCGGCTTTCGACTCCGGAGTCTCGGGTTTGATCCCCGGGTCGAATCTAATATTTGTGCCGGCACATCCGGATGTGCTTGGAAGATGTGAAGGTGCTGCTGCATCGGCTGAAGGCCTTAAACGGCGTAAATATTCTAACCTAGCAGGTGATTACATATTTGGGCCGTTTGGGGTTGAGACACTGGGGTCATGGGGTCCGAGTGCTCCCTTTTTTTTTTTTTATATTTTTGGATCGACAAATTGACGCCACCCGCCTGATGGTAAGCTGAGGCGACGTCTGGCAATTGAGGGCGACTCTCACAGTACACAGGAATACTATAGAGAGTGGCCCTCAACTTGACGACCCAGTAATGTGCCTCTTCACGCTTCGCTTAAAGAGCCCAGGGTTATATGTAGGAGGAAACACGTGCGCAGGCAGGGCGTTCCAAGCCACCATCGTTCGGCAGAGAAACGATCGTTTAAAACGCTCGGTTCTCGCGAAGACGGTTTCCACGGTATGAGGGTGACATCTCTGCCCGGCACGCGTTGTTCGGGATCGGAAGGGAGAGGGTGGGATCAGGTTGAAGAGCTCTTCAGAACACTCACCGTGGTAAATACGGTAGAACGCGGCCAAGGAAGCAATTGTTCGGCGCTGGGCTAGCGGCTCAAGGCTTCCCGTTACCTCCGGACAGTCTATAATGCGAACAGCGCGTCGCTGCATAGCGTCGAGTGCGTCCAGCAAATACTTCGCGGAGCCGTCCCAGAGGTGAGAGCACTATTCGACGCAGGGTCTAATCTGCGTTTTGTACAGCAGACACCTCTGGTGCGGTGTAAAGAATCGCTTTACCTTGTTCAGTATTCCTAGTTTCCGCGAAGCTAGCCCAATACATCTCTCAATGTATTTTGTGTTATTGAGCTCTCGACGAACGTCTATGCCAAAGATGTCTAGATTGTCCTTCATTGGTAATATTGCATTCTGAAGAGTGGGTAGGGGAAGGAAAGGGGATTTTTTCGCTGTAAATGCACACGCCTGTGTTTTGTGGGCATTGAACTCGACCAAGTTCTCGGCACCCCATTGGGAGATACTGTCGAGGTTTCGGTCGAGATCACCCACGAGATGTCGTCTCTCCTCCTCTATCACAGATCGCCCCGCCGCCGGACGAACCGAGTAACTCCCGTGCAATGTACTGTCATCTGCATAGCAATGAATGTTCCCGAGGGAAAGCATATCATTGATATGCAGAAGAAAGAGAGTTGGTGACAGTACGGACCCCTGCGGTACCCCGGCATTCACTTGCAAGAAGCGAGAAGCCTGGCCATCGCAGAGGACCCGCACTCGGCGCTCGTTTAAAAAACTGGCAATCCAGCTGCACAGTTGAGGAGGTAGACCATATGCCGGAAGCTTGGAAAGGAGCGAAGCATGCCAGACCCTATCGAAAGCTTTGGCGATGTCCAGACTAATAGCCAAGGACTCGCCGAACTTTTCCATAGCCTCACCCCATACATGCGTGACGAATGCCAGGAGGTCACCCGTTGATCGTTTTGGCCTGAAGCCATATTGCGGATCATTGATTAGCGAGTGATCCTCCAGGTATCGCATGAGCTGCTTATTAATAAGAAGCTCGAGCAACTTGCAAATGACTGAGGTGACAGCTATGGGTCGATAGTTGCCTGGATCGGATCGATCCCCTTTCTTGGGGATCGGTTGTACGTTCGCCTCCTTCCAGGCCTCCGGCACGAGGCCTGTAGAGTATGACAGGCGGTACAGACGCGTTAATACTGGAGACAACTCAGCAGCACATTTTCGTAGCACCACCGCCGGAATGCCGTCAGGGCCACTGGCTTTCCGCGTGTCGAGTGACCGCAGCACTGCCCGTACATCACATTGCCTGATAACAATATCAGGCATAGTATGGCCACAGTTGGCGATGGCGGGGGGCTGCAGGCCACGGTCATCGACCCGGGAATTAGCCGCAAAGAGGTCTGCGAGCATGTCCGCCTTCTCTTGGGCTTTGTGAGCCAGTGATCCATCAGGAAAACGCAGTGGCAGCGAGGGTTGACAAAAAATTGACTGTACGGCTTTGGCCAGTTGCCAGTATCCACGGCTGCCCGTGGGATGGGATGTGAGCTCCTGACCAAGCCGCGCGACGCGCTGGGCATCCGCTCTCTTGAAGGCCCTCCTGCTGAACCTAGTGGCCCGATTGTACGCTGCTTTGAGGCGGTTCACGTTCGGGTCACGTGCCGCCCGAGCCCTGACCCAGGCGCGATATGCCGACTGTTTTTTCTGGACAGCCTCGGCACATTCACGCCCGAACCAGGGGCGAGCTTTGCGGATGCTGGCGACATCAGTGAAAGGGATATAATATTCTATCCCTAGACTGATCTCGCCAGCAATGGCAGCAGCGCTATCCGAAGGCGCCTTCCCTACAAAGCAGCGCTGGCTCCACGGGACGCAAAGTAATCGCGGAGACCGTCCCAGTCTGCCGACGAGTAGTGCCATAGTCGTCGAGTCATTTGTTCAGCACGAGCAGGTGGTGGCACTTGGAAGCTGGCGTGCACCACACAGTGGTCGGAAGTGCCCAGTGGGGCGCGTACCGACACACTGTACTCGGCTGGGCGACTCGTCAGCAATAGATCCAGCAGGGCGGGTGTGTGGTCTGACCTGTCAGGTATCCGGGTGATCCCCCGTACCATCTGGGTCAGCCCGTGGGAGAGAGCGAATGCATGGGTGGTTCGTCCCGCATGATCGGTCCTAAGGGACTCCAGCCACTCAACGTGATGACCGTTAAAGTCCCCCAAGAAAACCAGGTCAGCGTTCGGGAACCGCACCTGCGCATCGTCAGCCATCTCGCTGAGGTATTCGAAAAGCCTTGTTGTCCCAGTGTCCCCTGTGTGGGAGCGGTAGACGCACACGTAGATCTGGCTCATGGAGCCATGATCCACGTGCAGCCATAGGACGGAGTAGGAGGGGTTCTCCAGACAGCGCAACCGGCGGCAGCAAACATCCGCCCTAACGAACACGCACATCCCGGCTTTATCGCGGAATTGTTCCTCAATGATATAGCCCGGGTAACAGAGGTACGACGTGTCGTCAGGGCGGCGTATCTGGGTCTCCGTTAGGAACATCACAGAAGGCCGTGCCGACTCCAGGTGATGGTGGACGGTATCGAGTTTTGCATGGAGTCCGCGGATATTCGCGAACTCCACCTCAAACGAAGTCAACTTTGTGGGGTTTCTAGGGGCCGCTGTGTACCGTCTATTATATTGTTGCACTGTCTTTGTGAAATATGGGGAAGCGTGAAGACAGGGCGATATTTGGTGCGGCAGTAAGTGACAAAGTGCAGAGGCTAGCTTCGTCTAGAACCGTGTGGTTAGGTCGGAGCCGACCCGCCGGACGGAAGGGCTCCCAAACCCCCCTGATGCAAGGCCGCCGCTACCCCACACCGGTTACCACCCGGAGCGGCGACCCCACAACAGGATTATGCGCAACATGTGGGGCAGCCTACTGGGGTGGTTGGTCCCAGGCGGGCCCCATGACTATGTTGCGGGCGGCCGCGGCAACGCCGTTGCTAAGGGTCTCCCTGGCCGGCGAATCGACCCACACCATCCACACTAGACTCCGCTTCGCCCCCACTGGACCCCTGCCTGCCGCACCATACACCGTCCCGGGCCCGGCAGTGCAGCTGCTGAACCCCTAACGCAACCCAGCCTGGGCTGGGTTACTTGGGGGGCTTTAGCACAGCTGCACGGTGGTACCCCCCCGGACCAACACTGTTGTACCACCTGGTATCCACGTAGGGGCCAAAGCCACCACATGGGTACCGTAATATACGAACCTCGTCCGTTAATCAGCAGGTGCGCCACTAGCAGGTGAGGTCGCTGGGGCCCGATAGATGTAAGAAGGGCCCCTTTGCACCCAAAAACCTTTGCTGCCTCGATGCTTCTCAGGACCAGAAGGCTGGCTATTTTCTGGCCCAAAGAGTAAGTATCGCTATCCAACGTGGCAACACAGCCAGCATTCTGGGAACCTTCCCAGTCGGCAATGACAAGGAGGAGTTTTGAAACGATATTTTGTAATGTAAATATTTTTAGTATATAATTATGTACGAATATATTGTAATTCTTATTGTAAATATTTGTGTGATCCACAAATGTTTGTTTCGGACTTTCGGTGTTTTCTATGTATATTATGTATGTATGTAGAAATATATAAGTATGTATATCAGTTGTCTAGATCCCATAGCACAAGCTTATAGCTTAGTTGACGTCGTGAGAGAATGTCCAACAATATTTATAAAAAAAAAGTCTGATTGGTAACAGAGCCATCTACTAGTTAGTTGTGTATAAACGTAAGTGTACACACGACGGCGACGTATTATAGTAGTTAGTTCCTTATATGTTGGTAGATGGCGCTGTATCGATGCTCTAAATCGCACATTGATAGGTTCGACGTCTTAGACTAGTGGTGTGTTGGTCAGTTGGTAGAACGTTCCTCCTGGAAAGGGATCAGTCTCTGGTTCGATTAAACTTGTGTTATGGGATCTAGACGACTGATAAACATACTTATGTTTCTAAATACAAACATACATATTTGATTCGACCAGGGAATATTAGTTATCGTAGCTCAGTGGTCAGAGCATTCCCCCTGTTAGGTAAAGGCCGTGGGTTCGAGTCCTGCCGATAACATTTCAGTTTTGAACTGACTGCCAAAGAAGGAGGAGGTTCTCAATTCGACTGTATGTATTTTTTGTTTGTTGGGTAGAACCGATTCTTTATTTTTTTCCTAATTGAAAGGTAATACTTCCCAAGTGTTCCCGTTTCAATTTGTCCCCATTTCGGTAAATTGAAGTCGGTTTTTGTGATTTATTGAGCGGAGCTCAATCTTAGGCGACAAATGTAAATCGTTTGTGCGTCTACTCCTCCGAAACGGCTCGACCTATTTTGACCAAATTTGGCATGCTGGTCGACATCATACCCGGGACTGCATATCTCTGAAATCATGAAAATAGAGCTGACCATGGAGGAATAATCACCGAAAATGTTGAACAAGTGTTCAATTCTGATTCTGATATGTAATTGCCTCCCGTGACATTTGATCACGTCGACGTCACCAGTTTGCTTAAGGATATCACATCCTTGAAAGCAAACCTGGCCGCAATGGACTTGAAGATGGAAGCGTCAGAACGCACGATTGGTGAGCTGCGGGCCGAGGTAGTGTTACTACGTAGCACTATTTCTACAAGTAGGTCATCGGATGCCGCGAACGTTAACCTCCGTCGTGGTGAACAAAAGGCACCGCTTACAGTTTTGCGTCGCCGAGCGAGTTTGCGTCACCGGTAGCGGAATTTGCCGACAGGGCGAATTGCTCCGCCGCTGTCCCTGTTGCGTCAGCGGTAGCGGGGAAGGTTGTGGGTCAAGTAGGTATGTCATCACCTAATCGTTCCTACGCTAACAAAGCCGCAACCTTGTGGTGAGTGGCATCTCCGTCACTGTCGGGAGGACGTTGAAATACATGGGTCTCCTACTCGACAGTCGGTGGGGGTTTGTCGAGCATTTCCGGCGGTTGTCACCAAAACTGGTGGCGTCCGCCAATGCGCTCTGCAGGCTGCTCCCCAATAAAGGGGGACCGGGAAGTGCTTGCCGCCGTCTCTACGAGGGTGTGGTACGCTCCAAGGCGCTCCATGGAGCGCCTATTTGGGCGGATGCCCTCAGCGCCGCGAACTTGGTTCAGCTGCGACGTCTGCAGCGGATCACGGCGCAGAGGGCTGCACGGGCGTACCGCACCGTGTCTTTTGAGGCGGCGTGCCTGTTGGCACAAAGTCCCCCGTGGGATCTCGAGGCAGTGGTCCTGAAGAGGGTCTACGAGGAGGGCGCCCCGGTGCGACAGAAAGGAGGTCGCCCGTTGCCGGAGCAGGTCGATCGCTGGAGACAGGAGGCTCGCGACGATCTGTTCCGGCAATGGGCCTCGAGATGTGCGGCTCCCACCGCGTGCCGGGTGCTCGTGGGGGCCATCGGTCCTGTACTCCGCCAATGGGTGGTGCACGCGCAAGGGGCTCCGACCTACTTCCTCACCCAACTTCTCACGGGTCATGGCTGTTTTGCCAAATTCCTGTGGGAAGTGGTGGGGATCCTGTTGGAGCCCGATTGTCATCACTGCGCAAGCGGCGCCGTAGACACGTTGGAGCATACGCTCTTCGTGTGCGCCGCCTGGGACTCGCCGAGGTTGGTCCTCACGGGCGTTATCGGCACTGTAGGTTCGCTTCGCTTTCGAAGAATGTTGGGCCGCCGTCGCTTCCTTCGCTCGGGAGGTGATGGCGGCGAAGAGAGAGGCCCTGCGTGAGCGGGAACGTGCAGGCCGTACGCTCCCGCCCCGGCGGGCACCAGTCAGGGGGCGACGGCGCATTGCCTACGCCCAAGCCCCCGACTGATAGGGCCGTGGGCGGTGGGTCGGGGGCCAACCGCTCACGTGAACGGCCCTGAGGAGTCCGACGCCCCTTATGTGTTTCGGGGGCGTCGCTTCTGTGTTGATCAGGGGGGGTTCAGCCCCCCCCCCTAGCCCCCGAGTAGAGCTCGAAAGAGCGCCCCCTTGCCGGGCCGCTGTTGTTTAACAGTTCCTAAAAAGGCGAAGGAGAAACACCGTGGTGAGGTTTTAGTGGGTAGTCCGGCCCGTATTCCATCCTAGGGCCGGGAGTCCCACACGAAGCCGTCTCGCTCCCCCGCAGCGAGACGGTGAAGTGCGTAAAGGCATCACCGACCACGTAAAAAAAAAAAAACAAAACTGCAACCAAGAAACCCGCTGAACCTAGAAGCAGGCAGGAGAGGGGAGGTAAAAAACGACAGGAGCCCCTTCTGCCAAAACCGAAGATCTTCATCAAGGTAGAGAAGAAGAATCGGAAGCCTCCATGTCGAATTCAGTGCGGTACTGGTCTGGCAGGGCCTAATATGTTGTTACGTCCTGCGATACCGAGTACGTTACTGTACGTGTCCCGACTTCATCACTCCACGAAGGACATCGAGATCGTGGAGTACATCAGGACGAAGACCAACTGGGCTTTGAGAGTCAAGAGGTTGGATTCGCGCCACAACACGAACTTTAAGTCGTTCGTGATTAGAGTGCCGACTCATCATCTCGACGTGTTCCTTAAGGAAGAGTTTTGGCCGAAAGGTGTCGTGTATAGACGGTTTCGCGGCACGTTACCTTACGCGAAGTGTAACACGACACCCGTGTAAAAAACAGACTGTTTAGTGTTCTATTATAAGATATAATTATATGTATTTTTAGTTTTAAGGTATGAGATCTGTAACTTTTCTTACGTAGCCTGATAATAAATGAATAAATAAAAAAAAAAATATAAAAACATTTGCTCCGCTCAACATTTGCAATTAGCAGCATGCATTGCATACTTAGTAATTGCTATCTATCTTAAAACTTTCAGCTGACGAAACTAAGGGATGGTGGGATGACGCCATAGTCGTATGTATGGCGTCCTTAGCCGACAAGAGGTTAGATAGAGTGTACACTACTGCATATAATGCTGTCAAAGTCAGACCTGGACTGGGACTGTGTGGAAGAGTCTTTATACCTTTATTGAAGTGAGTAGAGAATAAACCCGGTCAAGGGCGAGTCGGACTCGCGCATTGAGGATTCCGTACCATCTATACTAATATTTAAAAAATGAAGAGTTGATTGTTTGTTTGAATTTAATAGGCTTCGAAACTACTGAATTGATTTTGATAATTCTTTCACTGATATGTAACTCGTCCCCGAGTAACATACACTACTTTCACTGATATGTAACTCGTCCCCGAGTAACATACACTACTTTCACTGATATTTAACTCGTCCCCGAGTAACATACACTACTTTCACTGATATGTAACTCGTCCCCGAGTAACATACACTACTTTCACTGATATGTAATTCGTCCCCAAGTAACATACACTACTTTCACTGATATGTAACTCGTCCCCGAGTAACATACACTACTTTCACTGATATGTAACTCGTCCCCGAGTAACATACACTACTTTCACTGATATGTAACTCGTCCCCGAGCATAGATAACCTCCTAATAGATTCCGCATTACTGTAATTTTGTTCCTTACCGAGTTCACCTGTTTTGGCGGAATGCGAGGGGCGCGCGGAAACATGTAAGTGCGCTATGATTGGCTGTTTCAAGGTCAATCTTCGAATACACCGAATACTAGAGATGAGATAGGGATGAAAATGTATATGTATATAGTTATATTTTTATAATTTTATTATATCGTTTATTCCTTAATATTCTTATTATATACATTTTTAAATACATTTATAAAAAACACAAATACATTTAAAAATATAAAAATTATTATTTATTATTATAATTTTGATAGGAATAGGTATCAGGACTTAATCAAGAGGGACAGGTATTATCAACTCTCAGTTCCTACTTACTACCTACCACTAAGCCACGAGCCCCCCATCTCTGATGATGATACATTATAATTTTATATTTTTATTCAATAGATGTAAAGTAATATAATTTATATTAAGAAAGAAATTATAAATAAATCACAAAAACTGATGTCATCGGCGGGACTATAATTTCTTTCTTAATATTTTACGTTGTTATTGGTGGGAAACCAACTCTCCCCACGAGATATTGCATCTACCCATTTCTTTTTCCTCTTGGGGCATCCAGGAAACCTATAAAATAATATATATCTCAGTTACATTGCTAATACTAAATCACATTAGCTGCGAAAAAAAATTAAAATAATGCCAACACACAAATTGGTCGCAAATAATTCGCAGCTTACCGAAATTCAACCGGGCGCAGTCGCGGGCGACAACATGTTGCTTATTTATAGGTACTACTTTTTAAAGCACCTACGGCAATAATACTGCAAAATATCGATGACGTACTATATCATACCGATATCCCATCACTATCGATTCAAGTGCTATTGTAATGTATTGTTAGAAAAGGATAGCTATTGTAATTTGGCTAATGAGTGAAAGAGTAATTTCAAAAAGACATCAACGGGTTCTAAATGGTTTGTGTTTATGTTCTATTACCAACCAGAATAAATTGAACTCCGGTGCCTAGTCAATTTTATATTTACATTTATGTCTAATTTACTTACCGGTGAAATGTAATGCCATCTTTTTGGTAATTTGATGTCTTCGCCGACATGCCATACCATTTCACGGAACAGGAAGCCATTTAAAATGTAAAATGCTCGCAAAAACAATTTTTTAAATTATAAAATCGCACGTGGTCATAGGTCGCGAAGTTGGTTGTCACTGACGTCGTGATTTTAGGCATAGCTTTACATGCTTGCGAAATCAAGTATGAGTGGCGCGCGTTTGTTGCCCTGGATGCGGAATCTATTAGGAGGTTATCTATGTCCCCGAGTAACATACACTACTTTCACTGATATGTAATTCGTCCCCAAGTAACACACACAACTTTCACTGATATGTAACTCGTCCCCGAGTAACATACACTACTTTCACTGATATGTAACTCGTCCCCGAGTAACATACACTACTTTCACTGATATGTAACTCGTCCCCGAGTAACATACACTACTTTCACTGATATGTAACTCGTCCCCGAGTAACATACGCTACTTTCACTGATATGTAACTCGTCCCCGAGTATCATACACTACTTTTATCCCAGTAATGTGTTCCCTCGGGAAACGGGAACGAGAAAACTATAATATAAAGCGGACGGAGCGGCGGTGATCATATATTAAACTTACTTTTTCTGAAATCTAAATTTGCTAAGCAACGTTGGTTGATTACTTGGCAACGACATCGTCCTTTTAGGTCCAGCCGTTTTGGTGGGAGTTTTCCTAAGACCATTTTTAGGTGATATTTTACGTGGATTACTTGTTAGAAAACTGTTAGGTTTTGAAGGTGATGCACCAAATGATACCTGCAATAAAATTTTATTACATATCTATAATTAATATTATAAAGACGAAAGATTTAATTGATTGTTTGATTGAAGCGAATATGCACCGTAACTACTGATCTGATTTTAAACATTATTTCACTGATATGTATAACTATATATTTTTGTATTTTAAAGCAATGAGTTTGCTTAAACTATTCTTAAAATATTAATTATATATTCATAATTTCTACATCGTAATTATGAATATGATATGAAGCAAACAATTCGATGTTGTCGGTAGTGGACATCGTAGCTCAGTGGTCAGAGCACTCCCCCTGCTAGGCAAAGGGGTTCGAGTCCTGCCGATGACATCAGTTTTTGTGATCTATTTATAATTTCTTTCTTAATATTATTTCACTGATTAGTATAACTAGATATTATAACACTCGTAGGAACTATATATTATAACTATAACACTCGTAGGAACTATATATTATAACTATAACACTCGTAGGAACTATATATTATAACTATAACACTCGTAGGAACTATATATTATAACTATAACACTCGTAGGAACTATATATTATAACTATAACACTCGTAGGAACTATATATTATAACTATAACACTCGTAGGAACTATATATTATAACTATAACACTCGTAGGAACTATATATTATAACTATAACACTCGTAGGAACTATATATTATAACTATAACACTCGTAGGAACTATATATTATAACTATAACACTCGTAGGAACTATATATTATAACTATAACACTCGTAGGAACTATATATTATAACTATAACACTCGTAGGAACTATATATTATAACTATAACACTCGTAGGAACTATATATTATAACTATAACACTCGTAGGAACTATATATTATAACTATAACACTCGTAGGAACTATATATTAAAGAAACTCGCCGTTTCTTTAATTAAAACCTACTCGTGTCCTAATACGCCTCTTTATGTATCTGTTAAAATCTGTTTCATAAACTACCATTATGAAACGGTTCCATAAATAAAATCTCATAGAAAGAATGTATCGAAAAGTAACTTTTAAATTTTTTATAGTAGTGGCTCATCAGGCTTTATATGTCAACTTTTGAAAATCACAATTCGATTTTTTCCGCATGAGAGTAGATAAAAAGTATTAAGGTACGGGCAAACTGATCCTTCACATGCGACGTACACCACACATTACGACATCTGAACAGGATCTGGCCTATACAAGTTGTATCGTAACGAACACACTGGTCACTCCCCACGCAGTCTCACGCGTGCCCGCGCCAGACTCGCGTGTTCCCATGCTATCCCACGCGTACGACGCTGTCACACACGTGTAGTGTCATAGCGCGTAGATAACGTCAACGTCAGACGTCGTATACGTAGGACCAGTGTGTCGCTGACTCCCACGTCGCGTGGCATACCGAGTATGTGAAGGACCAGTGTGTTTTAAGCTTGAATCTTATTTTATATTTCGTTTCAGACACTCATCCAGAACGTTCTGTGAAGATTACATAACTAATATAATACAGGATTTACTTTTAACACTGAGATCTGGTTTTATAGAATTTTCCGATACTGAAAAATATAGGAAGCGTATCTTAAATTATATTAACGCTTTTAATATATTACAAGTTATATTTGATAAGGTAAGGGTTCAAATTATATTTGATAAGATAAGAGGGGCTCTTGGTCTAGTGGTAACTGACAATGTTAACACATTGCAAAGGTTAAGCAACAACAGGGGGGGGGAGAAAGTCAGGCGGCAGTCGCGCCACGGAACATATCCAAGTGCAGCCGCGAGCAGTTACACTGGAGAGCCGACCATAACTGAGTTGTGAAAAGGCTCGGTGAATGATGATGATTTGATAACGTAAATTTCATCATCATCAAAAAAACATTGAAACCCGTTGCCTTGCGATGAAATGTTGCTGAAAGGCAACAAAATTTTACCTGACAGCCGCTGTGGCAAAATCAATTAAAGTCCTGGGTGTAGGGTTGCAAATATTATACCGAGTAACCCCCTTACGGCTCCAAAATGAGCATAATCCACGGTGTCATCATCATTCACCGAGCCTTTTCCCAACTCAGTTGGGGTCGGCTTCCCAGTCTAACTGCTCGCGGCTGAACTTCGATATGTTTCCTGAAGCGACTGCCATCTGACCTCCACAACTCATGGGCGATATCGAAGTTCTGTAGTTAGACCGGTCGGATTTTTGATTTAGGGCTCCAACTACCCCTAACGACTGCCATAGATGTTTGTATGACAACCGGGACCGACGCGACAACGTGCTCTCCGAGGCACGGAGGGGTCTGTGTCTTAAGAAATAGTCACCCATCCTAAGACGGCCTGATTCGATGTTGCTTAACCTTTGCAATGTGTTAACATTGTCGGTTACTACTAGACCACGAGCCTCTCAATCCACAGTGTATATTAACAAATTAATTGTACTTTTAGGTGTCTATAAAAAGTCTAAAGTCAGGTGTAATAAACACAACTGCTGGTTCTCAAGAACCTTGGTACTTGGTGAAGGAAGTCTGCAAATGTAGTATCACGTTGAGGAACAAGGTTCGATGCCCGGACAACGCTAGTGCCAATACCAAGGACGTTTGTCTGTGAGTGTGTTGCGTACATATCTTCTAATATTACAGAGAGGAAAGATTTCAATTCAATTCAATTCAAATACTCTTTATTGTACACAAAAAAGGAAACACATTTAGGAGACATAACTTAAAGACTGTACAAAAGACGGCCTTAAAGCGATCTCTTCCAGCTTAGATCAAAAATACCTAGATGACCGATCAGTGCTTTAACAACGGCCCCACTTCACCTCGGTCATTGCACACCTGCGCGCTTCAACCGCGCGCCGTACTAAGTTCCTATTGCGCTTGCTGACTCTAGAGGGATGCGACAACGGCGCTGTACATTGCACACCTGCGCGCTTCAACCGCGCGCCGTACTAAGTTCCTATTGCGCTTGCTGACTCTAGAGGGATGCGACAACGGCGCTGTACATTGCACACCTGCGCGCTTCAACCGCGCGCCGTACTAAGTTCCTATTGCGCTTGCTGACTCTAGAGGGATGCGACAACGGCGCTGTACATTGCACACCTGCGCGCTTCAACCGCGCGCCGTACTAAGTTCCTATTGCGCTTGCTGACTCTAGAGGGATGCGACAACGGCGCTGTACATTGCACACCTGCGCGCTTCAACCGCGCGCCGTACTAAGTTCCTATTGCGCTTGCTGACTCTAGAGGGATGCGACAACGGCGCTGTACATTGCACACCTGCGCGCTTCAACCGCGCGCCGTACTAAGTTCCTATTGCGCTTGCTGACTCTAGAGGGATGCGACAACGGCGCTGTACATTGCACACCTGCGCGCTTCAACCGCGCGCCGTACTAAGTTCCTATTGCGCTTGCTGACTCTAGAGGGATGCGACAACGGCGCTGTACATTGCACACCTGCGCGCTTCAACCGCGCGCCGTACTAAGTTCCTATTGCGCTTGCTGACTCTCGAGGGATGCGACAACGGCGCTGTACATTGCACACCTGCGCGCTTCAACCGCGCGCCCTACTAAGTTCCTATTGCGCTTGCTGACTCTCGAGGGATGCGACAACGGCGCTGTACATTGCACACCTGCGCGCTTCAACCGCGCGCCGTACTAAGTTCCTATTGCGCTTGCTGACTCTAGAGGGATGCGACAACGGCGCTGTACATTGCACACCTGCGCGCTTCAACCGCGCGCCGTACTAAGTTCCTATTGCGCTTGCTGACTCTCGAGGGATGCGACAACGGCGCTGTACATTGCACACCTGCGCGTTTCAACCGCGCGCCGTACTAAGTTCCTATTGCGCTTGCTGACTCTAGAGGGATGCGACAACGGCGCTGTACATTGCACACCTGCGCGCTTCAACCGCGCGCCGTACTAAGTTCCTATTGCGCTTGCTGACTCTAGAGGGATGCGACAACGGCGCTGTACATTGCACACCTGCGCGCTTCAACCGCGCGCCGTACTAAGTTCCTATTGCGCTTGCTGACTCTAGAGGGATGCGACAACGGCGCTGTACATTGCACACCTGCGCGCTTCAACCGCGCGCCGTACTAAGTTCCTATTGCGCTTGCTGACTCTAGAGGGATGCGACAACGGCGCTGTACATTGCACACCTGCGCGCTTCAACCGCGCGCCGTACTAAGTTCCTATTGCGCTTGCTGACTCTAGAGGGATGCGACAACGGCGCTGTACATTGCACACCTGCGCGCTTCAACCGCGCGCCGTACTAAGTTCCTATTGCGCTTGCTGACTCTAGAGGGATGCGACAACGGCGCTGTACATTGCACACCTGTGCGCTTCAACCGCGCGCCGTACTAAGTTCCTATTGCGCTTGCTGACTCTCGAGGGATGCGACAACGGCGCTGTACATTGCACACCTGCGCGCTTCAACCGCGCGCCCTACTAAGTTCCTATTGCGCTTGCTGACTCTCGAGGGATGCGACAACGGCGCTGTACATTGCACACCTGCGCGCTTCAACCGCGCGCCGTACTAAGTTCCTATTGCGCTTGCTGACTCTAGAGGGATGCGACAACGGCGCTGTACATTGCACACCTGCGCGCTTCAACCGCGCGCCGTACTAAGTTCCTATTGCGCTTGCTGACTCTCGAGGGATGCGACAACGGCGCTGTACATTGCACACCTGCGCGTTTCAACCGCGCGCCGTACTAAGTTCCTATTGCGCTTGCTGACTCGAGGGATGCGACAACGGCGCTGTACATTGCACACCTGCGCGCTTCAACCGCGCGCCGTACTAAGGTCCTATTGCGCTTGCTGACTCGAGGGATGCGACAACGGCGCTGTACATTGCACACCTGCGCGCTTCAACCGCGCGCCGTACTAAGGTCCTATTGCGCTTGCTGACTCGAGGGATGCGACAACGGCGCTGTACATTGCACACCTGCGCGCTTCAACCGCGCGCCGTACTAAGTTCCTATTGCGCTTGCTGACTCTCGAGGGATGCGACAACGGCGCTGTACATTGCACACCTGCGCGCTTCAACCGCGCGCCGTACTAAGGTCCTATTGCGCTTGCTGACTCGAGGGATGCGACAACGGCGCGGTACATTGCACACCTGCGCGCTTCAACCGCGCGCCGTACTAAGGTCCTATTGCGCTTGCTGACTCGAGGGATGCGACAACGGCGCTGTACATTGCACACCTGCGCGCTTCAACCGCGCGCCGTACTAAGGTCCTATTGCGCTTGCTGACTCGAGGGATGCGACAACGGCGCTGTACATTGCACACCTGCGCGCTTCAACCGCGCGCCGTACTAAGTTCCTATTGCGCTTGCTGACTCTCGAGGGATGCGACAACGGCGCTGTACATTGCACACCTGCGCGCTTCAACCGCGCGCCGTACTAAGTTCCTATTGCGCTTGCTGACTCTCGAGGGATGCGACAACGGCGCTGTACATTGCACACCTGCGCACATCAACCGCGCGCCGTACTAAGTTCCTATTGCGCTTGCTGACTCTCGAGGGATGCGACAACGGCGCTGTACATTGCACACCTGCGCACATCAACCGCGCGCCGTACTAAGTTCCTATTGCGCTTGCTGACTCTCGAGGGATGCGACAACGGCGCTGTACATTGCACACCTGCGCGCTTCAACCGCGCGCCGTACTAAGTCCCTATTGCGCTTGCTGACTCTCGAGGGATGCGACAACGGCGCTGTACATTGCACACCTGCGCACATCAACCGCGCGCCGTACTAAGTTCCTATTGCGCTTGCTGACTCTCGAGGGATGCGACAACGGCGCTGTACATTGCACACCTGCGCGCTTCAACCGCGCGCCGTACTAAGTTCCTATTGCGCTTGCTGACTCTCGAGGGATGCGACAACGGCGCTGTACATTGCACACCTGCGCACATCAACCGCGCGCCGTACTAAGTTCCTATTGCGCTTGCTGACTCTCGAGGGATGCGACAACGGCGCTGTACATTGCACACCTGCGCGCTTCAACCGCGCGCCGTACTAAGGTCCTATTGCGCTTGCTGACTCTCGAGGGATGCGACAACGGCGCTGTACATTGCACACCTGCGCACATCAACCGCGCGCCGTACTAAGTTCCTATTGCGCTTGCTGACTCTCGAGGGATGCGACAACGGCGCTGTACATTGCACACCTGCGCGCTTCAACCGCGCGCCGTACTAAGGTCCTATTGCGCTTGCTGACTCTCGAGGGATGCGACAACGGCGCTGTACATTGCACACCTGCGCACATCAACCGCGCGCCGTACTAAGTTCCTATTGCGCTTGCTGACTCTCGAGGGATGCGACAACGGCGCTGTACATTGCACACCTGCGCACATCAACCGCGCGCCGTACTAAGGTCCTATTGCGCTTGCTGACTCTCGAGGGATGCGACAACGGCGCTGTACATTGCACACCTGCGCACATCAACCGCGCGCCGTACTAAGTTCCTATTGCGCTTGCTGACTCTCGAGGGATGCGACAACGGCGCTGTTTATTGCACACCTGCGCGCTTCAACCGCGCGCCGTACTAAGGTCCTATTGCGCTTGCTGACTCGAGGGATGCGACAATGGCGCTGTACATTGCACACCTGCGCGCTTCAACCGCGCGCCGTACTAAGGTCCTATTGCGCTTGCTGACTCGAGGGATGCGACAACGGCGCTGTACATTGCACACCTGCGCGCTTCAACCGCGCGCCGTACTAAGGTCCTATTGCGCTTGCTGACTCGAGGGATGCGACAACGGCGCTGTACATTGCACACCTGCGCGCTTCAACCGCGCGCCGTACTAAGTTCCTATTGCGCTTGCTGACTCGAGAGATGCGACAACGGCGCTGTACATTGCACACCTGCGCGCTTCAACCGCGCGCCGTACTAAGTTCCTATTGCGCTTGCTGACTCTCGAGGGATGCGATAACGGCGCTGTACATTGCACACCTGCGCACATCAACCGCGCGCCGTACTAAGTTCCTATTGCGCTTGCTGACTCTCGAGGGATGCGACAACGGCGCTGTACATTGCACACCTGCGCACATCAACCGCGCGCCGTACTAAGTTCCTATTGCGCTTGCTGACTCTCGAGGGATGCGACAACGGCGCTGTACATTGCACACCTGCGCGCTTCAACCGCGCGCCGTACTAAGTCCCTATTGCGCTTGCTGACTCTCGAGGGATGCGACAACGGCGCTGTACATTGCACACCTGCGCACATCAACCGCGCGCCGTACTAAGTTCCTATTGCGCTTGCTGACTCTCGAGGGATGCGACAACGGCGCTGTACATTGCACACCTGCGCGCTTCAACCGCGCGCCGTACTAAGTTCCTATTGCGCTTGCTGACTCTCGAGGGATGCGACAACGGCGCTGTACATTGCACACCTGCGCACATCAACCGCGCGCCGTACTAAGTTCCTATTGCGCTTGCTGACTCTCGAGGGATGCGACAACGGCGCTGTACATTGCACACCTGCGCGCTTCAACCGCGCGCCGTACTAAGGTCCTATTGCGCTTGCTGACTCTCGAGGGATGCGACAACGGCGCTGTACATTGCACACCTGCGCACATCAACCGCGCGCCGTACTAAGTTCCTAATGCGCTTGCTGACTCTCGAGGGATGCGACAACGGCGCTGTACATTGCACACCTGCGCGCTTCAACCGCGCGCCGTACTAAGGTCCTATTGCGCTTGCTGACTCTCGAGGGATGCGACAACGGCGCTGTACATTGCACACCTTCGCACATCAACCGCGCGCCGTACTAAGTTCCTATTGCGCTTGCTGACTCTCGAGGGATGCGACAACGGCGCTGTACATTGCACACCTGCGCACATCAACCGCGCGCCGTACTAAGTTCCTATTGCGCTTGCTGACTCTCGAGGGATGCGACAACGGCGCTGTACATTGCACACCTGCGCGCTTCAACCGCGCGCCGTACTAAGGTCCTATTGCGCTTGCTGACTCTCGAGGGATGCGACAACGGCGCTGTACATTGCACACCTGCGCGCTTCAACCGCGCGCCGTACTAAGTTCCTATTGCGCTTGCTGACTCTCGAGGGATGCGACAACGGCGCTGTACATTGCACACCTGCGCGCTTCAACCGCGCGCCGTACTAAGTTCCTATTGCGCTTGCTGACTCTCGAGGGATGCGACAACGGCGCTGTACATTGCACACCTGCGCGCTTCAACCGCGCGCCGTACTAAGTTCCTATTGCGCTTGCTGACTCTCGAGGGATGCGACAACGGCGCTGTACATTGCACACCTGCGCGCTTCAACCGCGCGCCGTACTAAGTTCCTATTGCGCTTGCTGACTCTCGAGGGATGCGACAACGGCGCTGTACATTGCACACCTGCGCGCTTCAACCGCGCGCCGTACTAAGTTCCTAATGCGCTTGCTGACTCTCGAGGGATGCGACAACGGCGTTGTACATTGCACACCTGCGCGCTTCAACCGCGCGCCGTACTAAGTTCCTATTGCGCTTGCTGACTCTCGAGGGATGCGACAACGGCGCTGTACATTGCACACCTGCGCGCTTCAACCGCGCGCCGTACTAAGTTCCTATTGCGCTTGCTGACTCTCGAGGGATGCGACAACGGCGCTGTACATTGCACACCTGCGCGCTTCAACCGCGCGCCGTACTAAGTTCCTATTGCGCTTGCTGACTCTCGAGGGATGCGTCAACGGCGCTGTACATTGCACACCTGCGCGCTTCAACCGCACGCCGTACTAAGTTCCTATTGCGCTTGCTGACTCTCGAGGGATGCGACAACGGCGCTGTACATTGCACACCTGCGCGCTTCAACCGCGCGCCGTACTAAGTTCCTATTGCGCTTGCTGACTCTCGAGGGATGCGACAACGGCGCTGTACATTGCACACCTGCGCGCTTCAACCGCGCGCCGTACTAAGTTCCTATTGCGCTTGCTGACTCTCGAGGGATGCGACAACGGCGCTGTACATTGCACACCTGCGCGCTTCAACCGCGCGCCGTACTAAGTTCCTATTGCGCTTGCTGACTCTCGAGGGATGCGACAACGGCGATGTACATTGCACACCTGCGCGCTTCAACCGCGCGCCGTACTAAGTTCCTATTGCGCTTGCTGACTCTCGAGGGATGCGACAACGGCGCTGTACATTGCACACCTGCGCGCTTCAACCGCGCGCCGTACTAAGTTCCTATTGCGCTTGCTGACTCTCGAGGGATGCGACAACGGCGCTGTACATTGCACACCTGCGCGCTTCAACCGCGCGCCGTACTAAGTTCCTATTGCGCTTGCTGACTCTCGAGGGATGCGATAACGGCGCTGTACATTGCACACCTGCGCACATCAACCGCGCGCCGTACTAAGTTCCTATTGCGCTTGCTGACTCTCGAGGGATGCGACAACGGCGCTGTACATTGCACACCTGCGCGCTTCAACCGCGCGCCGTACTAAGTTCCTATTGCGCTTGCTGACTCTCGAGGGATGCGACAACGGCGCTGTACATTGCACACCTGCGCGCTTCAACCGCGCGCCGTACTAAGTTCCTATTGCGCTTGCTGACTCTCGAGGGATGCGACAACGGCGCTGTACATTGATATGATATGTCAACCATCAATGTACAATCTTGTTTTTTTTATAGATGGTATTTGTAATAATTCCCTATATAGTATTCGAGTGCTAAGATTCCGCGTTGTATTTGTACTGAATCCAATATCTATAGTATTTTTGATCTAAGTCTTCCAGACAACCTTTGGATGTATAGCGAGTTTAAGAAATTAAAAGATTTGATTGTGTGTATTTTTAACCGACTCCTAAAAGGGACGAGGTTCTCAATTCTGACTGAATGAACCGTTTTTTGGAGTTTACTCCTTAAGAATCGATTTTCATATATAAGGCGCCCGGTATGAGAAAAATCCGAGGGGTAAAACCTACTAACAAGTAACGAAAATCGTGTCACGTTTTTGGTGCGCACCTTTAGTGCGCAACTTTCTAATTTGTTATGGTTAGATACTCGTACTTAAGGAGTAAACTCCAGTCGTGCGTCGGAGCTGACACACACACTTTTTTTTTTTAAATTTGAAAGCTACTGCTTCCCATTTGGTCCCATTTCAATTTGGTCCCATTCCGACAATTATTTGGTCCCATTTCAATTTGGTCCCATTCCGACAATTATTTGGTCCCATTTCGGTAATTTGAAGTCGGTTATTGGGATAGTCCGAGACGCCCAGTACTTTAATTGTCTGGCACGTAAGATTTTGTTGCCTTTCATCAACATTTCATCGCAAGGGAACGGGTTTCAATTTTTTTTCAAAATTACAATATAGCTGACAATTTTCTTTAAATTCATTCCTCCATTTTGGACATAACCCATTATAAATGTGCCCGGTGACGGCAATAGGATTGCCCCCTATTATGTGGGACTAATAATACTGTAAAATTGTGGGTGTGTAATGCACCTCTGCCTACCCCTTCGGGGATATAGGCGTGATATGTGTGTGTGTTGTTATTTCAATTTTGACTCTTTTTTTATATCAGCCGTCTCCAGTGTTCAGCCTACAACTGTCTAGTGTCAGCGATATGTAAGAGATCGCCCTCACAGAAGCAATACACCGCTGTTTTTGATACCAACGCGTGGTCCAGGGTTGTAGACCCGGCCAAGCAATATGACTTCTGGCCTAGAGGTTATTGGGTAAGTTACATATAATTTTTTTAAGGACATTCTCACACAACATCATCTAATCAAACTAAGCTATAAGATTGTGCTATTGGATCTAGACAACTGATAAACATACTTATATATTTCTAAATAGATACATAATATACATAGAAAACACCTAAACTCCGAAACAAACATTTGTGTATCACACAAATAATTTGATTCGACCCGGAATCGAACCTGGGAACTCAGGGCCGGCAGTACTCATACCACTGCGCCACCGAGGCAGTGAACTTATAAACATACTTATATATTTCTAAACACATACATAGAATAGAACTCGAAAACATTTTAGGATCATACAAATATTAGATTCGATCCGGGAAAATTCGAACCCGCATCCCTGCATCGGCCTTCGACTTCGAAAGTCGAAAGCCGATGCACTACCGACCATGGTGCCGAAGCAGCCTAATATTAATTATAAATAACAATAATATTGTTAGCTGTTGCCATTGGCTTGTATTTATATTAACCTATATATAGAAATGGTGAATGTAATTTCTGTCCCCCCTTAGCTCTCGAGAACTGCTTATGCTCCAATGATGGTTGACCCCTCTATGGATAGCCCTCGATCTGGAGGCAAGCCAAATAATGGAAAATTTGACCTAGCCCTAAGGGGTCAAAAGTTATAGGCCAAAACCTATGGTGTGGTGCGGCGCGAAGCCACCGTACTAGTATATTTAGAAATATATAAGTATGTTTATCAGTTGTCTAGATCCCATAGCACAAGCTTATAGCTTAGTTTGGGTTAGATGATGTTGTGTGAGAATGTCCAACAATATTAATTTTTTATTGTGTATGTTTTAGACCGACGACACCCTAAAACGTCAAGCCAAGCCCGAGGACCACAGTACTAGTGGTCTCGCTACCACTTCTACGTATACCGCCACTGTACGAACGAGGTAAGCTAACAGACATATAAGCTGCGCACGATGTAATTGGGATAGAACCTTCTCACAATAACCTCTCCGTGACGTCACCACTCGCTATACAGTACGGATAACTAAACAGTATTGTAGGTATCTACGTCACTATCACGTCACCAACATGGCCGCCAGTCCCATTGTCATCTTGCGCGGCTTATACTTAATTACACTTTAAAGAATACTATACTATATATAAACAAATATTTTATATTGTTAGCCGACTTCATAAAAAGGATTTCATTAATTCGACTGTATGTTCTTTTTATGTTTGTGACCTCATATATATTTCGATTGGGTGTGTAGTGGTTGTTGGGAGGTATTATTGGAACGTTTACAGTAACACAGTGTGTGGATGAATGAATATTTATTGTTGACATGCATTCATTCATTCATTTATTCATTTACAGAATGTAGGTACAGTTATAGATGTTAAATTACATAATGTCCCATTTACACTCTACCATTGCATTATGGTATGTAAATAATTTACACATGCAGTATAAAATTGTAAAGTTATTAATATCATACATTATTAAAAATATTATTAGGCCATGGTAGAAAAATATGAAAGTATAAAAATTATGTCCAATGTCCATTCGCTTTTATATTAATGGATACAAGTACCTATAGTACTAGAAAATTTCCGATGATACAAAACTGGTTTAGGTAGGTGTGGCTTAGACAATAGGAACAAGTTTAAATACCTATACTTATGTTGTACCTACGAGTTGTTTACTTGTTGAAGTGCGTGTGCGCATCTGCGATTCTGGATGCGCCTTCTTGTATTATCTAGACGTATGACGTCAGAGATAAGGTATGAGCCACAGGTGAACCGATTTTGAAATGTTTTTTTTTTAATTACAAGCTACTCATTCCCGAGTGGTCCCATTTCGACAATTATTTGGTCCCATTCCGGTAATTTGAAAACGGTTGTTGTGTCAATGTTTAGATACACACACATACATATCACGCCTATATCCCGCAGGGGTAGGCAGAGGTGCATTACACACCCACAATTTGCCAGTATTTTAAGTTCCACGTAATAGGGGGCAAGCCTATTGCCGTCACCGGGCACACTTATAATGGGTTATGTTCAAATGGCCGAGTCAATTTAACTAAAAGTAGCAGCTATATTGTAAATTTGAAATAATTTGAAACCCGTGTTGCGTTGCAATGAAATGTGAAAGGCAACAAAACCTTACGTGCCAGCCGCTATAGTACAGCCAATTAAAGTCCCGGGCGTCTCGGACTATAAATGTCAATGTTTAACGTGTTTTTATATTTGTAGAATTTTCATGGCGACCCTGACAGAAAACCCATTGCAATACGACATGATACCCAATGAAGACGAAGATGATGAGGTAAGTTTGATTTCAGCGCTCGGGATGTCTCGGTTTAAATCGTGAACGTTCTTTTTTCCACATAGAATAGAGTATAAACCGCGCTAGATGACAATGGCATTGGCGGCCATGTTGGTGACGTCATAGTGACGTCGATTAACGTACAATACTGTTTTGTTATGGAGAGCACGTTGTCGCGTCGTCAGTCCCGGTTGTCATACGAACATCTATGGTAGTCGTTAGGGGTAGTTGGAGCCCTAAATCTAAAATCCTCGCGTCTAACTACAGAACTTCGATATCGCCCATGGGTTGTGAAGGTCAGATGGCAGTCGATTCACAGAACATATCGAAGTTCAGCCGCGAGCTGTTACACTGGAAAGCCGATCCCAACTGAGTTGCAACAATGTACGTCGTCCTCATAAGTAGTTCCGACTTTCCCCGATAATTGTCGAGGATTGCCGAATGCTAAAGTGGAATTTGTTAAATAATTTAATTGAAATACTATTTTACATGAAGTTATTTAGCTATTAATTTATTTATTTTAATTTTTTTTTATTGATATTGATTTTATATTTATTGTCTCTTTATATTTTAACTACCTCTTTCTTTAGACTACCTCGGTGGCACAATGGTACTATGTACGGACTGCCACACTCGAGGTCTCGGGTTCGATTCCCGGGTCTGGTGGATAATGTATAATTCTCTTTAGAATTTTATCCAGATAATTATCCCAGAGTCTGGAACTTGTGCCCGGTAGATGGCAATAGGCTCGCCCCCTATTACATGGGACCTAACATAGCTGGCGAGATGTGGGTGTGTTTGCACACCTCTGCCTACCCCTTCGGGGAAAAAGGCGTGATGCTATGTTATGTTATGTTATGTTATATTTTAACAAGTTATATAGGTTAAGTTAACATTTTAATACAATGTAAATTGTTAAGAAATATAATAAATACAAAAATAATCGTACTGTACAATCATTTACAGGATATACAGGAAGATAAGCCCGCAGGCTACGAGAATCACCCACTGAACTCTAACGGCTGTTTGTCTTCCATTACTCTATTGCTGTCTCACTCTAGCTCACTAGAACATACTGATTGGCTGACGGAATTAGTTAAAGGACTTAAAAATATATCTGTAAATGGAAAATGGACCTTGGCACAGGTATGTTAAGTTTACATTTAAAGTGTAGCGAGTAGGCAAGCAGACTAAACGAAGCACCACCTCTGACGTCACTTCATACGAGAAGGCGGTTCTAGTCCCTTCTACAAGCTTCTACTAGTTTCTAGATCTTTCAGGAGCAGGTTGTCGAGTTTACTCCTTAAGAATCGATTTTCATATATAAGGCGCCCGGTATGAGAAAAATCCGAGGGGTAAAACCTACTAACAAGTAACGAAAATCGTGTCACGTTTTTGGTGCGCACCTCTAGTGCGCAACTTTCTAATTTGTTATGGTTAGATACTCGTACTTAAGGAGTAAACTCCAGTCGTGCGTCGGAGCTGACACACACACTTTTTTTATCTTTGTTTAATATTTTTGGACTGGGTCAACCGGGTTCCGAATTTAGTTCCATTCTGACAAATATTTAGTATTTTGTGTAAATTTTTAGTCCGAGACGCCCAGTACTTTGATTGGCTGTGCCATAGCGGCTGGCACGTAAGATTTTGTTGCCTTTCTTCAACATTTCATCGCAAGGCAACGGGTTTAATATTTTTCAAAATTACAAAATAGCTGCTACTTTTTATGAAATTAATTCGGCCATTTTGGACATAACTCATTATAAATGTGCCCGGTGACGTTAATAGGCTTGCTCTCTATTACGTGGGACTATAAATACTGGCAAATTGTGGATGTGTAATGCACCTCTGCTTATATAGGCGTGATATGTGTGTGTGTGTGTTTGTGTAAATTTTTGACATGTTTTCTTTTTGGTTCCAGGCCATATGCAATATAGAGGCCGACCTTAAACAGCACGCGGAAGTTCTGATACCAGCTTTATTGGACGTTATAGTGACCTCTCCAAGAGTTATTGGAGATAAGACAGTATTGAACAATCTACATTTGGAAATTGTAAGTTACTAGTACGGTGTCTTGCGCGGAGCTTCGCGCTGCACCACGCCATAGGTTTTGGCCTATAACTTTAGACACCTTAGGGTTAGGTCAAATTTTCGATTTTTTGGCTTGCCTCCAGATCGAGGGCTATCCATAGAGGGGTCAACCATCATTGGAGCATAAGCAGTTCTCGAGAGCTAAGGGGGGACAAAAATTACATTCACCATTTCTGTATATAGATAGATAGATATTACCCTCAGGGGAATCTGTCAGGAATTTAGAGGCTTTTTTTTTATTCCGCATGATCGCGGCTTCTCTTATGTCCATTGCTGCGGACGTCTCACACTAGAAGGTATTTCCAGTGACGCCCGGAGGACTTTGGCCACCCGTGTGGCCTCTTCGGGGGTTTGGTCGGAATGAAAATCCCGCGTCGTTGGGGTTGGGTTTTATCCCGCGTCGGTATCTTAGAGGCCTTAGCTAACCTTATGCTGTTCATATACGAATAGACGCCCGCAGCTTCGCCCGCTTGACAAATTATACACAAAAAAACCTTCCTCGAAAACCACTCTATCCATTGGTGAAAACTACATCAAAATCCGTCGCGTAGTTTTAAAGATCTAAGATTTTTCTAATATGTAGTTATAGTGATGACACTTGTGTGTCGCAACTAATGTCAGACATTAGTGTCAGCGTGTGTACAGACACTAATTAGCCAGTTTCAAAAAAGGGGAGGAGATCAATACGACAATTTGTTTCTCATGTTTGCTGCTACTTTTTATTAAATTCATTCGGTCATTTTGGACATAACCCATTATAAATGTACCCGGTGACGGCATTAGGCTTGCCCCCTATTACATAGGACTAAAAATACTGGCAAATTGTGGGTGTGTAATGCACCTCTGCCTACTCCTTCGGGTATATAGGCGTGATATGTGTGTGTTTTTGCAACAAATCATATCTTTCGACTGGATCTTTCGAATTGAAAACTACAGCATTCCGTGTCCCATTGCGAAAATTATTTCGGAAATTTGAAGTATTTTTTTTTCATAACATAACATAGCATCACGCCTTTTTCCCCGAAGGGGTAGGCAGAGGTGTGCAAACACACCCACACCTCGCCAGCTATGTTAGGTCCCATGTAATAGGGGGCGAGCCTATTGCCATTTACCGGGCACAAGTTCCGAACTCTGGGATAATTATCTGGGTAAAATTCTAAAGAGAATTATACATTATCCACCAGACCCGAGAATCGAATCCGAGACGTCGAGCGTGACAGTCCGTACATAATACCATTGTGCCACCGAGGTAGTCACCGAGGTAGTTTTTTTTTTCAGCTATCCATTATAATAAAATGGAACCTTCTAGAACTGTCGAACTATGAACATTTAAGTTTATGTAAACAATATCTCATATCTACTTGTATAGAACATTATACGCAGCAAGCAGTGTATAGAAGATTACTTAACATACTTAATACATTGCTGCAAATGTATGGGACTAAAGTTAACATTGATTGGAGTGAACTACAGAAGTATTGTGAAGGTAAATATATATATATATTTTCGGACATTCTCACACAACATCATCTATCCCAAACTAAGCTATAAGCTTGTGCTATGGGATACACAACTGATAAAAATACTTATATATTTCTAAATACATACATATTATTATACATAGAAAACACCCAAACTCCGAAACATACGTTTGTGGATCACTCAAATGTCTGATTCCACCTGGGAATCGAACTCGAGACTCCGGAGTCGAAAGCACTACCGAAGCAGTTAAGTGGTACACATCACGCCTATATCCCCAAAGGGATAGGGGTGTAACAACTGTCCTGACCGTTGGAAAATTGGGGTTGAATTACAGCGATTATGAACTATCTATAGTGTTCTGTTACGGCAAAAGGCTCGCGCACAAAAGGTTCCGTATCAAAACGGCAAAAGAAATAACGTTTGTTGTATGGGAGCCCCCTTAAATATTTATTATATTCTGTTTTTTAGAATTTGTTGTTATAGAGGCAACAGACATACATCATCTGTGAAAATTTCAACTTTCTAACTATCACGGTTCATGAGATACAGCTCAAGACAGACGGACAGACGGACATCAAAGTCTTAGTAATAGGGTTCCTGTTTTAGCCTTTTGGTACGAAACCGTAAAAATTACTGGTAAAGTGTGTGTTTGTAATGCACCTCTGCCTACTACTCCGGGAATATAGGCGTGATGTATGTCTGTCTGTCTTACTCATCTATATATGGAAATAGGGAATGTAATTTTTGTCCCCCCTTAGCTCTCGAGAACTGCTTATGCTCCAATGATGATTGACCCCTCTATGGATAGCCCTCGATCTGGAGGCAAGCCAAAAAATCGAAAATTTGACCTAGCCCTAAGGGGTCAAAAGTTATAGCCCAAAACCTATGGCGTGGTTCACCGCACTAGTAGCACAAGATCTGCTTAGTTTGAAACTGAATGGCGTTCAAATCACCATCGTTCAACTTATTTATTGTCTAACTGCCTCGTGGCTCAGTGGTATGTGTATGCGACTGACGTCCTTGAGGTGCCATGTTCAATTCCCGGGTCGAATCAAATATTTGTGTGATTCACAAATATTTTGTTGTTGTTACGGAGTTTGGGTATATTTTCAAAGTCTTTAGAACTATATAAGTACTAGCTGTCCCGGTGAACTTCATATCGCATTAATTTTCTAATGTTGCGCCCACTTATTTTGTTCGAAAAGATCCTTCTCCTGATAATAACAAACACAACTATAAAAGAATTAGCGAAATCGGTCCAGCCGTTCTCGAGCCATTAATAAAAACTCGACACTGCACCCTATATCAACCTGTTTGCCCAGCATGGTATATGTAAGGGGGGGACTTCGGGGGAGGAATATGCCCTACAGTTGGCGTCAATTGGCTGACATGGGTGTCTTCTATGTATAATATATATTTAGAAATATATAAGTATGTTAATCATTCGTCTAGATCCCATAGCGCAAGCTTATATTAGCTTAATTTGGGCTAAATGACTTTAATAATAATAAAAAAAAAAAAAAACGATATAATAATAAATTTTAATTTTTTTTTATCTAACGTTTTTTTGGCCGCCTGACAAAAGTTCTTAACAGTTCTTTGTCCGGTGATACCTTTATTGTTATACTCCTTTGGCATACTTAGGTGGACTCAAACGGAACTAGACGCCCTGGATAGGCGAGTCCGTCAACAACTGACATTGCATCGAATGTTACACCCACGATCGTCTGTCATGAGACTGTACATTCCACGGAAGTGGGGGGGTCGAGGCTTTTTGAATGCCAAGAACCTCCACAACCGTGAAGTGTGCAGTCTCAGGGATTACTTCCTACAGAATGGATGTGACATTCATTGCGATGTTGTGAAAGTTGACAAGGGCCTTACACCTCTTTCCTTGGCTAACGAGAACTGGCGTAAACCAAAGGTGTTAAGTACTGAAGACCGTAAGGACGTATGGAAGAGCAAGGAGCTACACGGGCGGTTCTACCGAGTCTTGACAGGACTCGATGTAGACCTCCTCGCATCGGTGAACTGGCTGGGTTTTGGGGACCTCTTTGGGGAAACTGAAGGTTTTGCCTGTGCAATTGCAGATGAGGTTATCAAGACGAACAACTATCGGAAATACATCATGAAGGACGGTACGGTCGACATTTGTCGAGCATGCCACCGTCCTGGTGAATCACTTCGCCATATTATTTCCGGTTGTTCGTATCTTGCTAACACCGAGTACTTGCATAGGCACAATCAAGTAGCCAGGATCATCCACCAGCAACTTGCTCTTCAATATGACCTTATTGAGTCTGAAGTACCGTACTATAAGTACACACCAGTGCCAGTTCTTGAGAATGGTCGTGCATTGCTCTACTGGGACCGATCAATCATCACGGACAGGACTATTGTTGCCAATAGGCCCGATATCGTGTTGGTTGATCGGACCCAGCGTCGGGCAGTGCTCGTCGATGTCGCCGTCCCGCATGACGAGAATCTTGTTAAGGCAGAGAAGGACAAACTTAGTAAGTACCTTGATCTGTCCTTCGAGATAACTGCCATGTGGAACGTAGACTCAACGATCATTGTCCCGATGGTCGTTTCGGCAAACGGACTAATAGCTAAGAGTTTCGATCAACACCTCAAGAGACTCTCGTTAGATTGTTGGATCAAGAGTCAGATTCAGAAGGCTGTTATCCTCGACACGTGCCGTATTGTTAGGAGGTTTCTCAGTCTGTAGCCTCCACCGCCGGTAGTTTGGGTCCTACTCCGCTACTGGTGGGACACTATTTTTTATATTTTTAAATGTATTTGTGTTTTTTATAAATCTATTTAAAAATGTATAAAATAAGAATGTTATTGAATAAACGAAATAATAATAATAATAAATACTCTTTATTGTACACAATATAACAACAAATGGTTTATGACAAGTCTTAAAAAAAAATAATGTACAACAGGCGGCCTTATTGCTAAAGAGCAATCTCTTCCAGGCAACCTTAGGATGGAATGAAAGTTACAAGAAATGATAGGGGTTGTGTACAATGTAATATAATTATATTTAAAAATAATAAATTAATAGGATTTATAGAAGAGAGCAAAATGTTCAATACATTGATAAATGAATATTTATCAGGAGAAACAAGTACGTATATATGAAATTCAATAGAATATACTAACAATAATAGGATATACTAACTTTAAATATACACAAAAAATATATTATAGAAACAAATAGCACTAATTAGAGGAATAGAGATAAAAATCTTTTAACATATTTTTAAAAGATGCAAGTGTATGTGCGCGTTTAATCTGTAGCGGCAGAGCATTCCATAGACGAACTGCTTGAACAGTGTAGCACTTGTCAGAAAATCTTGTGGAATGCACTGGCATTTCCAGCATTAAATTCTCTGATGACCTTAGAGACCTCGAATGTGTGTCATGTAGGAACTTAAATCGTTCTTTAAGATATCGGGGAGTACAAGGATTGAACAGTATACTGTATAATAGAGTTAGGATATGAGTATTCCGGCGAAGGCGAATTGGGAGCCACTTAAGCGTTTTGCGGAATTCTGATACATGATCATATTTGCGAAGACCAAATATGAATCTAATACAAACATTTTGGAGTCGCTCAAGCTTATCAAGTTGCTCCTCTGTGAGATCAAGATAGCTGACATCAGCGTAATCAAGGATAGGAAGTAATAACGATTGTGCCAGCGCAGTTTTGGTGGCAATTGGAAGCAGCATTCGCAATCCCCGTAGCGATCCCGTTGCTGCAAATATTTTGCGTCTAACCACCTGTAGCTGATGGTCCCAGGACAATGTTTGGTCGATAAAGATACCCAAGTTTCTGACAGTATCGCTTAATATGACAGGGGTACCATTAAAAGTTACTTCGGGTAATTGCGTTAGATCAAGGCGTGACACAAACCAAGGGCTGCCTACAATGATCGCCTGGGATTTGTATGGATTAACCTGTAGCCCATGTTTGGTGCTCCAATCACAAATGCGTTCCAGGTCCGAATTTATGATATTAATAGCACTAGGCAGCTGTTCCAAGGGAGCTTGTGTATAGATTTGTAAATCATCTGCATAAAGGTGGTAGGATGAGACCAGATGTTTAGAGATGGAATTAATAAAGATAGAGAAAAGTAGTGGAGATAGAACGCCGCCCTGCGGCACACCGACTGCAACATCAGACCAAGAAGAAAACGAATTCTCCATACGCGTTCGCTGCCGGCGGCCAGACAGGTAACTGCGAAACCAGTCAATTCCCGTTGGAGATATGTTAAGAGAGCTAAGTATACCAAGCAGAACCTGGGAATCCACGGTATTAAACGCGTTGCTAAAATCTAGCAAGCACAACACCGTGAGATTCCCCATCTCCATGCCTGCCCTTATATCATCAGTAACGTTAACTAGAGCCGTAACAGTGCTATGGCCAGGACGGAAACCAGATTGTAAGGGATTGAGAAGAGAGTTCGTGTTAAGAAATTTGGTGAGCTGAGTGTGAACAAGGCGCTCTAACACTTTAGAAAGGAAAGGCAAGATAGATATAGGACGGAAATGAGCGTTAGAGGAAGGATTGCGTATCTTAGGTAAAGGAATAATTTCAGCCTCTTTCCAAGCATTTGGAAAGTGGCTATTAGATATTGAAAAGTTCAGGATATGGGTTATGATAGAAAGGATTTGGTTGAGGATAGGTAGGATCATGTTACGGCTAATACAGTCGTTACCAACGGCATTCGAAGTTATAGACATAATGCTCTTCTTAACATCACAAGCGGTGAATGGTTCAAAGACGAAAGGCGGGAACTGTGGAGTTGGAAGTGATAATAGATTATTAAGTGTAGATACTCTAGTAGTCCCTGCTAAATTGGACGAAGAAGAGAAATGCAAATTAAGTGCTTCTAGATCTATGGAATTAGCGTGAATATTTTCTCTAGACTTCCCAACTCCAATGGATTTCAGAAATTTCCAGACCTTAGATGGATCTGCATTGTCAATTGAGGCGTGAATATGTCGGCGTTGTGCATTCCTACACACCTTATTGCAGTGATTCCGTATAGATACATATTTTTCTAAATTTTCAGATGTTGGCCGGCACTTGTATTTGTGTCTCGCCGCTGCCTTCTTTGCCATGATATCCCTGATGGCATCAGTGAGCCATGGAGCAGGGTGATGCTTAATTTTAATAGGACGCACTGGTGCATGCGTATCGAAAAGGCTTATTAGTTCCCTTGTAAAAATGCCAACTTTCTCATCAATAGAGTCTGAGGAAAACAAAGGATCCCAGTTTACTCTGTCAGCATCTTCACAAAGACTATCCAAGTCCATACCACCAAAATTGCGCTGCCACAGAATTCGTGGTCGTGCCTTAGGAGGACGTAGTTTGTAGGAGAGGAATAGTAGGTCGTGGTGGGAAAAGGCATCAGCGTTGCATTGACCATGCTTAGCGACATGTTGTGAAGATGACACTAGCATTAAGTCAATGAGTGATGGAATGCATCCAGGAACATGGTGAGTAGAGTTTAAAGGAAGAATGGATAGATTGTGGGATAGAGATGCATGACGGAACAAAAAGGTGCGGGAATCGTTTTTTAATTGGCACGCGTTAAAGTCTCCCATCACGATTACGTGGCTGTAAGAAGGGGACCATTTTTCCAGTAGGTGTTCAAATGAAGCAAAAAAGTTGATACTTGATGAAGGACAGTAATAGACACCGAGTAACAATTTCGTATGATATAGCTCCACTTCCAGAAACAAGTGTTCGCCTGCATTTGAGGGGGGCGGCTGTGCTGAAGTATCTAGAATTTGATAAGAAATGTGACTACGAAGATAAACAGCTACACCGCCACCCTTGCCGTCACCGCCGCGATCATTTCTTATCAACTCGTAACCCGGAAGAGGGAAGGATAAAGATGAACGAAAAGACCTAAACCAGGATTCAGATACAAGAATAGCGTGAATATCCTTACAGTCAAAGCTAGTCAGCATATCAGAGTGATGAGCAGGAATACTCTGAGCATTAAAATGGACTACATTGAAGTTCTTGGGGACATCAGAAAATTGTGCTTTTAAAGTGTCACCAAGTGACGCAATAGATGGAATACTAGAAAAACTACCGTTAATGCTAGACGCAGTGTAAAAACTTTCGCTTTCACTTTCATCTTCAGTTTCTGACGACATAGAATACTATAATAATATACTATAGTGTAATGTAGGCAAGTTAGTGTTTCAGAAATATAAATTATAAATAAATATATATATATATATATATACCAGTTACTATCACAATCCACCCGCCAGTTGAGCGTCAGAAATTAAGATATGCTCGTTAACACTACAGGCTCAAAACAGAAACAAAATACGCAAATTTAGTCATTAGATGACAGATTATTGGTCTGCTTACCTTACATAATACATAAAAACAAAGAATGAAACAAATATTACCTATCACTATAAAGAAAAAAAAAAAGTATGAACAACACGCACTATTACTGAAGGCACAAACACTAGATGCCGTACCAAATAACAAAGTTATTGAAAATGAAATGTCAAACTGACAAGTGACATGACAACTTGACGTCTGTATACTCCTCAGTATTACCTGTCTATGGTCGTACACTTAGTAAGAATGAAATACATACAAATATCGAAAGTAAGATTAATGTAGTAAAAGAGTGAAGTTTAAAATTTGTTCACATAATAATAACGTGGGTAAATAGTGGGTGGTAGTAATATTCATAATTTAGTTCCCGCAGAGAGTAAAAGTTCAAACCTGTATATACATACATACAGATGACCGAAGTCACTGTCAGAGCCCTGCAGTATAATTAATGCAAACACACAAAACCAAAACTACTTCTTGCCTGCCCCAAGCCGTTTAGACCTGGTGTTAACTATCTTCGGGATCTGCGTTTCGCTCGATACGGTAGTCGATACATTAATCTTGTTAAGATCATCCATATAAGACACACGGTGGCGTTTACTGTTCGAGTCCAAAACAAACACATTGCCATCGCGTGACCAGACCTTGCCAACTCCAAACTTTTCGCGCGCGGCCTGGAAGATTTCGTGTCGTGCTTTTGTAAGGAACTCGGAGAGAGTAATCCCGCAGCCCTTTAGTGCGACTTTGGAGAACCAGACCTTGTCCCTCATAGTTACATCCTGAAACTTCACCAGGATAGGTCTGGATTTCAGTTCACCCGATGGACGCCCCATTCGATGACACCTTTTAATATCTGGGCTGTCACAACTAATATTAAGACGCCCCGAGATGACACCAGCAACAACCTTAGGCGTATCCTCGGTCTCCTCCTCTGCTACACCGTGGAGTAAAAGAATCTTGCGACGTGCCCGCATTTCGACGCTATCCACCTGATGTGCCAGTCCCTCCACTTGACACTGGAGCAGATTGAGAGCCTGCAGCATAGCGGTCTTGAAAGAGGCAAAATCACTAGAAAGACTAGCTATATCCGTTGAGGCTGATGATGTGCTGCCTGTGGCCTGCTGCAGCCTGGTCTCAAAGTTAGCCATTCCCTCACGAAACATGGCTTGCAAGCCGGACAAAGAGTGCTTCATGTTTGGATTCATTAGTGTTGTTTTGCTTTGGTGTGTATTGAATGGAAAACACTCACACTGGTAGGTGGTATGTTATCAGTGGTTATTAAAGTGCATTAAATGCGTGGAAGTATTTAAATTGTATTTTTATTTATTCAAATTTAAAAAACACAACACAACCGTCTACCCGCTTTTTTTTTTTTTTTTTCTTTTTTTTTTTTTTTTTTTTTTTTTTTTTTGTGTGAGAATGTCCAAAAAATATTTATTTATTATTATTATTTATTTATGATGATTTATTTATTCCAGATATAAAAGAAACCTCATCATACATATTCCCTATAATACAACGTATATTAAAAAACGGTATCACAATACCAAATTTGATAACCAACCTATTAACAAAGTTCGATTCCCGGTTATGGATATCCACATCAAAGTTGCCAGAAATTTTTGGACTAGCATTATCCTTAAAGAGACATAAAGATGAAGATTTGAGCAAATTCTGGCAAATTTTGAGCAATATTAAGAGTGTCAATGTTAGTGCTTATGTTAAAGTACTATTGTATGCTCAAAGAGCAGAATACAGATGTTGCAATGAACATCAATTTAAGTATGTATAATACTGCCTGAGATTTATAAATAAGAATCTAATTTATTAACACACACTGACTCTCACACTCCACTCACACTCACACTCACTCACTCACTCACTTACTCACTCACTCACTCACACTCACTTACTCACTCACTCACTAACTCACTCACACTCACACTTACTCATTCACACTCACTGTCACTCATTCTCACTCACTCTCACTCACTCACTCACACGCACTACTAACTAGAATTCCAAATTATTTCAGACTTATAACCGACTTAGCATCAAAAGTGGAAAAATCACGATGTTTGTCAATAATAGCGGTTTATTTAGATAATTGTAAAGAACACAATTCTTGTATGGAAATGTTTGAAACTATAGGACTGAAGGAGCTCCTGGATGGAGAGCATATGGTCGAAGCTATGAAGGTAATTTATCTCTAAATGTGATTTGATATACAGAAGACCCAATATCACAGCCTGTGGGACTCCACGCTATTTATAGCTATACATATCAATGAAAATGTAATGTTTGTTTCTAATTCCTGTCTAACAACTTTTCGCTAAATGGACACAACTTTTGTATGGAAGTGTTTGAAACTATAGGGCAGACGGAGTTTTTAGATGGAGAGCATATGGTCGAAGCTATGAAGGTAATTTATATCTACAATTGTGATTTGAAATACAGAGGACCCAATATCACACCCTGTGGGACTCCACGCTATTTTAATCTATACCGATTAATAAAATTCTATTGTCTGTTTGTAATTTCAAATTAGGTTTCCACTATATGCGTATGAGAGTAAATACTATTTACGGTACAATCGGTAAATGTTGATATATTTTTATGCAGTTTTGTATTATCTAGTTAAGGCTTCATCCGGCTCGAAGGACCAAATATTATTTTCCCCAAAGTTTGCTTAGTTTGAGACTAGATTGCGTTGCGAGTAGTACTTACATAATATTTCTTTTTTTATAGGTAGTTCACGGCGGTATTAAGTTTATAGATAGCGATATGAAAATAGATATAGTGAATACCATAGCTGTACATTGTCGAAATAGTTCTATTCCAGTAAGAAAACAAGCTTTCGCCGTTTTGCTGAAAGTTTTCCAAGGTAAGTGTTGTAACGAATGAAATGAATGAACAAAATATCTTTAGGTCACAAAGTGAAGGCATGGTTAAACTGATCCTTCACATGCGACGTACACCATGCATTATGACATCTGAAGAGGATCTGGCCTATACTATGTGTGTGGTAACGAACACACTGGTCACTCCCCACGCTGTCTCAAACGTCACCGCGCCAGACTCGCGTGTCCCCATGCTATCCCACGCGTACGACGCTGTCACACACCTGTAGTGTCAGCGCGTAGATAACGTCAACGTCAGACGTCGTAAGACGTAGGACCAGTGTGTCGCTGTCTCCCACGTCGCGTGGCATACGTGGTATGTGAAGGAGCAGTGTGTTTTAAGCTTAACACTTAAAAACGTCAAAATTATTGCTATAATTATTTTCAAAGTAATGATAGATAGAAATTTATAAATCACAAAAGGAATGTCATTGGCAGCACTTGAACCCGCGACCCGTGGAAAATTAAGTAATCTTTTATATCTTCTTTTAGATTTAATTATCGCAAAAGACGAGAACTCCGCCAAAAGGAGAGCTTTACAAGCTTCCCGTGTCCTGGAAACCCTGCAGACGTCCACCAGCCTCCAAGCGAAGGTCATGATGGAAGTGTCCCGAGGTATCCTGGATAGTGACGAACAGGTTACAAGTATGATGAGGGATGGAGTCGAGGTCTGTCTATCGAAGGATATGCCTGTCAGGTATACTTTTGTATTTTTACTTTTTAGAGTTCTTGCGCGTACTTTTTAGAGTCTTGCGCGGGGCTTCGCGCCGCACCCCGCCATAGGTTTTGGCCTATAACTTTTAACCCCTTAAGGCTAGGTCAAATTTTTGATTTTTTTGGCTTGCCTCCAGATCGAGGGCTATCCATAGAGGGGTCAACCATCATTGGAGCATAAGCAGTTCTCGAGAGCTAAGGGGGACATTCCCCATTTCTATATAGTAATTATTCTATTACAGATTTGCTGAATTATTTTATATTATATTTTATTTGGGAAGGAGTTATTGCAAGGAGTTGTCTAAAAGTGGTTATGTGTTTCTGGAGCTACTATTTAGAGATATGAAGCGACAAGATGGATATACAGATGTCAAGCTAAGCGACCAACCGTTGCCTCCGAGGTACGCACGATAAGAGAGACATACATCACGCCTATATCCCGAAGGGGTAGACAGAGGTGCATTATACACCCACAATTTGCCAGTATTTTTAGTTCCACGTAATAGGGAGCAAGCCAAAAGCCAGTTCAAAATGGCCGAATTTATTAAATAAAAAGGAGCAGCTACATATATTGTAATTTAAAAAAAAAAAAAAACCCGTTGCCTTGCGATGAAATGTAGATGAAAGGCAACAAAATCTTACGTGCCAGCCGCTGTGGTACAGACAATTACAGTCCTGGGCGTGAGGACTATAATGCTATAAAAGAATGTTATAAAACATTTTAACATAATGTTATAAAAACCAATTTCGCTTGGACTGCAGAGACTCTATTTAGTGGTGTGTAACATCTGTCCTGTCTGTTGAAATTGTGGTTTGAATTACCGAGTGGATAGGGAGTTTCTATAGTGGAGTTTATATATTACGTGGGACTAAAAATACTGGGAAATTATGGGTTTATAATACACCTCTGCCTACCCCTTCGGGGATTTAGGCGTGGGAGAGAACCTTGTCACAATAACCGCTCAGTGACGTCATCACTGAAAAGTACGGATAACAAAACAGTATTGTAGGTTCATCTAAGTCAATATGACGTCACCAACATGGCCGCCAATCCAATTGTCATGTTGCGCGGTTTATACGTATGGACTTATTTGAAAGTTAGTTGTTTTTTTTTCCAGTGACACCAATATTGGACACATAACCTATGCAACAACTGGAATGATGGTTGGAAAAAAACAAACTGTCGGTAGGTCACTCTTTTACATGTATCTACTTCGACTTATGGGTAACTAAGGGACCCTAATCTATGCGTGGCCTGACACGCACTTGGGATCTAGACAACTGATAAACATACTTATATATTTCTAAATACATACATAATATACATAGAAAACACCCAAACTCCGAAACAAACATTTGTGAATCACACAAATATTTGATTCGACCCGGGGATCGAACCCGAGAGTCGGAGTCGAAAGCCAATGCACCACCTCCACGCCACCGAAGATGGTCAATTTTTTTTTCACAAAACCGGCTCTAATTATTTTTTTTATAATTGTTCATCAATTTGTAGTCCAAAGAGTCCCTTATCATTAAGCATAAATGCCTAAAAATCATTAAATTAAAAAAAAAACTAATTTTTCAAAGGACAGTACTGCATTCCCAAGGGGATAAATAATTATTTATTTATTTTTAGGAAGACGAGCAGTAGACGTCCAAATTGCAATCGGCGACTTATTTGATATATTCGTGGAGTGCGCTAAGGTACTTAATCTAGGCTCAGTTCCTTAATCTAGGCTCAGTTCCTTAATCTAGGCTAAGTTCCAAAATTCTGAGATTTTTGCTCTATTGACTGGTATAACCTAAAAAAAAAATTTTTTTTTAGAGTGATACCCAAATATGTCAAGATCTATGCTTGAAAGTAATGAAATGTCTTCAAACTCAACCGTCGAGTCCCAGGTTCGATCTAGATGCGATCATGGCGAGGTTACTTGGCGATTTGCTGGTGGAATCACCGAATTGTATGACGCCATTGATTCTAGAAGCGTCTAGGTTGTTTTTGGATAGCGTTAGTGCTGTAACTGGGTAAGTTATAAATTAGAAGAAAAAATATTTTCTACTCTCATATTGAAACATTCAAATTATGCATTCAAAAGTTGACATATAAAGGCTATGTTTCTGACTTGAGTAATTTAAAAAAATTTAAAAGTTATTTTATGATACAGATTTTCTATAAGATTTTCTGCAAATCTGTATCATAAAGTAACTTTTTATTCATTATAGTACAGTCTACTAGCGATAGCAGGTTAAGGTCTGTCGAGTTTTGTTGCCATATTGTCTATAAGTTTTTCAAGTTTGTGTTTGTCAAAATGGAAAAAAAGTATGAGATTAGATAAAGCAGTGTATGAAACTGCACACAACTAAGTATTAGAACACTCGTGATAGTCCGAGACGCCCAGGACTTTAATTGGCTGCGCCTCAGCGGCGGACACGTAATAAATTCATTTGGCCATTTTGGACATAACCCATTATATGTGTGCCCGGTGACGGCAATAGGCCAAACGGCAAAATTTTGATTGCCTCGGTGGCGCAGTGGTATGAGCATGCGACTGTGGTCCCTGAGGTCCCAAGTCCGATTCCGGGTCGAATCAAATTATTTATGTGATCCACAAATGTTTGTTTCGGAGTTTGGGTGTCTTCTATGTATAATATGTATGTATCTAGAAATATATAAGTATGTTTATCATTCGTCTAGATCCCATAGCACAAGCTTATATTAGCTTAATTTGGGCTAGATTACATTATGTGAGAATGTCCAAAAATATTTATTTATTATTATAGGCTAGCCTCCTATTACGTGGGACTAAAAATATTGGCAAATTGGTGGCCTACCCCTTCGGGGATTTAGGGGTGATATATGTTTGTAGAACACTCGTAGGATACTATAAATAAACTCGTGAATGCTCGTTTCTTTAAAACCTACTCGTGTTCTAATAGAGGGGTCTAGATGTACAGTACCCGGCGATAAATATTGCACATCGACCTTTGGAAAGAGACAATCGGCTAATTTCGACTTCGTAGAGTGCTATCTCTGTCGCACACTACCTATGTGACGTTTTGTCAGGTTTTTTTTGACAGCTCCTAAAAGATACCGATCTGTTTGTATTTCGTGCGACAGAGATGACGCTCTACGAAGCCGAAATTAGCCGATTGTCTCTTTCCAAAGGTTGATGTGCAATATTTATCGCCGGGTACTGTAACAGTTTCATAAAGTAATATTACGCGTGCTTAGTCTGAGTCTAAAATATCTTATTTACAGATTAAAGGAGTCTTTAAACGTTCTAAAAACTAAAATATCAAATGCAGAGGCGTTATCTTACTACAATATATTGATAGAAGATTTAGCCCTTAGACGAGAGGGTAGGGATTTGTTCAATTATAGGTAAGAAACTTTAAATTTATACACATTGAACAAAATGTTTGTACTATAATTGGACAAAACACACTTGTTTTGAAATGAAATGAAATGATTTTGAAATGAAAAAAAGTGTTTTTGTCCAAATATGTGTAGCAAATACCACCAAGTGCCATGAATCGACAGTATAAATTGTGTGTACATTTTGAACACATTAGAAACCTTTTTTATACATATTGAACAATTTTTCACAATAATTTCAATGTATACAATTATAAATATTGAACAGACATTTTGTACCTTGGATGTTTAATTTAATACTAGCTGTTACCCGCGGCTTCACCCGCGTGAAATAGTTTTCTCGTTCTCAGTTTCAAATTCTCAGTTCTCAGTTCTCACGGGGACGCATAACCGTGACAAAAGTAACTTATGTGTTATTCTGATATATAAGCTATATATTCATTAAAATCCGTTCAGTAGTTTTTGCGTTAAAGGTTAAAAAGATTCAAACATACAATCTTTCCCCTGTATAATACTAGTAGCAAGTGCCAGTGCCATCAATTGATTGCATGAATATTTATCAATATTGCGAGTCAATTATACTATAGAGATTGTATATGGTAATGGATCTATAATATCTGACTGATTGACTGATCTTATAATGGTATTATTGAGCGAAGCGAGCCGAAGGCGAGCGGAGCTCTCAACGGGTGACTCAAATTACGATTTATGTTAAATTGTTTCTCGGCGAATACTCGGCCGATTTCGGATTTTCTTGCACTCATCAAAAGCTTACAGAATTACCCAGGTTCTTACGAAGCCAGAATTTTGAATTTCGATCAAATAAAAATAATTTAATTGATGGTAAAAATTCCCATATCGTAATGACAAAACATACTTCGACAGAGTTATATCGTTTTGAATCAAAACTCGCTTCGCTTCGCTTCGTAGCGGTACGTTTCGCGACTGCGGCGACCTATTATCTAGGTTTATATATTAATTACTAACAAAGGAAATGTACATTAGCAAGCTGGGGTGAACAACTTAGGTACGTGCTTATAACTATTTACTTTAGTGCACATTTAGAATGCAATTCATATAATTCATAGAAATGACAGAATATTATACATATTACATTCTATGGCTCCACCATAATCAAATTTAGCCAATTAATTTAAAACAAACTAATATACATTTTATATTTTCAGTGTCAAAGAAGAGTTGGATTTTGTAATGAAAGATCAAAACCAAGAGTTTAATATTGAAGGTATGTTGATACACCTGCCTCACATCGAATAATGTTAAACAATAAGAATTACAATATACATAATTATATACTAAATTATTTACATTACAAAATATAGTTTAAATAATCCTCCTTGTCATTGCCGACTGGGAAGGTTCCCAGAATGCTGGGTGTGTTGTCACGTTGGATGGCGATACTTATTCTTTGGGCCAGAAAATAGCCAGCCTTCTGGTCCTGAGAAGCATGAATTAGGCGTTTAGCAATGTCTCTATACGCGGCGGCGAGCGCTCGGACCCCATGACCCCAGTGTCTCAACAAACACAACAAATTCAAATTATGATTTCAAAAGTTGACTATAAAGCCTATGATTAATATACTACTAGTGGTCCCGACGAACTTTGTACCGCCTGAAATTTTGCTTATAAACCTTCCCTGAACCTCCACGAATATTTTAAGACCCAAATTAGCCAAATCGGTCCAGCCGTTTTCGAGTTTTGGCGAGACTAACGAACAGCGATTCATTTTTATATATAAAAGATTAAAAAGTTATTTTATGATACAGATTTTCTATGAGATTTACTGCAAATCTGTATCATAAAGTTGCTTTTTAGTCATAGTACACTACTAGCAATAGTAGGCTAAAGTCTGTCGACCATGTCGCTTTGTTCTGTTTTGTCACTATTTTATCCATAACTTCTTCAAGTTTGTGTTTCTTATAATGCCTGAATGCCAGAGCTCGTTTCTTTGAAATCTACTCGTGTTCTAATACCCCTCTTTATGCAACAGTTTCATAAACTAACTACTTTTATGAATCTGTTACATAAAGAGGGTTATTGTGTAACTTGTAATGTGTAGTTCCATACTAGTTTATCTAATTTGGTACGTTTAGGCATTTTGAAAAGCACAAACTTGAAGAAGTTATCGACGATATAGCGGCAAAACTTAACAAGGCGGCATGGTCGACAGACTTTAGGCTGTTATTGCTGTGATGATGATTTATGTATCTGTTCTAATTATCATATATTATACTTGTTTCAAATTTTATTCTAATATTTTTGTTTTCTTTTTAAACCTCATTCCGAATTCATTATACTATTTATGATTTCGGGACTTAAATTGTGTAATATTTTTTTAAACCCTCTGTTTGGCCTGACGTTTCGTCCGAGTTACATCGGGCTGTGGTTACAGGCTGACTATTTAATTATTATTTCAGCGTTAACAAATATATTTGGCCATCTTTCTAATTGGGATGACTTGAGGATACAGGACAAGGAATCCATAGAGAGGTGTTTGCCTATATTGATGACAGATAGAAGACGTTTTAAAAGTTGTCTTGTGGAATATTTTGAAAGTAAACAAAATTATATAGGTGAGTTTTATTAATTAACTAGGGTTCCGTATTCCAAAGGTAAAACGAGAACCCTATTACTCTAAGACTCCGCTGTCCGTCCGTCCGTCTGTCTTGCGCTGTATCTCATGAACCGTGATAGTTAGAAAGTTGAATTTTTCACAGATGATGTATTTCTGTTGCCTCTATAACAACAAATACTAAGAAACAGAATAAAATAAATTTTTAAGGGGACTCTGATACAACAAACGTGATTATTTTTTTGCCATTTTTATAGATAACTAGCGGACTCCCGCTGCTTTGCCCGCTTGACAAATTATATACACACAAACCTTCCTCGAGAACCACTCTATCCATTGGTGCACCGCATCAAAATCCGTTGCTTTGTTTTAAAGATCTAAGCATATATAGGGAACTTTGGCGACTTTGTTTTATACTGTGTTATGATTATGATGTTTATTATCTATGGTTGTTTTTTTTTTCTCTTTTATGAATTGTACACTACCCTTTTAATTTCTTTAACTCACTATCCATCCAAAGATTGACTGGAAGAGATAGCTTTTAGCGGTAAGACCGCCTTTAGTACTGTCTTTAAGTTATGTCTCCTAAATGTATAAATAAATATGTTTTGACAATTCACACAACGCCATCTTGTCTCAAACTAAGCAGAGCTTGTGATATGAGTACTAGATAAACTGATATAAATAATTAGAAACTATTATATATAGAAAACGCCCAGACTTCGGCACAAAGTATGTGTCACCACACAAAGTTTGTCCCGACCGGGAATCGAACCCGAGACTGCGGTGTCGAAAGCGGATGCACTACCGACCATGCTACCGAAGCAGTATGTTTCCTTGTTGTGTATAATGAAGAGTATTTCTATAAACTAGTACGGTGTCTTGCGCGATGCTTCGCGCCGCACCACGCCACAGGTTTTGGCCTATAACTTTGGACCCCTTAGGGCTAGGTCAAATTTCCGATCTTTGGGCTTGCCTCCAGATCGAGGGCTATCCATAGAGGGGTCAACCATCATTGGAGCATAAGCAGTTCTCGAGAGATTTCTATATATAGATTGTATTGTATTGTTCACAGATTATAATCTATGGTTCAACAAGATGGTCGCTTCGTACGCTTCAAGTAAATTAGACGAAGTTGTGTTACAGTACAAAGAGAATTGGTTTATAGATATAGGCCAATGGCCTACGAGGGAGTTTGTTACAAATGCTGTGAGTATTTAGTCCCAAAAGTCCCATTTTAGTCCCATTAGGTTATTACTAGATAGCCTTCATGTTAACCACTGTAATGCCATAGCGGAGGGAAATGTGCATCAATGAGAACCTTTATAACTTATTATTGTTTTAATATTTAATTGATACTAACCTAGGCATAAGATTTTACTAGCATATATGAGCCTATGTTGCTTCTAAATAAATTATTCATTCGTTACTTCATTCATTCATTCATTCATTCTGGATATACTAAACTAGTTTTATTTAGTGATGATATTGGAACTGATTTTAGTTCTTTTCTGATACAACAATTTAATTCAAATTGTTATTCAATTATTAATAACTGTTATCCAGGTGCATCTTTAAATGAAATTATGCAAAAGATATTAGAATATAATTTTGACTCAAACAGTAAAATAATTATTTTCTGCTCAAACAGGGGTAAAATTAACAAAAATGAACTATCCCTATACTTTGACAAAATGCAAAACTTAAATGTTGAACATGTAGTAATGTTTACATTACCATACATAAAAGGTGTGCCAGACGTGGAAAATTCTCTTAGATATAAGATAAATTTACAACTCAATTTAACTAGCCAATATAATAATAAATTCCATGTAATTGACTTTAATTCTGTTTTTAAGAGAACTGTATACAAACACAATTTGTCAACTTCTGACAGTAACTTTAACAATAACAAACATATTGTTTATGTAAACAAAGGTAGGTATTTTCTACCAAAGCATTATAAGAGACAAATAGCAAGTTTGCTATTCAATTATTTTTACACTTCAGCCAAGAACTTGGCTGACAAAACTGCTTTTATTGAGCAATGTAGATTTAGTGTTAAGACTTTGGAATCTGTTCCAAGTAATTTAAATTAAGTTCTACGACAAGAGAGGCAATATTACCCTTTAGCAGACATAGTCAATTAATTGAATTAAGTTTAGTTACAAATATTAATTATGTTAAAAAATGCCCTCCAAATCAAACCAAATCAAAAAATGTAAATTATATCAACATAGGACATCAAAATATTGGTGGTTTAACACATGGCAAAGTGTTAGAGTTGGAACTGTTAATGAATTCAGACAATATTGATATTTTTTGTATTACAGAACATATGCGTAAGTCGTATGAGCTCATGTTCAATTTCAGTAATCACCGGGTTGGTAGTGCATTCTGCAGGGTGACCACAGTACGGGGGGATCTTTGATTTTATTAAATAAACAACTTAAATTTAAAGAACGGAAAGATATTGTGTCTCTTTCTCTAGAGTGTAAAGTCGAACTGTCGTGCGTGGAAATGGAGCAATTCATAGTAGTATGCGTGTATAAACCTGGAACCTCACCCTTTTGCGAATTTGAGGAACTTATTGACAAAGTTCTATGTAAACTTGGAAAAACTAATAAGTACCTAATAGTATGTGGTGATTTTAATGTCGATTTACTTGTTAATACGCCTATGAGTTATAATATTTTAAATTTATTTAAATCACACAATCTTACAAACTTATTTTTGGAGCCTACTAGATATTGTAATACAATAGCCACTTGCCTGGATAATATATACAGCGATATGTTGCCAGAAAGTAAAAGTATTATAAAAAAGCTAGATTCAGACCATTGTGGGCAAATGCATCTTTTAAAATCACTAAAGAAAAAGTTATAAAACGTAAAATATTATGTAGACCAATAACTGGTGACCGCTTGGAACGTATGAGGGTTGGACTTTGCAATAAAATTCCATTCTTAGACACTGGCTTAGATCCAAATGTAATGTATAAATTATTTTTTGATTCTTTTTACAACGAGTTCAACTCCATATTCAAGTCTAAGGAGGTCATGATTAGTGATAGTCCTACTTTCAGTGAATGGGCCACTGAGGGTATACACAAAAGTAGACAAAAACTTTATGAACTATACTCAGAAAGACAGCTTAATAGATCAGTTGAATTTCTAGATTATGTTAAAACTTATTCAAAAAAGTTTAAAGCAGATTGTTTAGCAGCTAAATCAAAATATATAAGTGATAAAATTCTCAATAGTGCAGACAAAGTTAAATCTACTTGGAAAATTATAAACGCGGAAAGAGGTCAACAAAAATTAAATGATAATAATTTTAAACTTAATATAAATGGTAAAATAACTACATCAGACTTCGAGGTCGCTAACGAATTTGAAATTTTTTTCTCCCGAATTCCTGTAGATTTGACAAAAACCCTAGGCTCTTCAACCCCCATTGCAGAATCTTTGTTAAAAGCAAACGTTCCTTGTTGTAACGTTATATTTAAATTCAGTAAAGTTAACATAAACACTATCTTAAAAACTTTTAAATCTTTAAATATCAAGAAAACAGCTGACCTCTGGGGCATCTCTGTGTATTTAGTAAATTCTTTTATTGAAATGGTTGCTCCTGAACTAGTAATAATATTTAATAATTGTGTTGATAGTGGTGTGTTCCCTGATTTAATGAAATCTAGTAAATTAATTCCCCTGTTCAAATCGGGTAGTACTTCAGATCCGTCCAATTTCCGTCCCATTTCTGTACTACCTACATTTAGTAAAATTTTTGAAAAAATTATGCTTAATCAAATGCAAAATCACTTTAACGTTAATAAACTATTACATACAAAACAATTCGGTTTCACTCGTGGTCGGTCCACCACTGATGCCGGAATTAAATTATTAGAGTGTATATACAGGGCCTGGGATGAGTCATATGATGCTTATGGTGTATTCTGTGACTTATCTAAGGCCTTCGATTGCGTTCAGCACCAGACTTTAATTAAGAAACTTGATCATTACGGAATCCGGGGGACGGCCTTGAATTTCGTCAATTCTTACTTAAGTGATAGGGTCCAGAAAGTAGTGATCAATAGTAAACAGTCACCTGGGTCTCCTGTAGCAATGGGGGTACCGCAGGGTTCAATTTTGGGACCTTTTCTTTTTCTAGTATATATTAATGATCTCCCTCACCTCATAAGAGACGACCACGAGGTAGTTTTGTTTGCTGATGACACTTCTTTAATATTTAAAGTTAAACGTGGACAGCGCGAACTTGACGATGTAAACATTGCCCTCTCTAGGATAGTCCACTGGTTTTGTGCTAATAATTTATTATTAAATGAAAATAAAACTAAATGTGTAAGATTCACTTTACCTAATGTAAGACTTGTTAAAACCAGTGTTAAGGTTAGGGATGATATAATAGAATTGGTCGATGACACTGTCTTTCTGGGCATAACGTTAGACTCCAAATTGCAATGGGGGCATCATATCGGGAAAATTTCGGCCAGGCTTAGTTCAGCAGCCTATGCTGTCAAAAAGATCCGACAACTTACAGACATTAAAACGGCGCACAGTATCATGACATATGGCATACTACTGTGGGGTAACGCTGCCGATATTGACTGCATCTTTGTGTTGCAGAAGAGGGCTATCCGGACTATCTATAGAATGGGGTCTCGGGAGTCATTAAGAGATAAGTTTAAGCATATTAACATCCTTACAGTGTATTCACAGTATATTTATGAAATTTTATTGTATACCCACAAGAACAAAAGTAAGTTTGTGAAAAATAGTGATAATCATAATCTAAACTTAAGAAATAAGGATAAACTGGCTGTTCCTAAATTTAGGCTTCATAAAGTGAGTAATTCTTTTGCGGGGAACTTTATTCGAATGTACAATACATTGCCAACCGAAATAGCAAATTTATCTGTCAATAAATTTAAAAAACTAATAAAAAGTAAATTGTGCCATAAAGCTTATTATAGTATTAATGATTTCTTAGATGACAAGGCGGCCTGGTTGTAACAACGTAACGAATTGCTCCTTTCTAAATAACTCTGTATTAGATTTAAGATGAAATATTTTGAAAAGAGCCGAGCTGAGTTTCTTGAGGGCTCTTCTCAGTCTCGTTGCATTTTGGAACCCTCGGTAGAGTCACACCAACTTCTGACGAATCTAAATAATTTTCTGAAAATTTCAAAGATAATAAACGTTATTTTATTTTATTTTATTTTATTTTATTCATTAAAATCCCAAGCCTATTCAATCATTGCAAGTATGGGTTATGTCGACAAAGTTTATGAATGATTCCCGATTCCCGCGGGAACACACTCCCGGGATAAAAAGTAGCCCATGTTATAGTTTATTACATCAGCTATCCGTCAGTAGAAGTCCCGCTAAAATCGGTTCAGCCGTTCCAGAGATGACGATACAGACAGACAGACATAAAATTAAAAAAAATGTTTTTTTAACTACCTTACATACTTTTATATGCATTTAATGAAAAATTTTGAAATAAAACACAGACACTTCAATTTTATATATCTGTATGAATAAAATTATTTTCAATCGACTTTCGAAAAAGGAGGGGGTTCAAAATTGAACTGTATGTTATTTTTTTAATGTTTGTTACCTTATTAGTCCGAGACGCCCAGGACTTTAATTGTCTGTACTACAGCGGCTGGCACGTAAGATTTTGTTGCCTTTCATCAATATTTCATCGCAAGGGACCGAATTTAATTTTTTTTTCAAAATTACAATATAGCTGCTACTTTTTATTAAATTCATTCGGCCATTTTGGACATAACCCATTATATGTGTGCCCGGTGACGGCAATAGGTTTGCCCCCTATTACGTGGGACCTCTGCCTACCCCTTCGGGATGTAGGCGTGATATATGTGTGTGTGTGTTGTTACCTCAAATCTTTGGAGTGGGTGAACAGATTTTATAATATTTTTTTTTATATGAAAGGTACCCTACTTCCCAAATGGTACCATTCCGACAATTATTGTTGTTATGTAAATTTTTGACTTGTATTTTTCAGGTAATAGAAGCAATAAAATGGCCGTCTGATGAAATATTGATGGCTTGTGACATTAAGTCTTCTGATTGTCTTGCGGAGTGGGCGGCTCGACTTATGATCAGGTACAGGATACTTATTTTATAATATTACTTTGTGGCGTGTAGGCAAGCTAAACGAAGCACCTCTGAGTCAGAGGTGCTTCGTTAACAGTTTACATTGTATAATATACATAAGACATTAGTTCAACTCGTAACATTAACCTGAAATATTATAATTTTTGTTGACTCACTGTTTCCTAAAAGACAGGCCTCCCGCCTAGTTTAGGACTAGGAGATGGGGGTTACAACAGTAACAGCTGGGCAGAAAAAGACTAGTGTGCTAAAGAGAAATACATCGAGATCGATCGAGCGCTCAAAAGGGCTCGTGCCTTCAAAAAGGGATCGAGTCTTCAACAGAACTCGAACCTTCAAAAGAGCTCGAACCTTCAAAAGAATTCGAACCTTCAAAAGAGCTCGAGCCTTCAAAAAGGGCTCGTGCCTTCAAAAAGGACTCGAGATTTCAAAAAAGCTCAAGCTCTGAACAAGGCTCCTGAGTCGATACAAACGAGGCGAGCCCTGTAAACGACACCGAGCACTAGGCAAAGGGACTCGGACGCCTCGAGACTTGTACATCACTACCTCTGACGTCATATTAACGAGACGTCTATATCATACGAGAAGGCAGTTCTAGTCCCTTCTACAAGCTTCTACCAGTTTGTACTCGCGCATACGTTATAAGCCACACCTCCTTATAATTGAACTAGCCAATTAGGTATAAGCAATAAATGATAAGTACTACAAATATATAGGTATATTATACTCGTCCTCTGTTTAGATTGACGCCCATTTAAACCTGTTTGTTTCAATGTGGGGATATACTTGTATGATATAAATACGAATACATTTCGATAATAAAATAAACCACATATGTTACTAATCGTTTCAATACTGCCCAAATACCACTTCAACTTAATATTTTTTTTATGGTAAAAAAGTAAAAAAAAAACTAGTAAAAAAACGGAGGTTCGCAATTTGACACTAAAACTGATTGTTTTGGTGTCCTTGATTTAAAAAAAAAGTTAATTGTCATAAGCAAAGAAAAAACCGGCCAAATACAAAGTGTTACGTACCAAAAATACTAAAATCACGTCTGTTGTATGGGAGAGTCCTTAAATATTTATACTCGTAATATTCTGTTTTTTAGTATTTGTTATAGAGGCAACAGAAATACATCATCTGTGAAAATTGCAACTTTCTAACTATCACGGTTCATGAGATACAGCGCAAGACAGACGGATGGACGGACCGGACTAAAAATGGCGGCAAAAAGTCTGAATACTATTGTAACTTATATTTATTTTGTAGGTCAGCATATTTCGACAAACCTACATCTTTAAAAACATGTCGCAGAGATGAGTTATTGTGGTGTTCTGAAGCTAACAGAAGAGATTTGCCTTATCTGGCTTTACAATGTATTGAAAGGAATATAAGGTGAGAAAACTATAGCTGGTTACCGCGGCTCCGCGTACGTTTACTCGTTCCCACTTCCCACGGGAACACATTACCAGGATAAAAAGTAACCTATAGCACTCGGGGATAATGTAGCTACATATTAGTGAAAGAATTTTCTAAATCGGTTGATTAGTTATGGAGCCTATTCAATGCAAACAAACATAATATAATCTTTTTTAATCTTGTCAATCTGTCTCTATCTACCTACACGCTAATCTCTTAAATTACTGAATTGAATGGAAACAAGCGTGGGCTACAAACACATAAACAGATTAAATTTGACAGATTTTGTATCCTTTTACTCTTTTAAAATTCCTGTAACTTATAAAGAGCGTTTGACAGTACATTACTTGAAGAAGAAGCGCTGCTGTGGTCTGAGGAGAACGTCCGGGCGCGACGACTAGTCGCATTAAGAGACCAAGACATTAGCAAACTACAGAAGGCTTTAGAAGTTAGCGGTACGTATGTTTCTAATTATTATAGGGTGGGGTACCACAGGGTGTGATATTGGGACCACTGCTTTTTACAGAAGGCTTTAAAGCTTTCCCTTATCTGGCGGTAAGTATAGGTCGCGTCAGATAAAAATAACACTGACCTTCAAGCAGCGCAGTAGACGGTTTATCGATCTATATGGTGGTAACAGCGAGTAAGAGCGAAAGTACCGATGCGCAAACACACCCTTCCACTCTCGCCCAGCGTTCTTTTTACGTGAATTTTACTGTATATGATCCCCAATTAAAGGGAGGGGTGCCACAGGGTGTGATATTGGGACCACTATATTCTAAATCGCACATATATCACCTAAAAGCCTAAAATTGGTCGTATAATAAATATTTAGAACATTTTTAAATCAGCGACATCTAGCCCGAAGTAAGCTAATATAAGCTTGTATTATGTGATCTAGATAATATAATAAAATAAAATAAAACCGGTTGTCATACAAACATCTATTGCAGTCGTTAGGGGTAGTTGGAGCCCTAAATCAAAAATCCTTGACTACAGAACTTCGATATCGCCCATGGGTTGTGGAGGTCATATGGCAGTCGATTCACGGAAAATATCGAAGTTCAGCCGCGAGCAGTTATACTGGAAAGCCGTCCTTTTTGTCCTAGCCTTTTCCCTCTTAAGTGGGGTCGGTTCTCCTAATTAGCCGGCGCCAAGTGGCGCGGTCCTGGATTACAGCATCCTGCAGATCTTCCTTTTTCACCAGCCGGGCCATACTGGCCCTTAGTCTTTCTGGGAGGTTGAGGGTTGAAGGATAATATACTTATATTGCAATGGTAATCGGTTCGTGGCTACGTGGGAGTAAGTGCCAGATGAAATTTGAGCGTATCAAATGCCTTTGCAAACACTGTCGGGGATAAATCCGTGAAATATTTTCCGTTATCAATTTCAGAGAGTCAAGATAAAAACACATCAATTGGTTTGAAGAAATTAATATTGCAAATACGAAAAGATTTGGGGGGTAAGAGATTTTATACATTGTCAAGACATACTTTTTTATTGACGTTACCGTAAGTACCTGTTTTTAGTTACATCGCTTTGTAACTAGTAAGAACGCATTGTTACTGAGCAATTTATACAACGCGTTGTAACTAAATGCTTTAGTTATAATGTACTTAAATTTAAATATTAGTCGAAGTTATTATTGCTGCATTAGAATGAATTGAAAACCAAATTATCCCTAACTAACATGTCCAGTGACAACTAAAGTAAGACCAGCGAAACGAAATAAAAAATGAAAACAACGTTTCGGGAGTTCAAAACATTTATGTTTGAATAAATATATTTAATTCCCTATTCTAATCGCTTGAATTTAATAATATATAATATTAATAAATGTTTTGGACATTCTCACACAACGTCATCTAGCCCGCTAATATAAGCTTGTGTTACGGGATCTAGACTACTGATAAACATACTAATATATTTCTAAATAGATACATATTATACATAGAAAACACCCAAACTCCGAAACAAACATTTGTGGATCACACAAATATAATATTTGATGCGACCCGGGGTCGAACCCGAGACTCCGGAGTCGAAAGCCGACGCACTACCGACCACGCCACCGAATCAGTCGGCAGAGGGCAGTTCATTAGATTAAACAAAAAAGATTCGTTGTAAGAGTTCGAATCATACGTATTTATGAAATGTTGACAACTACGGTACTAAATTTTTTCCTGTACCAAGAAACACGCAACGACAGCTCTCGTCGACCAACTTACGATTGATAAAAGGATAAAAATAATAGAAAAAAAAACTATAGTATTGGGCTAAACTCGAACCAGCGACTGATCCCTTTCCAGATGGAACGTTCTACCAACTGACCAAAACACCACTAGCCCAAGACATCTAATTTTGTGATCACATTGTGTTAATACCGCGACTTACGGCGTCGATACAGCGCCATCTACCGGTAGTTGAGGAACTAACTACCGGTTAACAATCGGCTAAAATTAAAGAGACTATAGTTTTTGTGATTCATATTGTAAAATTATATATATGAAAACTCATTGCTTTCAAATACAGAAATATTATTATATAAAATTGACTTCAAATATTGGATAGAAACAGGCGTTACTTGGCGAAAATCCATGACAAAACAATGGTAAGTAAAATGTTTTTAAGAAAAAACCTTTTAAATTTATATAATAGCATTAATTTTTCGCAGAATTAAAAGGACAACAAAACGTCGACAATTGTGTTTCTTGATAATCCTCGTTTAGAGGCGAAACAATTGTCGACGTTTTGTTGTCCTTTTAATTCTGCGAAAAATTAATGCTATTATATAAATTTAAAAGGTTTTTTCTTAAATACATTTTACTTACCATTGTTTTAAAATTGACTTGTTTATTTTCAGTATTAAATAAACCAAAATTGGATGAATTAGTGTCGTCTATAAATAAAATAGGGAAGGATGAGACTGATACTAGAACGAGCTCTGATATAGAAAGTTTGAAATCGTTTTATGAGATAGCGATGGAGCAATATGACGAGTTGTGGAATTCTTGTGGTAAGTATCACACACACACACTAACACACACACACATACACACATACACACACACACACATACACACACACATACACACACACATACACACACACACACACACACATACACACACACACACATACACACACACACACACACATACACACACACACACATACACACACACACACACATATGTCACGCCTATATCCCCGAAGAGGTAGGCAGAGGTGCATTACACACCTACAATTTGCCAGTATTTTAGTCCCACGTAATAGGGGGCAAGCCTATTGCCGTCACCGGCCACATTTAGAATGGGTTATGCCCAAATTGGTCGAATTAATTTAAAAAAAAAAAGTAGCAGCTTTATTGTAATTTTGAAAAAAAAAAAAATAAACCCGTTGCCTTGCGATGAAATGTTGATTAAAAGCAACAAAATCTTACGTGCCAGCCGCGTCTCGTACTATTCCTGGGCGTCTCGGACTTAAATGAGATTAGATTAATATAATTTAACTTTCAGATATAACTACACAAGAACAAATATTACTTGAAATGTCATTAATTGTTGGACAAGTATGGCAACACAGTGTCTCGAAGGATCATAATTTGTCTATCTGTATGCTGTTGAATAGACTGTCACAATATGGTGGTCTACTGAGCGAAGGTGCTGGGAAAAGGATATTAGATCAGGTACACTTTATATTATTACTAGCGGCTATCCGCGGCTTCGCCCGCTTGACAAATTACTTATATACACAAAAACCTTCCTCGAGTACCACACTATCCATTAGTGAAAACCGCATCGAAATCCGTTGCGTAGTTTTAAAGATCTAAGCATACATAGGGAACGGAAGCGACTTTGTGTGTCGAATCTAATATTTGTGTGATCCACAAATGTTTGTTTCGGAGTTTGGGTGTTTTCTATGTATAATAATATGTATGTATTTAGAAATATATAAGTATTTTTATGAGTTGTCTTGATCCCATAGCACAAGCTAGTTTGGGTTAGATAACGTTTTGTTAGTCCAAAATATTAAAAAAAAAAACAAATAAAAGGAAATTCTATTCAATTCCAACAGCCAGGATAGATGTTACTCTAGACTGACTCTTCGACAATCTTCAACCAATCTCCAGTTGCGCATAAGCCACACCTCCTTATAATTGAACTAGCCAATTAGGTATAAGCAATAAATTATAAGTACAACATAAGTATAGGTATTTATACTCGTTCTATTGTTTAGATCCACGCCACCTAAACCTGTTTGTGTCAATGTGGGGATATGCTTGTTTGATATAAATCGAACGACGTCGTTCACGCGATCTGTTGACTCGGATAGGTCCTCCAGAGTCATTTGACACTGCTGGGCTGCTATGCAGGTCTGCAGCTGTGTAGGCAGCCTACTAAACCAATAGGATTTGATGAAATCTGAAGGAACATTAGAACCAGCAAGTAGATGTAAGTGTCGGAGAAATTGGCTAGTTCAATTATAAGGAGGTGTGGCTTATGCGCAACTGGAGATTGGTAGAAGATTGTCGAAGAGTCTAGAACTGCCTTCTCGTATTATCTGGACGTTTCTTGCATATGACGTCAGAGGTTTGTTAAGTACACGCCATATTACATATCACTAAATAGAATCATATAACTTTCAGATATCAATAGTACTACCATCTTTAGACGCTTATAGTATAAGATATTTAATAACTCTTAGTACTAAATTCCCGGGCGAAGTCTGGACTGCATATAGTATAGATCAGCAGCAATCGGTTGGAGTGTGTGAAGAATATTTGCAATTAATATGCGACCCTGCCTACACCCTGGCGATGTATTGCTCTGAGTTATCTACAGGTATGTTTACTAACTAACAACCCGCCCTTACTTCGCACGATGACTCTATATTCTTATTGTAAACTAGGGCGGTTCGCTGGAACGCGGGCGGTTACATCGCAATAATAAAGACGGAGCTGGCGGAATCTTAACCTAACCCTACCTAACCTAAGATAATAAAAATATTCACTTTTCATCAATGGCGCGAGCCAACAATTAACTTTTAAATGCTGCATTTAAATTTCGTGCGCGAGGCTACAATCAATTTTTTTTAGCACTGTCAATGGCATGTTTCTTTAATGCTTAATAACTCAAAAACTATAAGAGCCACATTTACCAAAAATTATACAGCAAACCACAGGCTTATGTTATATCTTTATGCCAAATGTCAAGTTGATAGGTTAAGAGATGCGCCCAATATCGTGTCGCATACATTTTGATTGATGATTGAGCCCTAAGTTGTGAAGAAGCAAGCTCCGTCTTAATAAAGTTACTTAAAATTAAAATATTTATAACTTACATCGTATTATCGTATTATTATAAGTAAAAAAAATAAAAATCAAAATTTATTGCGTTTTCAACCGACCTCCAAACAGGAGGAATTCGACTGTTTATTTTATGTTTGTTAACTCCGGTATATCCTTGTTACTGGGTGAAACTATTTTGAATTTTTTTCATTTCAATTTGGTCCCATTTCGACTATAATTTGGTCACATTTCGGTTATTTGAAGTTGATTGTTGTGTAAATTTTTTAACGTGTATTTCTTCGGTTAGTTCCGCTGTCTCTTTGGTACATCGATTTCATTAGATTTTATAGATAGATTCAAGTTCCAAATTATCCAATACCATTACCATATCTGTTTTTAGACTGGAGCAATCACCAAACAATATTTGACAGAATCAGATGTAAATTTGACAGCTGTCATCGCGGCACAGATTATATATCTTTGAACACAATTAAAAAGAGACTTTTGGCGGTGGACAACACAGATGCAAGTAAGGTTTTTTGGACATTCTCACACAACGTCATCTAGCCCAAACTAAGCTATAAGCTTGTGCTATGGGATCTAGACAACTGATAATCATACTTATATATTTCTAAATACATACATAATATACATAGAAAACACCCAAACTCCGAAACAAACATTTGTGAATCACACAAATATTGGATTCGACCCGGGAATCGAACCCGAGACTCCGGAGTCGAAAGCCGATGCCCTACCGACCACGCCACCAAACAAAATTACTGGCAAAAAGTGAGTATATAATGCACCTCTGCCTACCCGCTCAGGAATATAGGCGTGATTTAATATAAGTAATCTATTTTTTACAGGGGAAAGAGAAAAACAATTAAACAATATAGGAAAGGAGTTATCCAAAAAGTCTGTCAAACCTGTTTTGCGTTTGTCTCAGTTATCTCCTAAACTGATGAACGAATCTACACTAGAAACTCAGAGAGAAAGCCTTCGGAACCTATTGGGACTACCCCCTTCTGTGTATGTCGTGAAGTTTTCTGAGCAAGTTAGTATAAAATATAGCTTAGACTTTAATATTGCTGTGTTCGGGGAGTTCGCAGCACGGCTATGCTTGAAGTATCCGTTATGGTAGAGGAGCAACTTGGTTAGACTAGGCTCGAAGTATCCGACTGATGTGTGATGGGTAGTATGGTCGGTAGTGTATCCGCTTTCGACGTCGGAGTCTCGAGTTCGATCCCCTGGTCGAATTGTTTATTACGGAGTTTGGGTGTTTTCTATGTATAATATCATCATCAGTTGTCTCGATCCCATAGCACAAGCTTATAGCTTAGTTTGTGCTAGATGATGTTGTGTGAGAATATACAACAATATTTATTTATTTATTGTATACATTGAAGTGTTTGAAGCCTTTGAAATGACGTCACACGCTTTCAAAAAATGCTCCCCAAACACGACCTTCATATTTCACGTTACTTACGTAAAGGAATCCATAAATTGTTGGTACAACGTCCCCCCTGGAAAGGGATCAGTCTCTGGTTCGAGTTCTGCCCGAGACTATAGTTTTTGTGATTCATATTGTAAAATCTATATATAGAAATGTTGAATGTAATTTTTGTCCCCCCTTAGCTCTCGAGAACTGCTTTTGCTACAATGATGGTTGACCCCTCTATGGATAGCCCTCGATCTGGAGGCAAGTCAAAAAATCGAAAATTTGACCTAGCCCTAAGGGGTCAAAAGTTATAGGTCAAAACCTATGGCGTGGTGCGGCGCGAAGCACCGCGCAAGACACCGTACTAGTGATATGAGAAAAAGTTAGCATACGAGTCCTTTACTGCTTATAAAATATATTAAAAAAAAATAGTCGAATTGAGAACCTCCTTCGTTTTTTGAAGTCAGTTTAGATTAACAGGGATTTTTGACGTGAAAGCGTCTTATAATTCGATGGAGCCGGCATGCTCGCGAAATAACATGACGTCATGCGGCGTTACCTCGCTCTGAGGCGTTCCATTTAAGGCTTGAAGTGCAAGCGAGAGCGCGGAACGAGCGACAAAGAGGCACAATCGGCCTCCGCGTTCGGCAGTTATGACGTTGTCACGTTCAACTATCGTCAGTAAACCGACTTTACAGACAACCGATTTTTTAGCATTTGGAAGTTATTAGATGTTTTATGTATGATTTTTTTTTTCAGATACAAGTATTCACAGACTCAATAAGGCGTCCGTGCGTCTTGTCCGCTTTACTCTCAAACGGCAAAACCAAAAAGTACATAATCAAGTCTGGCGAGATATTAGCCAACGATGCTTCCGTGCTGAGATCTATTAAAGTACTAAATAACATCGTTAAAGTGCCAGTCAGGAGTTATAATGTAAGTCTTTTTACATTATTTTATACTGATCGTACTGCAGAGATTCTATTTATTTATTTATATTTATTTATTTATGTACACACATCGGTATAAGAGCGAGAAGAATACAATACAGAAATACCATTACAAGGGCACCACTTATGTCAAACGAAATCTCTTCCAGTGGGCCAGTGGATGGAAATGACAAAAACAATTGACAAATGATTTCCCGCCAATTGTTTTTTTTTTTTTACTTAGAAGGTTGCAACGTTTAAAAAAATATAACATTTGAAAATCAAATAGTTCCTATTAGCTAGAAGTGCAAAACTTTTAGTGTGCCCCATGTATTATCACAAATATAAAGATATACATAACCTACATATACATACAGATAATTCATAGTACGTGGGCCGTAGAACATTGAAACTTATTGATTAACAGCAGGCTCATTTTTCATAAGTAGCTTTATTTTGCCGAGTCTCCCACATATATCGATACGAGAAGTTTTAATTCGGGTAGCTGAGGGAGATAATAGGTGTTAAGTATGTTGCCTTGACGATGTATGTCTGTATTAATAGTACGATAGTTTTCTCGTTCCCAATTACCAAGGGAACACATTACCGAGATAAAAAGTAGCTTGTAGCACTCAGGGATAATGTAGCTACATATCAGTGAAAGAGTTTTCAAAATCAGTTCAGTAGTAACGGAGCCTATTGAATGCCATCCAAGAAACAATCAAAGTGAAGTGGTTGTTGGGAGATATTGAAACGATCGTAGTAACAGTATGTAATTGATTTAGTTATCGAAATGTATTCGTTTTTTTTTTTTTTTTTAATAAATATATTAGGACAATTCACACAATGCCATCTTGTCTCAAACTAAGCAGAGCTTGTGATATGAGTACTAGATAAACTGATATAAATACTTATATCCATTTTTTTTTAAATACATACATATTATACATAGGAAACACCCAGACTTCGGTACAAACGTATGTGTCATCACACAAAGTTTGTCACGACCGGGAATCGAACCCGAGACTCCGGCGTCGAAAGCGGATGCACTACCAACCACGCCACCGAAGCAGTCAATATTTATATTATACAAGTATATCCCCGGCTTGAAACAAACAGGTTTAAATGGGCGTCAATCTAAACAGAGGACGAGTATAATATACATATATATTTATAGTACTTATCATTTATTGCTTATACCTAATTGGCTAGTTCAATTATAAGGAGGTGAGGCTTATAACGTATGCGCGAGTACAAACTGGCAAAAGCTTGTAGAAGGGACTAGAACCGTCTTCTCGTATGATGTGACGTCTGAGGTGATGCTTCGTTTAGTCTGCTTGCCTAGTCGCTACAAAAGTATAACAAAAGTTTTGTATATTTGCAACCTTTGTGGTTGATAAGTTCCTTAATTTGTTGGTAGATGGCGCTGTAACGACGCTGTAAGTCGCACATTGATAGGTTCGCTAGTTTCGAAGGTCTAGACTAGTGTCTTCGTCAGTTGGTAGAACGTTCCTCCTGGAAAGCGAACACTCGCTGGTTCGAGTCCATCCCGAGACTATAGATTTTTCAATTCATATTGTTGAATTACGTACAAAAAAAAAACCCAGCCCCCTATTCCGACCCGTTACAAAGTTACCAATCACCTTTCCCAGGTTTTAGACTATATCTGTCACAAATTTCATTTAAAAAAGTGTTTTCTTCTTCTTTTTGAAAAAAAAACGTGGCTCCTTCAAAGTTCATCGATGGTTTCGTCAATGTCAAGGTAATGCTTGATTTTTCCCGCAATTGAGCGTTTGGGCCTGGATATTTGCCCAGCGCCAGAGGTAACCTAAAAGGCGACCAGCCACGCGCTCCGCAAAAATTCAAGTCCGTTTTGTAGTTTAAGCGTAAAAGTCCAACAGACAGAATGACAGATCGCGTCACGTAAAATGTAATATGTAATATCATTCAGGTGACGACATTGTCCGAAGATTGTGCTATTATTGAGTATTTGGAAAACTATCAAAGACTTCAGGAATTGATGCGGGATAAGATTAAAAGTAAGTACATTCACGCATGCGTGCATGTATGTGTGTTGCACACACACGCACACACACACACACACACACACACACACACACACACACATACACGAACAACTCAACTCAAAATATTTTATTAACCTAAGACAAACGTGTCTTTTACGCGATTATTGAGATATATACCACGCCAGTATTTTTAGTCCCACGTAATAGGGGGCAAGCCTATTGCCGTCACCGCGCACACATATAATGGGTTATGTCCAAAATGGCCGAATGAATTTAATAAAAAAGTGGCAGCTTTATAGTAATTTTGAAAAATTGTGGGTGTGTAATTCATCTCTGTCTACCTTTTGGGGATATAGGCGTGATATGTGTGTGGTCAAAAATATGTAACTCAATAATTTGACTTATTTGGTTTATACTTTCTAGCACTATTAAACGTGCGTATCTCGCCCGCAATGCGTGTCGATGTCAACGTCAAATCAGTTCGCGACTAGCCCCGTTACCATAGCAACCGGTGCGCGACATAAAACTCATTTTATTATATATTGGATAGAAACAGGCGTTACTTGGCGAAAATCCATGACAAAGCGATAACGCGATTCGCTGTTCTCTCTGAGACAGTCTTGATAATGCCTCGTTTAGAGGCGAAACAATTGTCGACGTTTTGTTGTCTTTTTAATTCTGCGAAAAATTAATGCTATTATAAATTTAAAAAGTTTTTTCTTAAAACATTTTAAATTTATCACATCGACATCGACACGCATTGCGGGCCAGATTCGTAATATGGTGGAAGGTTTCAAATCCTTTTCAAATTTATGCTTCGATATTAATCAATACATATTTGGTTTTATTCAGTTCCAGTTAAGATTAGTGAAGAATTAATTCTGTCGCCGTCTTTAGCACTTGAGCAATACACATCGTTTTGTAATAAAATACCTGTTCATACATTAAGGTAAGTAAATAAACTAGGTATGCAATGCATTCTGCTGTTGCAATAATTGAGCTGAGTTTGTCGATCCAGGTCGAACTCCTAAACGACTGGGCCGATCTTTATGAATTCAGATATATGCACTCACGGTGATGGTCACTATGACCGTGCCAAATTTCAAAAAGATCGGTCCAGTCGTTTAGGAGGAGTTCGATCACGAACGAAATACACGAGTCGTCTAAGAAAGAGCTTCGTAGACTCCGCTCAATAAATATGTTAGGACAATTCACACAACGCCATCTTGTCTCAAACTGAGCAGAGCTTGTGATATGAGTACTAGATAAACTGATATCAATATTTATACATTTTGTTTTTGTTAATACATACGTATTATACATAGGAAACATCCAGACTTCGGTACAAACGTATCTGTCTTCACACAAAGTTTATCCCGACCGGGAATCGAACCCGAGACTCCGGCGTCGAGCAGTCGTAAGTGTTTTATAGAACACTCGTCAAGGCTCGTTTCTTTAAAACCCACCTCGTGTTCTAATACTCTAGTCTCGGGTTCGATTCCCGGGTCGAATCTAATATTTGTGTGATCCACAAATGTTTGTTTCGGAGTTTGGGTGTTTTCTATGTATATTATGTATGTATTTAGAAATATATAAGTATGTTTATCAGTTGTCTAGATCCCATAGCACAAGCTTATAGCTTAGTTTGGGCTGAGAGAGGACGTTGTGTGAGCGTGTCCAACAATATTTATTAATATTGTAATCTTAGGCGAGAAGTGTAAATCGTTTGTGTGCCTACTCCTCCGAAACGGCTCGACCGATTTAGACCAAATTTGGCATGCTGGTCGACATCATACCCGGGAGTGCATATCTCTGAAATCATGAAAATAGAGCTGACCACGGAGGAATAATCACCGAAAATGTCCTGGACATCACCGAAAAACCAGATGATTAAATGGTTGCCATGGAAACACGTGCGTCAACAATGAAAATAGATTATTTTTTCATTCGATTAATTAATTTTAGTGTTCGATTCTGAATCTGATATGTAATAAAAACATTTGCTCCGCTCAACATTTGCAATTAGCAGCATGCTGCGCATACCTAGTATATTTATATATCAGTTATCTAGATCTAACCTAAACTTATATTAGCTTACTAAAATTGTAATTATTAATCTAATCTCAATTTTCCTTTTAGAACTTCTATAGAAGAGAGATGCGCATCTTTGGATGAGTTTATATCTAAAAAGAAGATGTTTCTGGAGACACTTAGCTCTATGACCATAGTTAACTGGTTATTTGGTAAGTAACAATATGGTAGAACCAGCCAAGTGTGAGTTGCACTTGCGCACAAAAGGTTCCGGACCAAAACAGCAAAAAAAATCACGTTTGTTGTATGGGAGCCCCCTTAAATATTTATTATATTCTGTTTTTTAGAATTTGTTGTTATAGAGGCAACAGAAATACATCATCTGTGAAAATTTCAACTTTCTAACTATCACGGTTCATGAGATACAGCGCAAGACAGACGGACGGACAGCGGAGTCTCAGTATTAGGGTTCCCGTTTTACCCTTTGGGAACTCTATCCATTGGTAAAAACCGCATCAAAATTCGTTGGGTAGTTTTAAAGCCTCGCTGGCTCGCTTAACTTAAGCCAGTAACGGGAAGCCTTGAGCCGCTAGCTCAGCGCCGAACAATAGCTTCCTTGGCCGCATTCTACCGTATTTACCACGGCGAGTGTTCTGAAGAGCTCTTCAATCTGATCCCCTCCTCTCCCTTTCGATCAACTCTCATATAGTGGAAACCATCTTCCTGCCTGTGCACGTGTTTCCTCCCACATATAACCCTGGGTTCTTTAAGCGGAGCGTAAAGAGGCACATCAGTAGGCTGTCAAGTTGAGGGCCACTCTCTATAGTATTGTGTGCTGTGAGAGTGGCCCACCATCGCTAGACGTCGTCATGACTTAACACCAGGCGGGCGGCGTCAATTTATCGACCTATTAATAATAAAAAAGTTATAACATCGTAACTTCTTAAAGGTATTGGCGATAGACATTTACAAAATATAATGATAAATAAACAAGATGGCGGTTTGTGTTCCGTCGACATGGCGTCTGTGTTCCAATATGGACTTAGAGAGTTAGTTCCAGCCAGACTTACTGGGAATGTGTTAGCTGTTTGTGATGTGAAAGGTAAGATATACAGGGTGTTACGTAAGGGTTATATCAACCCGAAGACACCCCCATCAGCTGGTCGACCAGAACCCGTTTCGATATGTGTCGACCGCCAAACAAGAAAAAAATAATCATCCAGAAAACATTATTACCGAATAAAACACTCTTGTTTGAACAACACTAGCTAAAATCAGCTGATAAGGTCATCGACATCAAATAAGTGGTACAAATAAAGCGCGCCTGTGAAAAACCTCTCTCTCTCCTGGTTGGAACATTTTGTCTCCGTTTCGCATCAAGGTCGTGAGCGACGCCGCCTCCCGCGCCGCCCACCATTGTTTATTAGTAAGTACGTCAAGCACAAGTGTTGGGACACGTTTGTTTGATTTGAAATAACGCATATAACTTTTTTTATGATGAACTTTTTCTTCTTGTTTGGCGGTCGAAACATATCAAAAGGCGTTCTGGGCGATCAGCTGATGGGGGTGTCTTCAGGTTGATATAACCCTTATGTAACAGCCTGTATTGCTGCTTTACATTTCTATAATTTGCTCCATCCATCTAAAAGTTTTCTGGAAGACATCGCGATTAGCGATAAGGCCTGCCCCTTGTACTTTTAGATGGATGATGATAGATTAACCGACTTAAAAAAAGGAGGATTTATACTTCGACTGTGTTTTTTTTTTCATTTTTGGAATGGGTGAACCCATTTTAGAGTTTTCGAAACAACAATCTCTTATACAACAATAATGTCCGTGAACAACTTTCAACTCAAGAACGGTAAGAGCTAGAGACTCAGTGTAAACGCCAATCGACTTAGCATAGTCGAAAACCCCCCAAAATGAACTTGACCTTTGACCTCTGATCTCAAGGTCAAGGTCACAACGAGGTCAAATCGAGAACGGTAATAGTTAGAGACTCAAGACCAGCTGCAATCAACTCAGCATAGTCAAAGACCTCTAAAATGATGTTGAACTTCATGTCATGTGACATGTTTAAGATTTTATGAAAAAAACTTTCGAAAACTCTAAAATATATGGAAAATTTTTGCCATATTTTTAACTTGTTTATTTTTAATTTATGTCTTATTTCTATGATATTGTTACGAGCCGGGGTTCTACCGAATTGAAATGCCGGTCAAACTACCACAAAACACTTTATTTATTACACCACTAATTTACACTTTACTATAAGCTTCACTAAACACTTTTAATCGCACTTGAACTCGCAGGTATAACTCGTATTATCGCTCCGGAAATACTGATCCCCCGCCACCGAAGTGCTCCGCCTTTATAGTACGGTCATTACTCTAGATTACTCTAGAATCTTCACGGAAGAATTATCGCGAACATTCCACACCTTCAAGATGCTTCTAGATAACACGTTACATAGAAGTACCTTGACAGAACATTCCCGAAAGACGTTACGTAGTAGTACTGCGATTTGCTACTAGATGGCGCTGAGTTTGGTAGTCTTATTACTCGCTACGAGATGGCGTTACACTGCCCCCTCCTAAGACATGCTCGTCCCGAGCATTGTCAGGCCCATAATATCGCGCCAATCGATCCACATGAACTATCTTTGGCGCACTTCTTGGACTCTTCCGTATTCGGTAAGTGACATCGTTAATCTTGGTCACAACTCGGTATGGTCCATCCCATTTAGCTTGCAGCTTAGGAGACTTCCCTTTACTGCGGACTGGGTTATGTAACCACACTAACGAACCTTCATCGAAGCTCTTATTGTTTGTCTTTCGGTCGTAACGGGTCTTCATCTTTTCAGACATTTGTTGACCTGATTGTCTGACATGCTCATAAATGTCATTCATCCTGCTGCGCAAGTCATTCGCATAATCGGTGATATTGCGTGGAGCGTCAGGTGGTATACCGGTTATTAAGTCGGCAGGCAACCGTAATTCTCTTCCAAAGTTCGCATAAGCTGGTGTCACTGACGTGCTTTCGTGAACCGCACTTCGGTAAGACAAAAGAAACGGTTGGATGTGCTTGTCCCAATCTTTTTGCCTGCTTTCCACAACTTTTGCCAGATATCTCTCCAATGTCTGATTAAATCGCTCCACCATTCCATCTGACTGCGGGTGGTAAGAGGTCGTTCTGGTTTTGTGAGTACCCATGACCCGACACATTTCCTGGAACACCTGAGATTCAAAATTTCTTCCTTGATCGCTATGGATTTCTAGAGGCACCCCGAAACGACAGAAGACTTCGTGAACTAATTTATCTGCGACCGTAGTAGCTTCTTGATTAGGTATAGCGAAGACTTCTGGCCACTTCGTGAAATAATCCATCACAACCATGAAGTACTTGTTTCCGCTTTAACTTTCAGGAAACGGTCCCGCAACATCTAGGGCTATCCTTTCCCATGGTGCCCCAACGTTATACAGTTTCAGTGCACCTCTGCTCCGTGTATGAGGTCCTTTCACAGCAGCACAACTCGTACATTTGCGACACCAGTCCTCAACGTCGTCGCGACAGTGGATCCAGTAAAACCGCTCACGTATCTTCAACAGAGTCCTTTTTACTCCCATATGGCCCCCTGAACATCCATTATGGTAGAGCTGTAGCACATCTGGGACCTTAACTTTAGGGACGACCATTTGCAAATGACAGCTGTCTCCTCGAGCATTTTCCCATTTGCGGCACAAGACTCCATCCTGAATAACTAAACTGTCCCATTGCGCCCAATAACTTTTTGTGATTGAACTCATTGAAGCGACGTCACTCCACATGGGTTTAGGAGCACTTGCTTTAATCCACTCAAATATTGGCTTGATGTCTGCGTCATCCTGTTGAGCATGTTGTAGGATTTCTTTCCATTCGTCGCTCAGATCCGTTTTAAACATCTTCACAGGTATGGCTAGCTTTATCTCCTGTTTGGCACAGTGCTTACGGTCTTCAGGGCAAGGTCTGCTTGACAATGCGTCTGCGTTGCCATGGAATCTGCCATCCTGGGTTTGTGAGATCGAAACCCTTGGGGCTCTTCTAACATCAGCCGGCACCCGCCACGCAGACCTGGCTATAATTCGTTTTCCCTGCTGTTGCTGGGCGGTGACGTTAGCCACCCTATCTTCTTGGGAACGACTTTCTTCTCTTTCAGCAGTCCGCTTTGGGCAACTGGATCGAAGGTGGCCCCTCTCACCACATGTGTAGCACCTAGGGCTATACCTCGTGAAACGGTCGCGAGCCGGTGATGCTACAACTTCCCTGACGCGGTGAGATCGATGATCTTTCCGTACGGCTTCGACCTCCAAAGCATGAGCCAAGCCGTCTTTGAGAGTCTCATGGTGCCCTAGCCTCACAGCAGCCCTGACTTCCAGGTCGTAGATGCCGTCGATGAATGCTTGCACCAGATTCCCATTGATGAGCGCAGGTACCGACTGGTATGCTTTCCGTACCAGCTTCTCTACTTCCAGGGCCCACTGTTGCAAGTTTTCGCCAGTGCGCTGGACACGATCCTTCAGCTGCGCACGATACACGTGTTCCAGGTGAGCGTCACCGTATCTGGCTTCCAAGGCTTCTAGTAGCTGCTCGTAGGATACATCGTCTCCGAGAGCTTCTAGGATGGTTAACGCCTTGTCTCGCAGACCCAATGTAAGCGCAGTCATGGCCTGGGCTTTGCTCCACCCGTTTGCCTTCTTAACGGCCTCAAACTGCTTTTTATAGGCCGACCATGAAGATGTCCCATCGAATGGCGGTACTTTAAATCCACGCGCTGAAGGTACGGCAGGTAAGGAAGTCGCAATCCCATCTCCAGCTTTCAGATTTCCCAGCTCTTTCCTCACATCTGTAATCTGGTTTTTTACATCTTCAATCCGAGTTTCGGCTTCCGTGATGCGGTTCTCAACATGATGAACCTGATCCTTCATCACATTCATCTCCTTGCCAAAAGTCGCTCGAAGATCTTTCATGAGGAGCGTCTGTTCCTCCTGGTGGCGTGCCTGCTCCTCCTTGTCGCGCAGCAGCTGTTCTTCCAACCGGCGGGCCTGCTCCTCCTGGCGGCGTGCCTGCTCCTCCTGGCGGCGTGCCTGCTCATCCTTGTCACGCAGCAGCTGTTCTTCCAACCGGCGGGCCTGCTCCTCCTGGCGGCGTGCCTGCTCCTCCTGGCGGCGTGCCTGCTCCTCCTTGTCCCGCAGCAGCTGTTCTTCCAACCGGCGGGCTTGCTCCTCCTGGTGGCGGGCCTGCTCCTCCTGGCGACGGGCTTGCTCCTCCTGGCGACGGGCTTGCTCCTGTAGCATCGCCATCAGCGCAGCAAAGTCTGGAGGTGCTGGCGCTGGAGATTCCGTGGGCGGGCAAGCTTCCACCGTTGGCTGCTGCTGACCACCCAACCTCTCCGGCGTATTACCTCCGAAGCGCCTGCTGTCCAACTCCTGCTGGCGCTGACCCCTGGTACGGACGCCCTCTGTGTCTTCTTTCGGTAACACCGGCATTGTCCAAATCCCCAATTCTGACACCAATTGTTACGAGCCGGGGTTCTACCGAATTGAAATGCCGGTCAAACTACCACAAAACACTTTATTTATTACACCACTAATTTACACTTTACTATAAGCTTCACTGAACACTTTTAATCGCACTTGAACTCGCAGGTATAACTCGTATTATCGCTCCGGAAATACTGATCCCCCGCCACCGAAGTGCTCCACCTTTATAGTACGGTCATTACTCTAGATTACTCTAGAATCTTCACGGAAGAATTATCGCGAACATTCCACACCTTCGAGATGCTTCTAGATAACACGTTACATAGAAGTACCTTGACAGAACATTCCCGAAAGACGTTACGTAGTAGTACTGCGATTTGCTACTAGATGGCGCTGAGTTTGGTAGTCTTATTACTCGCTACGAGATGGCGTTACAATATTATATTGTATGTGGAGTTTGGGTATTTTCTATGTATAACATGTATTAGATATATATATAAGTATTAAGAAAGAAATTATAAACAGACCACAAAACTGATGTCATCGGCAGGACTCGAACCCACGGCCTTTCCCTAACAGGGGGAATACTCTGACCACCGAGCTACGATGACGTTCGAGTCCTGCCGATGACATCAGTTTTTGTGGTCTATTTATAATTTCTTTCTTAATATTTTAAGAATAGTTTAAACAAACTCATTCCTTTGAAATACAAAAATATATATAAGTATGTTTATCAGTTGTCTAGATCCCATAGCACAAGCTTATAGCTTAGTTTGGGATAGATGACGTTGTGTGAGAATGTCCAACAATATAAATTACAAGCTGATCGCCGCAGCTCCGCCCGCGTGATTTAGTTTACTCGTTCCCGGTTCCCGTGGGAACACATTACCGGGATAAAAAGTAGCCTATGTTACTCAGGGTGAATGCAGCTTTCCAATGGTGAAAGAATTTTTGAAATCGGCACAGTAGTTTTTGAGTTTATTCATTACAAACATACACACAAAAATACAAATCTTTCCTCTTTATAATAGTAGTATAGATTTACTTGTGAACGCCTGCATATACAAAAACACTTTCTCGAGAACAACTCTATCCATTGGTGAAAACCGCATCAAAATCCGTTGCGTGGTTTTAGAGATTTAACCATCGAACGGAAGCGACTTTGTTCTATAATATGTTATGATTTTATTTTCAGTACTAGAAAGTCGTCTACAACATATATTATTGAGTTTAAAGCAATCTCGCAAATTGTATGAAGCTTATGTACAGATATCGTTCTATTGGAAAGGTCGAGACTTTAGCGAGGTAAGGGGTACATTATAAACTTACAACATACTACCTGCCTGGTTTTATCGTCCCTGATTCCCGTGGGAACACGTTAACGGGATAAAAACTAGCATATGTTACTCAGGGAAAATGTAGCTATACACCGTGAAAGTAGCACCGTTTTAAAAAAAAAATTGGACTTAGTTTCGACAACAGAACCATCTGGAAGTATTACTTTGAAAAACAAACACATTTTTTTTACAAAAATCTTAAAATTGATGTAGTCTCTAGACATAAAATGAGTGCTCGTGGTAGCTCACTGCCTTAAAAAATCATCCTAGTGCAATCATTCAGAGGCGCTCGGCAATAGACGTAGGCTGCAGCGGTCTCGTGCCGCAGAATTAAAAAAAAAACTACATTAATTTAAAGAATTTTATAAAAACAAAATGGGGTTATTTTTCAAAGTAAGACTTCCAGACGGTTCTGTTATCTAAACTGAGTCCAAATTCACGGTGTATATCGGTGAAAGATTTTTCAAAATCGGTTCAGTAGTTACGGAGACTATTCAATTAAAAAAAAAACAAACTAATATTTTTTTTTAATCTATTACAATAGTAATTTGTATATATATATATTATATGTACGAAGGGTCTTTTTGGCATCACAAAATGCCGCGGCAAATCACGATCTGCCCAGGCAAATCTCGATTAGCCCAGTTCTACGATTGGCCGACATTGATAGTTAGCTGCCTCGGTGGCGCAGTGGTATGTGTGTGCGACGACTGTGTCTGAGGTCTCGGGTTCGATTCCCGGGTCGAATCAAATATTTGTGTGATCCACAAATGTTTGGTTCGGAGTTTAGGTGTTTTCTATGTATATTATTAATGTATTTAGAAATATTTAAGTATGTTTAGAGAAGGAAAACTCGACACTGCATTCTATACCAACCTGGCCAGGGTGGTATATGTAGGGTGACTTCCCCAACTCTTTGGGTGAGGCCTATGGCTATGGACTGCAATGATGATTAATATTTATTAAATTCTATGTAATTTCAGCTTAAATACCTAAAGAATATTCTGGAAGGCAGCATGGTATCTTATGAAATAACTCGAACAGTAATTCTTAACTCTAATATAAAGCATAAACAGGAGTATATCGATGTATTAGATTCTGCTTTCGTCAATTTTAAAGAAAAAAAAAGCTATAGCGTCGAAGAACAGGTAATATTTTCAACCGATTCCAAAAAAGGAAGTTTTTTTTTTTAATTTAATGGTAAATACTACTTCCGAAGTGATCCCATTTCAATTTGGTCCCATTCCGACAATTATTAGGTCCCAATTCGGTAATTTGAAGTCGGTTGTTGTGTTAATTTTCGACGTGCCCCCTTAAATATTTATTATATTCTGTTTTTTAGTATTTGTTGTTATAGAGGCAACAGAAATACATCATCTGTGAATATTTCAACTTTCTAACTATCACGGTTCATAAGATACAGCGTAAGACAGACGGATGGACGGCGACGTCTCAGTTATAGGGTTCTCGTTTTACCCTTTGAGTACGGAACCCTAAAAAAGAAATATATTGACTCAAGAACTGACCGAAATGAAACCAAATAATGATCGATGAGAAGTAGCTTTCATTGAGCAGGTTTTGTTCGAGACCAAATTTCTTTTTTTTATTTTTTTTATTCCGCTAGACCGCGGCCGCTCATGGTCTCTGGTGACACCCGAAGGTATAGTATTTCAGCCTCTTCGGGAGTTTGGTCGGGATGAGAATCCCGCGTCGTTGGGGTTGGGTTTTATCCCGCGTCGGTGAGTGAATCTGGTCGCGTGCTGTGGAGTTGGGGACCCGCAGCACGCGAAACTTCTAGCCTGCTTCTGTAAGGACGGCGGGTGGCTATCCCGCTGTCCTCAGGCCCCGATCATGTAGGTCGATGGTCCTGGGTGTAAAAGAGTCTGCGGCGGCGCCCTGGCCGTTGACTGCGGAACTCAGCGGGGAGGGTACGCTCCCTCTCCCTCCCGACCGCCTCCTTCGCGAGCATGACTTGCTCGCAGAAGGATACGACCGCGTTCCACCCACTCGCGCTGGAGACCATGGCTTGAAGCATGGCTTCCAGCGAGAGGGTATCCACGCCCAGACCCACTACGAGGTCCCGGCGTTGAATCGCCCACTTTTCCTTATAGATTTATATAAATGCCTTAATAGAAATAGTCGCTTCGCTCAATTGGATGCTGCAGCGCAGTATCACGGCAGCGACCGCAGCGAGTAGTTTAAACAAGTTAAATATATGGCAAAAATTTGCAATATATTTTCATTGAGGTATAGTAGTAATAACTCGATGTATATTTTAGAGCTTTCGAAAGATTTTTCATAAAATCTAAAAAATGTCACATGACATGAAGTTCAACATCATTTTAGAGGTATTTGACCATGCTGAGTTGATTGCAGCTGGTCTTTAGTCTCTATTATCGTTCTCGATTTGACCTCGTTGTGACCTTGACCTTGAGATCAGAGGTCAAAGGTCAAGTTCATTTTGGGGGGTTTTCGACTATGCTAAGTCGATTGGCGTTTACACTGAGTCTATAGCTCTTACCGTTCTTGAGTTGGAAGTTGTTCACGGACATTATTGTTGTATAAAAGATTTTTTTTCGAAAACTCAAAAAAGGGTTCACCCATTCCAAAAATGAAAAAAAAAACAGTCGAAGTATAATTCCGCCTTTTTTGAAAGTCGGTTAAAAATAGTTTTCAAAATATAAAATAAAATAACGTTTATTATCTTTGAAATTTTTAGAAAATTATTTAGATTCGTCAAATGTTGGTGTGACTCTACCGAAGGTTCCAAAGTGCAACGAGACTGAGAAGAGCCCTCAAGAAACTCAGTTCGGCTTTTTTCCAAAATATTTCATCTTAAATCTAATACAGAGTTATTTAGAAAGGAGCAATTCGTGTTACAACCAGGCAGCCTTGTCATCTAAGAAATCATTAATACTATAATAAGCTTTATGACACAATTTACGTTTTATTAGTTTTTAAAATTTATTAACAGATAAATTTGCTATTTCGGTTGGCAATGTATTGTACATTCGAATAAAGTTCCCCGCAAAAGAATTACTCACTTTATGAAGCCTAAATTTAGGAACTGCCAGTTTATCCTTATTTCTTAAGTTTAGATTATGATTATCACTATTTTTCACAAATTTACTTTTGTTCTTGTGGGTATACAATAAAATTTCATAAAAATACTGTGAATACACTGTAAGGATGTTAATATGCGTAAACTTATCTCTTAATGACTCCCGAGACCCCATTCCATAGATAGTCCGGACAGCCCTCTTCTGCAACACAAAGATGCATTCAATATCGGCAGCGTTACCCCACAGTAGTATGCCATAAGTCATGATACTGTGGTGGAAGTAGCTGAAGTAGACAAGACGCGCCGTTTTAATGTCTGTAAGTTGTCGGATCTTTTTGACAGCATAGGCTGCTGAACTAAGCCTGGCCGAAATTTTCCCGATATGAGGCCCCCATTGCCATTTGGAGTCTAACGCTATGCCCAGAAAGACAGTGTCATCGACCAATTCTATTATATCATCCCTAACCTTAACACTGGTTTTAACAAGTCTTACATTAGGTAAGGTGAATCGTACACATTTAGTTTTATTTTCATTTAATAATAAATTATTAGCACAAAACCAGTGGACTATCCTAGAGAGGGCAATGTTTACATCGTCAAGTTCGCGCTGTCCACGTTTAACTTTAAATATTAAAGAAGTGTCATCAGCAAACAAAACTACCTCGTGGTCGTCTCTTATGAGGTGAGGGAGATCATTAATATATACTAGAAAAAGAAAAGGTCCCAAAATTGAACCCTGCGGTACCCCCATTGCTACAGGAGAACCAGGTGACTGTTTACCATTGATCACTACTTTCTGGACCCTATCACTTAAGGAAGAATTGACGAAATTCAAGGCCGTCCCCCGGATTCCGTAATGATCAAGTTTCTTAATTAAAGTCTGGTGCTGAACGCAATCGAAGGCCTTAGATAAGTCACAGAATACACCATAAGCATCATATGACTCATCCCAGGCCCTGTATATACACTCTAATAATTTAATTCCGGCATCAGTGGTGGACCGACCACGAGTGAAACCGAATTGTTTTGTATGTAATAGTTTATTAACGTTAAAGTGATTTTGCATTTGATTAAGCATAATTTTTTCAAAAATTTTACTAAATGTAGGTAGTACAGAAATGGGACGGAAATTGGACGGATCTGAAGTACTACCCGATTTAAACAGGGGAATTAATTTACTAGATTTCATTAAATCAGGGAACACACCACTATCAACACAATTATTAAATATTATTACTAGTTCAGGAGCAACTTTGTTAAAAGCAAACGTTACAACAAGGAACGTTTGCTCTTAACAAAGATTCTGCAATGGGGGTTGAAGAGCCTAGGGTTTTTATCAAATCTACAGAAATTCGGGAGAAAAAAATTTCAAATTCGTTAGCGACCTCGAAGTCTGATGTTGTTATTTTACCATTTATATTAAGTTTAAAATTATTATCATTTAATTTTTGTTGACCTCTTTCCGCGTTTATAATTTTCCAAGTAGATTTAACTTTGTCTGCACTATTGAGAATTTTATCACTTATATATTTTGATTTAGCTGCTAAACAATCTGCTTTAAACTTTTTTGAATAAGTTTTAACATAATCTAGAAATTCAACTGATCTATTAAGCTGTCTTTCTGAGTATAGTTCATAAAGTTTTTATCTACTTTTGCGTATACCCTCAGTAAATCATTTATACATTACATTTGGATCTAAGCCAGTGTCTACGAATGGAATTTTATTGCAAAGTCCAACCCTCATACGTTCCAAGCGGTCACCAGTTATTGGTCTACATAATATTTTACGTTTTATAACTTTTTCTTTAGTGATTTTAAAATATGCTATTTGCCCACAATGGTCTGAATCTAGCTTTTTTATAATACTTTTACTTTCTGGCAACATATCGCTGTATATATTATCCAGGCAAGTGGCTATTGTAGCACAATATCTAGTAGGCTCCAAAAATAAGTTTGTAAGATTGTGTGATTTAAATAAATTTAAAATATTATAACTCATAGGCGTATTAACAAGTAAATCGACATTAAAATCACCACAAACTATTAGGTACTTATTAGTTTTTCCAAGTTTACATAGAACTTTGTCAATAAGTTCCTCAAATTCGCAAAAGGGCGAGGTTCCAGGTTTATACACGCATACTACTATGAATTGCTCCATTTCCACGCAAGACAGTTCGACTTTACACTCTAGAGAAAGAGACACAATATCTTTCCGTTCTTTAAATTTAAGTTTTTTATTTAATAAAATCAAAGATCCCCCCGTACTGTGGTCACCCTGCAGAATGCACTACCAACCCGGTGATTACTAAAATTGAACATGAGCTCATTCGACTTACGCATATGTTCTGTAATACAAATAATATCAATATTATCTGAATTCATTAACAGTTCCAACTCTAACTCTTTGCCATGTGTTAAACAACCAATATTTTGATGTCCTATGTTGATATAATTTACATTTTTTGATTTGGTTTGATTTGGAGGGCATTTTTTAACATAATTAATATTTGTTACTAAACTTAATTCAATTAATTGACTATGTCTGCTAAAGGGTAATATTGCCTCTGTTGTCGTAGAACTTAATTTAAATTACTTGGAACAGATTCCAAAGTCTTAACACTAAATCTACATTGCTCAATAAAAGCAGTTTTGTCAGCCAAGTTCTTGGCTGAAGTGTAAAAATAATTGAATAGCAAACTTGCTATTTGTCTCTTATAATGCTTTGGTAGAAAATACCTACCTTTGTTTACATAAACAATATGTTTGTTATCGTTAAACTTACTGTCAGAAGTTGACAAATTGTTTATATATATAGTTCTCTTAAAAACAGAATTAAAGTCAATTACATGGAATTTTATTATATTGGCTAGTTAAATTGAGTTGTAAATTTATCTTATATCTAAGAGAATTTTCCACGTCTGGCACACCTTTTATGTATGGTAATGTAAACATTACTACATGTTCAACATTTAAGTTTTGCATTTTGTCAAAGTATAGGGATAGTTCATTTTTGTTAATTTTACCCCGATTTGAACTTACTGAGATTAGCGCGTACAAACAAACAAACTCTTCAACTTTTTCTCTAATTTGCAGATATATTACCTGTTGCAACACTGCACAGACCCCAAAATACTATCTATCACACCACGAGGATGGGAAGCGTGGGTCTAAATGGGGCCTAACCTAACCTACCTCATAGTTTAGTAAATAAGTAAAAGTACATCATAAGTATCATAGATGGCGCTGGGTGTTGTTGTTATCATTATTTTTATTTTTTATTAATATTTTGAAATTATATTGTATTTAATAAACTATAGAGTAGTTTTATTTTTCATTTTGTCAAAAATATAATAATTATACCTGTTAAAAAGCAGAACAAAGGTAACTCCGTACTGTTTTAAAAGTATTATAAGGCGATATAATAAGTACTACTGCTAGTCGACAATAGATGTCGCTGTACGCTATAAGTAGCAGCTTCGCAGAGACGCGATAGATGGAGCTGTGCATATTTTTTGTATCGCACTATGGTTTCTTTACAAGCTTGTACATACTTCGGAGTATTTAGAGAAAATTCAATAGCAAGTAAGCACTTAACACAAAGCTTAGTAAGTTGTTCTAAAGAATTTTTCGGAGAGCTCTGTTAGTTAATCATATCTAAGATCTCTCTCTCTCTCTCTCTTTAACTCTCTCTTTAACTTTCTAAATTCTAATATTTCCTTTATTAATATTGATACTGGTAGTCTGAGTCGCCCAGGACGGAAATAATTACGGTCCTGGGCGTCTCGGACTAACAGTAATTGTAATTGTCTGTGCCACAGCGGCTGGCACGTAAGATTTTGTTGCCTTTCATAGCTACATTTTATCGCAATGCAACCGGTTTCAATTCATTCGGCCATTTTGGACATAACCCAAAATATCCATGCCCGGTGACGACAAGGCATGTCCTCTATTACGTGTGAAAATACTGGCAAATTGTGGGTGTGTAATGCACCTCTGCCTACCTCACCTGTGATATGTGTGTGTAGATTATAAAGCTGCTTACCCGCGTACAGGAACACGGTAGGTAGCAGAGTAGGTAATCGGCGGATATTAGTAAAGGGCCCAGACCGCGCACGGACAAAGTCGATTTTGAGCGACAGCAGCGCTAAAGTTGCCCAAATCATCCGACGGGCGGGTGAATGACCCAGAGAGACCGCGATTTTGAAAATGTTTTGCGACAAACGTTCCACGTTGAGTTATTGTTATTGAAGTTGAATATTTACAGCATAACAAAAATGTTGAATTATTGGAAATAAACGACTGCCTATTTGTAAAATATTCCAAGAGTAGTTTTCGTTATAAAATGATCCTAATTACTAGATAAATAAATAAGAGTAGTTTGAGTCACAATTTTTATGATTTTCTATTTATAATAAACAATCAAGAGCAGGTCCGGACTGACCTTTTTGTATTCTACTTACCTAAAATTCCAACTACGAGTATGTATTTATTTGTAATTTTACTACCAAAGTTTATTCTTATTTCGTAAAATTTTCATTCAATAAAATAATTGCAAATTCAGTAGGAAGTACGGTCGAAATAACATCACGCCTTTCCTCGCTAGTGTTTATCTCTACGCAAGGAAATGTGCCTATTGCGTAAACTCAAATACTTTTTGCTTACGATCACCTCGCAATCTAAAAAATCTTCTAGGGTTGTACAAAAAATTATCAATAAATGAAACACAAGTATAAAAATGGTTCATATAATTAAAAGTAAGTAAACAATAACAAAATATGAGTCGCCACCTAAAAAGCGTGCTAGGGTTGTACAAAAATTAGTTATAAACAAACATGAAATTTATAAATTATTCATATACTTAATTAAACGAAAGTAAACAATAACAAAATATGAGTTCAAAATTCTAATGTTTTTTTCATTTTAATGATTATTGATCAAATGCTGATTTCTACTAATTTGATGATAAAATCAATTGCTATTGCAAAACCTATCAGAATGAAAATGTTACCAGCTGCCCGATTCACGTAATAAAAACCGTAGCGTAGTGACTTAAAAATGTCACTTCGCACACTTTTTAACCGACTTAAAAAAAGAAGATTCTCAATTCGCTGTATTTTTTGAACCGATTTTGATGATTCTTTTTTTTATTTGAAAGCTGGTGCATCCCGTGTGGTCACATTTTAATTTCATTAGGATCGGACCTTGGGTTTACACCAGGTAACTCTTCAAAATCGTATAGGAATTGTATAGAAATTGAGCTATTGGAAGATTTATGACAATCCAAGACTAGATAAGTAAGTGCGTTAAAAACAGAAAACCAAAAGGCGATTTCTAAGTTTCTAAGTTAAAACGACTTTTGAACTGGCGTGTTTACGTGAATCGACCGGCTGGGTAGTTAAGTTACCTCAGTCTCTTTCAAAATCATTAGACGTTCTTCTCTTTCAAAACACGTAAAGCTCTTTCTTTCCTCTCTTTCATAGCCTCTATGACATTGGGCGGGTCACGAATAGGCATGCTTCGTGACTGCCGAGGATCAACTAATTCTGGAAGGAGGCAATCGTAATAAAATCTAACTAATTTCATCTCCATTTTCTCCTTCCAAAATTTGTCGTCCTTTTCTATAATATAAACTTTCATAGGTACAGTAGCACCAAACCAGATGCCAAGCATGCAAACGTTTCTTTTAGTTATATGTAGCTGTCCCTGAATTTGGAAATACCAGTAATGATTTTTATTTATGACATAACCCTTGGAAGCCTTGTCCTTAACCCAAAAGGTATGTTTGGCCATTGCTTCATCAAGAGTCATGCCAGCTAAAGAATGTGGGCACTTAATTTCAATTAAACCGTTTGCATAAATGCCATCTGGTGTAGTACCAAGAAATTCATATTGATCGTCGACGAACAAACCGCAACCTTGTATACTAATATTCTCTTGAATTTCTAACTGTCTAATTGCAGTTTCTTCGTTTTCGATACCGTACCGTACAGCAGGCAAACTGGAGATATTACTACCATAAACGATTTTACAAACAAAAGCAGCACAACTTGTGCTCTCTCGTTTTTTACAAACTTCCCCGAACGATGATGAGGTTAGTAATTTTCTCCTTGTACTCATCCACTCAGCACTACTTCTTTGCAAATGGGTCGACCTTTCAAGCTCCTCTCTTTCAGCACAATACAACTTTAAATCAACTAAAAAAGATGACTTGGCTTTCTCATATAATTCTGGACTAAGATCAGGTTTTTCGCAGTTTGGTCCATAGTGAGCGTCTTTCGATACAGCGCTGTGGCTTTTTTTCAATCTTAATTTAGGTTTAGCAATTAAACGGTTTCTACGATTACTATTTTCCACTTTCGCGATCAAAGGATTAGGACTAGATTTAAATATGACTTCATGAGTTTTACTATGAATCGATCCCGTATTAAAAGACACAACAGCAGCTGCGCATCGGCCCGCATAAGAACCACGGGAAGAATAATTTACACGCTTACCCCCAACTAATTTGGCAATTACTCCGTTAAAACTTTCAACTATATTACTTGTGCAATTATGAATTAAACTTCTAGATTGATATGACAGTCTTTTACTTAAAATTTCTACCGCGTCCATTAATCCGCATCCAACAATTGCTGGAAGTAACCCAACAGGTTCTATTCGACGAGTGTCAGGTCTACAAAAATACTCCTTGCAATGTTGGTGATTACCAAATACGTGTTGTGGACCATTTAGGATATCTTCACTAAGATTTTTTATTTTTCTTCGAGTGACTGATTTTGATCCCCCCAATATTTAATCGCGCATTTTACACCCGTTCTTAAACGCAAATACCTTTCTTTTAGGAATTTCCGCAATTCGCAAGGATACTTAGTGTCTTTCGACAATTTCTCCAAGCTATTGCAGTAGTTTCGTAAAAGATGATTTTTGCATTCAATTTTCTCTACTATTAAATTATCGTACGGACGCGAATCTAATATTTTTTTATAAGTACTGGAATCGCCGTCTGCTACAAATTTATTATAAATTACACCGTGATCAACAAAGGAACGTTTAAACCCCTCAACTATAATGGTCGATTCCATCCCGGTAGATGATCCTGAATAATTCTTGAAACAATGGTGTTCCGGGGGCTGACTGTTGTTCTTTGCGGCTCGTGCACAGACTACGCAGTATTTATTTTTAACTCCAAAAAACAATACTTTATTAGTTTTAATGCCAATTATCGCAGCTGCGCCGGATAAGGCGGAAAAATTCTTACCATAAGATCTCTTGCTCCAACAACCGTCAACAGCAACAGATATTAATGGTCTACCATTTTTATCAACACTACCTATAGACACTGCGTACTCCGCTTCTTCCTTGACAGCTTCTGCCATGGAATGTGCTGCTGTCTTTTCCCACCAATCGCAAACCGTATTATTAATTTCATTGTACAATGAAGGTGACATGATTGGTAGGGCTACTGCGGCACTTAATGTTTTTAACTGAGAGTAGCTCCCACCAGATGATATGATACCAGACACAATTTGATGATTCACTTCCATGCTATCTTCTTTCTTTTCAACCAAACACACAGTAAATTTCATATTACACATACTACATTTTATGATGAGTTTTGAGTCCAGACCAACTTTTACTTCACCTATTATACTGAGGTAACTTAACTTACAATCCATTGGACCGTGGTCCCCTATGGCCTGAAGAGCTTTAAAAAAAAAAGAAATATCCACTACTCTACGCCCAACTTCCACTTCATCCACCTTTCCCTCTTGACGGTTGTCAATAACTAGTTCCTGTAAAGAAAGATAATGGCTTGATTTTTTTTATAAAAAATAATTCAAAAGGGCCATATGGGCCAAATTTCTTCAAACATAGCTAAGAACTCCCTTAGAATACATCTTTGAAACACATAACACTAGATCAAAATCTTAAACGTTTTTATCAGTCTTCGTCAATTATGAAAATGAATAAATAAACATAATAAAAAACTGGTTGCTTGTAAAGTCGGTTTAGGACGATAATTTTACCGGATAATGTCATAATATTATTCTCCATCGCTTGTACTGCGCTCTCGCTTGACCCTAGCGTGACATAATGTGACACTTTTTTGTGCGTGTTGCCGGTGTTCATCGATTTATAAGACGTTATCACGTCATAAATTTAATAAATCCGACTATATGCATAAAAACTCAAAAGGTAAAAAGAAAACAAGTCTACGGTCTTGAATTATGTTACATTAACATAAATAAGAACACTATTGTAATAAATCGAATTCAACAGTTGAGACCCATTGAAATCCTCACAGGCTCGAAGATATTCCTGACTAGCTAAATATTTCTTTAGAAATAGGCCCCGACTGCTAAATACGCTATATTACAATGGTGTTGTTATTTATTTTTATTAAATATTTTTATTACACGTTTTAATTTTTTTAATCTGTCGGGTTTTAACATTTTTATTGTTTATTTATTTATATTCATAACTGACGAAGACAAATTATAAAAGTGCAAAAGAATTCATACAATATTATGTTCGTGATGAACAGAAATTATAAATTTGCTTTACGCTATACGTATTGGTTTTTTATGGCGTCACTTATTCTATGTCACTCGGGCTTAGAAGACAATTCTAATGATACTAAAAACATTAAAATCGGTTCAATAATTTTGAACTTATCGTGCCACAAAGATATATTACTTAGTATACATACATACATACGTACACCAGTCGCGTAAAAGATAATATTTTACAAAAAAAAATCTTGATTTTGGTAAAATACGAGATTTGAACGTGAATTTTCTTTTGAGAAAGTAATTGAGAAGTATGTGTTTGTCTCACAATGAAAATAATAAATATTGCAAAAAAAAAACTGTAGGTACTGAGATTTTGTCTTCGCCCATCACTAACTAGTTTGTTTATTTATGTAACAAGTCTACAAGAATTACGTATAACAACTTACCTCTATACAGCGCGTAGCAGTGTTGCTCGGAGTCTCAGCCTGAAGGTTTTCTTCATTTTCAGTACTGGAAATATTATTCATCAATATCCACTTTTTATTTATTTTGTAATTTTTGTACAACCCTACGCCAGGCACGGCGCGCCTCTTTGGTGGTAGGTATGTCGACGAAGCCGCGCGCGCGCCTGTGCAATTTCTGATAGGAAACATACCTACTTCCACTTCCACATATTTAGACATGATGAACATGAAAACTAATAATACTGTAACTAATAATAGTGTAAGCAAACTCATTGCTTTGAAATACACAAATATATGAAAACTAATACTATATTATGTAATAAAATTTATTATTATAAAAATTGTTCCTATAGAAATTGACTTTATTACTTATATAGATATTGAAATTACGTAATTATTACCTACTGGACATTGTAATTTTTCTTCTTAGACTGACATACCTAATTGTGTACCTATCTAATTACATGTCAAATCAATATTTACATGCTGTTGTAGGTATATGTCTGAATCAGGCGATCTAAATCATTGTACCTATTTGATTTGTAATGTACCTACCCTGTTCAAAATGCAAATAGATTATATTATTATTACTACTAAGACATGATAAGCATACACACAAATAAAAGTTATAAAACTAGGATTTTTACTTGACACTAACACAAATCTAGTAATTTTTTTCTAGGTATTTAGGACAAGACGTAGTCAAGTAGGCAGGTAAATAAATAAATAGGGAGGAACTTACATTTTATTCCGAGATCTTTTGGCTTTCACGTTTTTATAATGCGTACTAAATTTTCTTTTCGCTGGCATGGCACTCAGCAAATTATCCTGCGAAAAGAGACCCTCGATTATCAATTACGTTTATGATACCTATTGCCTTTATCATGTTGAAAAATCTATGTATGTCGTGCAGACAAAACTATATACCCCGCCAGTTCATATCTCGAGAAAATAAGGTGGGCAGGGCTTTGATTGTTTCAAGCCTGAATTGATACCTACTTTACAAGGTTCATAAAATGACCTACGCAACAAAGTAAATAATTTTGTATTTCTTACGATTTATATCTAGTTCCATCATGGTTTTCTTTCAGACTTTCATTATATCGGTACTTTCTACTTACTGAAAGTAAATTAGTTATAAAAATATTGTACTTACAGTTTTTCACAAAAAACACAAATTCACAACACGTAATTTTGCTGTAGCATCCGACACGCGTGGAGTCACTTTGAAATTCTATGGCGCACTGGCGATTAGTAGCGACAACCGTGCTATCGGGACGTGCTTGAATTTCCATACATTTTTCTATAGAGAATTTACGTAAAACATATCTAGATTTTAGGGCTTTAAAAGGGGAAGTTTTTGTTTGTAAAGGTAAAAAAAAAGTACCACGTTATATTTATTGTTTTTTTCAGTGTTCAAAAAGTGTTTCTTTTTATCAATTTGTGTTGATTTATTGGGTTAAATCTGAAAAATACGAAGGCACGTTTTCGCATTTTTTCTCAATTTTGTGCGTTTGTTGACGTTTATTATATAACAACTACAGGGTTTTAAGAGTTAAAATTAGCACTAACATAATTTTTGGTCTTTCATTTTAATATATACAAATTATCGTTGTTATTAATCATATGTAAATAGGTTAAATATGAACAATCGTAACACTCTTTTCGGTGATTTTCACGATCTGGGCCCTTAAGAGAAAGCTTAAAGGATGTCTGTTGGATTCGTTATAATGTTTTTGTTGTTCCGTTTTAACGCTATAGTGTGGTAATATAAATAATAATAATAAATAAATAAATAAATTTATTTCACAAAAAAGCACTTTCACAAAACATATTACAATATTTGAGCAAGTCATGTATACTTACTTATAATAAATCTGTTGAAGTGAAAATTCTGTACATTGAAAATATCAAAAAATAAATGGCAGGGGATGTTACTAAACCGACACCGAACCCAAAAATGTGATTAAAAAAACTTTTGTCTGTCTGTCTGTTTGTTCAGGCATCACGCAAAAACTACCGGTTCGATTACGATGAAACTTGGTATAATTATTCTTTAATATCCTGGGCACCACGCTGGGTACTTATTATCCCGGAAAAGTATAATTATACAATAAAAAACAAACTTAATTTTGCGGTACGATCCCTAGACCCGATTACTGTACCAACCGCAAATAATAAGTTTGTCGTTGGTTACATCACCCGCAGTGGTGTTCACTAAGAGGCACTGCACACGGCTAAGATACTATAATATTTTATCTTAAGATACAATATCGCTCAACAGCTATAAATAATAAATCTGTAAATCTGGTGATCAAGAAAGCTATAACACGCAGGCGGAGCTGCGGGCAACAGCTAGTCTATTTAAATCTATAACTGTAGGTAGGTACACTAAACTGCCTCCAAACTCTTAGATAAAAATAAACTAAATAAGATATATATAGATAATAAATAAGATATATATATATACGCTGATTTTATCATCGTCAGCAGTCGAAAGGGTTCGCTCTCGGAATAATATTTGGATTCCTTTTTTAACATCTAAATTACTGTACTGATAATAATAAAAAAAATTAGTCATTTCTGAAATTCTTCTCACTCGATCAAGTTTAACATTAGTAGCAGTACGATATTTCATTGATGAATTGACGCGGACGGGCGCGGCGCCCTCGCCAGGCTCAAGGCTGCACGTCTCGCACACACATCCATCCTTCGAGCGCTTCTAAGTACCGCGCAAATCATGTGTTAGGGAGCAATGACCCCTCGCAGCCACTATGGCCAGTATCACTACGAAACATACCTACTTGAACATAAAATACACACTCCAATTTCTCCTTCGTACTTTACACGGGCTTAGGACCGTTGTAATACCTACTTTATTATTAACAATAGCGACTTAATGACTTTTGAACTATGTAATAATAATAATAACAAAACAGTCACATTTTTTTCTTGAGGAGCATTTACTAAAATATTTTACCTTTAATCTACAATAATACAAAAATATCATTCAAAACATAATAAAAGTACAAATATATATCTATAACAAAAAAATCAGCATGAAGAAAATCCGGAAAAAACACAAACAAATATTTTATAAATTATAGTACACTTTGACACATTATGTCAGTGTAACAAACTGAAAATGATAATATGAAAATAAGATGATAATCAAGAAAAAATATAATGTTGACCAGAGCTGGCGCCAAAAAAGCACAATTACCAACCCCGGACTTGTCGCACAGCTCCGCCTTACAGTCGTCGACAACTGTGACTACTGGTGAGGCGTCGAGCTCAAGCAGCGACGAGTTTTTCTCTCCGCCGACGTCGCCTCTACCTGTACGTCGGCAGGGGAGAGGCCGGCCACCGACTGGCTTGGGACCCCGAGGCCCTCCGGCTTCGATTACGGACCCCGCTACCGGTGGTAATGTGCACCGCATTCGATGGAACTTCGGTATGAATGAAAACGTGATGCGGGCATATTTTGTGGCTACAGAGGGGGGAACTAACCTCACTGCGTACCGTGTTCGCATGCTACCTCTGTTTCAGGTACTTGAACCAGATGTCAACGTATCGGCACAACGCCTATCGGATCAGGTGCGCGCCATACAACGCTGTCACCTGTTGGATGACGCTACACTTGAAAGGCTACGCTTAGAAGTGTGTAGTGGTATCACGCCTTCTTCATTGCAACCATTACCTGTGCCATTACAAAGTAACCGTAATGAAAGAACGCAAGAAAACATCATCTCACATGTTGGTGAAGAAGTGAGTGATGCTGCTATACCTGTAAGTACTCAATACAATGAGGAATTAAGGAGCGCTTTGGAGCGAGCGATTGGTGAGTTTCAATCTGTCCCTATTGAGTGTAGACCGCGGCTTCCGCGTTTGCCCACACATAAAAAAAACGTGGCGCTAGTGTGTGCCCTAGACTCGATGTTAACATCGTTTTTTAACAACTGCAGAAACATTACTGATGCCCATTCCATTCTGTACTGTGCAGCTGTTGCAGTATGTCGAATAGCTGGTGTTAAATTTTTTAAACAAGAAACAGCTATTCGACCAAAGCCTGCTGTACCAGCTTGGCAGTGCAGAATTGAACGGCGCATCAACGAGGCTAGGGTGCTCATTGGCAAGCTACACTGCTTCAGGACGGGCAATACACGCCCGAGAGTCATGCGCTTTGTGACCCGTGCATTCGTGGGAACTAATATTAGGCCCTGTGAATACTCTGTTCGGGTCACAGAGCGCATCGATTACCTGAAGCAGAAAGTTTATGCGTGGGCGAACCGCATAAGGCGGTACAAAAAAAGAGTGGACAGATACACTCAGAATCGCTTGTTCCAAAAAAATGAGAGGTGGGTATATAGAGGGTGGGAGCGACCTAACTCGGATGTGACTGATGGGAGTCTACCTGATGCTGTTTCTACAGTTAACTTCTGGAAAAGCATCTGGTCGACGCCCGTCAGTCATACACAGGATGCGTGGATTAGGGATGTTGAGCGGGCGTGTGAACCAATTCCAGCTATGGAACCTATAACCATATCTGAAGAAGATATTGGTTGTGCAGTTCGTTCGTTGCCAAATTGGAAATCTGCTGGACCGGACGGACTGCACAACTTTTGGTTAAAATGGTTCCGTAGCTCACACGCTTGCTTGGCATCTTGCTTCCAGTCATCCCTTGAGTCATCGTCGCTTCCAGCTTTTATGACTACCGGAGTAACCCACCTCCTATACAAATCTGGTAGTACCACAGACCCCAAAAATTATACACCTATAACTTGTCTACCTACCATATACAAACTTTTTACATCCATCCTGAGAGTAAAAATATATTCACATGTACAAAACAATAACATCTTGTCAATCTCTCAGAATGGATGTAAAAGTGGGGCACGTGGTACGAAAGAGCTCCTTATTATTGACATGGCTGTTTGCCAGCAGGTACGCCGCAACCGAAAGAACCTTGCGACATGCTGGATTGACTATAAGAAAGCGTACGATTCTGTGCCTCATACATGGCTTCGGAGGGTGCTAGAGCTGTATAAAGTTGATGCAACTCTATGCACCTTTTTGGGGTCATGTATGAGACAATGGAGTACGGTTCTTGTTTATCCAGGGTGTCGTCAGGTTCTAGGAGGTGGTGTACCAATAGGGATTGAGAGAGGTATTTTCCAGGGTGATAGTCTGAGTCCGTTGTGGTTTTGTCTAGCACTAAATCCTCTCAGTACGTTACTAGAGGGTTCAGGGTTAGGCTATCGGATGCGCAGAGGGGGTCAAATTTTGTCCCACCTTTTTTACATGGACGACCTAAAGTTATTTGCCCCTAATGGCCCCGATTTGATGGCTTTGCTAAAAGTTACTGAAACTTTTAGTAAGGCCATCAGTATGGAGTTTGGGGTAGATAAGTGTGCGGTCATGCATGTAAAAAGGGGCGGGATTGTGGAATCTGAAGGAGTCAATCTTTCAGATTTCACACGATTTGGGTCGCTCTCCGCAACCGAAACCTACAAATATCTAGGTATGTCTCAAGCTCTGTGTATTGCTGAGACTGACATGAAACAGAAGTTGCAGGATCGTTTCTTTGGCCGCCTGAAAAAAATACTGAAAAGTCTTTTATCAGGCGGTAACAAGGTGCGTGCTGTCAACGGCTGGGCCATGCCAGTCTTAGTTTACTCTTTTGGCATACTTAGATGGACTCAGACGGAGTTAGAAGCTCTGGATAGGAAGGTGCGTTGTCTATTGACTTCATATCGAATACACCACCCACGTTCGTCAGTAATGAGGTTGTATATACCACGGAAATGTGGGGGTCGAGGATTTTTAAATGCCAAGACTCTCCATAACCGTGAGATATGCAACCTTAGAGAGTATTTCCTACAGGTGGACGTGGATGTGCATCGAGATGTTGTGACAATAGACAACGGACTGACCCCGCTGTCCCTTGCGAAAGAGAACTGGCGCAAACCTGTAATATTAAGTGTATCTGATCGGAAGGAAATATGGAAGAGCAAGGAACTGCATGGTCGATTTTATCGGGCTCTAAATGGGCCCGATGTTGATTCAATAGCATCGGTATCCTGGTTACGATTTGGTGATCTCTTCGGAGAAACTGAGGGTTTTATCTGTGCAATCACTGACGAAGTCGTGATGACGAATAACTATCGGAGATTTATTGTCAAAGATGGGACGCTAGACATCTGTCGGGCATGTCATCGTCCCGGAGAATCTTTAAGACATATTATCTCTGGTTGTTCCCGTCTTGCGAACGGTGAGTATTTGCACAGACACAACCAAGTAGCCAGGATAATCCACCAGCAACTTGCTCTAAAGTATAATCTTGTCGACGTGGAGGTACCTTATTACAAGTATGTGCCCGACCCAGTTCTTGAGAACGGTCATGTCACATTGTATTGGGATCGATCTATTATCACTGATAGGACTGTTATAGCTAACAGACCTGATATAGTGATAATGGATCGATTAAAGCGCCTTGCAGTAATTGTCGATATCACTGTGCCACATGACGAGAATCTCGTGAAAGCAGAAAAAGATAAACAAATTAAATATTTAGACCTAGCTCACGAGATTGTCGACATGTGGGATGTGGATTCGGCGATTATTGTTCCGATAGTCGTATCTGCGCATGGTCTAATAGCCAAGAGCCTCGACCTCCACCTACAGAGGCTCGCGTTAGGCAGCTGGATCAAGGGCTTGATGCAGAAGGCGGTTCTGTTGAATACGGCCCGTATTGTGCGGAAGTTCCTGTCTTTGGAGCCCTAACCACCGGTAGCTTGGTCCCTGTACCCGATGCCGGTGGGTTACTGTTTTTTATATTTTTAAATGTATTTTTTTATAAATCTATTTAAAAATGTAATAAATATGTGTTAAGTGTTAATAAAGAGAATAATAATAATAAATGGCAACTCTAGACATCTGTACATACGTCATTTTCATCTATAAAATATTTTAATATTTTTATCTAAAATAATCTTGCCTCAATTTATAAAATTCATACAGATTTCAAAATATTATTACCAAAAAGTTCATTATATATTATATTTCAAAATTTATTACAAGAATCACAACAACAACAAAATCTACAAATATGAAACGAAGCTTTGACAAACGTCAACCATCAAAATATCAAAAATTGTTTCGAAAAAATTAACAGGATGAATTATGAATAATGTATAAAGATGATAACAAGAGCCAGGAGTAAGAATGCACACCCAACACCCCCGGACTCATCACTTAGCTCCGCCTCGCAAGCGCTGGACCGCACACCTGCGACACAAGTGCTTGCTGAGGCGTCGAGCTCATCGTCAAGTGACGAGTATTTTTCCCCGCCGACGTCGCCAACACCTGTACGCCGGCGAGGGAGAGGCCGGCCGCCGAGCAGTTTGGGACCCCGAAGCCTACCAGCTTCGAGTAGGGTCCCCACTACCGGTGGTATTGTGCACCGCATGCGATGGACTTCATCCATCAATGAAAATGTCATGCGGGCATATTATGAGGCTACAGATGGGGAAACCAACCTGACTGCATACCGTTCAAGGATGCTCCCTTTGTTTCAGGCTCTTGAACCAACAATAACCGTTGCCGTACAACGACTATCGGATCAAGTGCGGGCTATCCAACGATGCAAGTTGCTGGATCAACCTGTGCTTGATCGACTTCGCCTGGAAGTGTTATCTACTCGACCAGCTCCAGCGTTAACGAGTGCACCATCATCTGCTACACACACGGTTGCAACTAGTGCCACTTTAGTTGAGACCGTGCTCGACGCGGGAGATGATACGAGTAATATATCTATCCAGGTAAGCGAGCAATTAAGGAGTACTTTGGAGGATGTGATCTCTCAGTATAGGTTTGCACCTAATTCTAGGCCACGGCTACCACGCTTGCCCATGCATAGACGAAATCTGGCGTTGATGGGAGCCCTGAATGCGTTGCTAGATCCGTACTTACGGACAAGCAATGATTTGCTAGATACCCACTCGATTCTTTACTGTGGAGCTATTACCGCTTGTCGTGTTGCACGCGTTAAATTCCCTGAATTTAACCGTACACCACGATCGGGTGGTGTGCCCGTATGGCAGGCAAGAATCGAGCGACGTATCGGCACATTTAGGACTCTCATTGCGAAGCTTATCTGTTTTAGCCGGGGAAATAATCGTCCACGGGTCATGCGTTTCGTGACTCAGGCATTCGCTGGGACCGGTATTAGCTCCCAGCAATACTTAGCTAATGTCACGGAACGTATTGACTTTCTAAAGCAGAAAGTATATGCATGGGCGAGTCGTATTCGTCGCTATAGAGAGCGTGTAGACAGATACTGGCAGAATCGTATCTTCCAAAGTGACCAAAGGAAGGTGTACCGAGAGTGGGAGGGAACTGGACAACGTTTGAGCGACGGACAACTGCCCGATGCTCGCGCCATGAATCAATTTTGGCGTGACATATGGTCGATGCCCGTCGAACATTCGGAGGGTGATTGGATCCGTGTTGTCGAGCGTGAATGCGATAACATCGAGCCCATGGAGTCTATTACAATAAACTCCGAAGACGTTAGTTGCGCAATACGTACGGCACAGAACTGGAAAAGTCCTGGGCCGGACGGATTGCACAACTTTTGGATCAAGTGGGTTCGAAGCTCGCATGAACGCTTGGCAACACAGTATCAAGAAGCCCTCGAGTCTGGTTCCTTACCCGCTTTTATGACCACTGGCATCACCTTCCTGCTCCATAAATCAGGTAGTACCACGGAACCTAAAAACTATAGACCTATCACTTGCTTACCTACTATCTACAAGCTCCTTACATCTATTCTGAGAACTAAAATAAATTCACATATAATGTCAAATAACATCTTAGATAGTGCTCAGAATGGATGTAGGGCTGGGTCACGTGGTACTAAGGAGCTACTCCTTTTTGACATGACCATTAGCCAACAAGTTAGGCGGAGTAGGGGCGCCCTCTCTACTGCCTGGATTGACTACAAGAAGGCCTATGATTCGGTGCCTCATTCATGGCTGGGGAGGATTTTAGAGTTGTATAAAATTAATCCGACTCTTAAATCCTTCTTAGTCTCATGTATGGGGCAGTGGACCACAGTACTTCGTCAACCAGGTAGTGGTGAGTGCGCTTCTGGTCCGCATGACTTGATAAGGATTGAGCGTGGTATATTCCAGGGCGACAGTTTGAGTCCATTGTGGTTCTGTTTAGCACTGAATCCACTTAGCACATTGCTGAAGGATTCAGGGCTAGGCTATCGGTTTCGTAGAGGGGGTGAGGTTATTTCTCACCTGATGTATATGGATGACCTCAAACTGTTCACACTGAAGCACCAAGATTTAGTGACATTACTAAAAACTACGGAAGTTTTTAGTAATGCCATTAAGATGGAGTTCGGTGTTGATAAGTGTGCGATTATGCATGTACAGCGGGGGAAGGTTGTAAATTCACCGAATTTACAACTTTCTGAGATAATAACTCTCAGATCTCTCTCCGAGACCGAAACATACAGATACCTAGGTATGTTAGAGTCATTGGGTATAGCGGTAGAGGACATTAAGAAATCGGTGAAAGAACGTTTTTTTGGCCGCCTGACAAAAGTTCTTAACAGTTTTTTGTCCGGCGGTAACAAAATACGGGCTTTCAACGGTTGGGTGATACCTTTATTGTTATACTCCTTTGGCATACTTAGGTGGACTCAAACGGAATTAGACGCCCTGGATAGGCGAGTCCGTCAACAACTGACATTGCATCGAATGTTACACCCACGATCTTCTGTCATGAGACTGTACATTCCGCGGAAGTGGGGGGGTCGAGGCTTTTTGAATGCCAAGAACCTCCACAACCGTGAAGTGTGCAGTCTGAGAGATTACTTTCTACAGAACGGGTCTGACATTCATTGCGATGTCGTGATGGTTGACAAGGGCCTGACACCTCTTTCCTTGGCTAACGAGAACTGGCGTAAACCAAAGGTGCTAGGTACTGAAGACCGTAGGGACGTATGGAAGAGTAAGGAGCTACACGGGCGGTTCTACCGGGTCTTAACAGGACCCGACGTAGACCTGCTCGCTTCGGTGAACTGGCTGCGTTTTGGGGACCTCTTTGGGGAAACTGAAGGTTTTGCCTGTGCAATTGCAGATGAGGTTATCAAGACGAACAACTATCGGAAATACATCATGAAGGACGGTACGGTCGACATTTGTCGAGCATGCCACCGTCCTGGTGAATCACTTCGCCATATTATTTCCGGTTGTTCGTATCTTGCTAACACCGAGTACTTGCATAGGCACAATCAAGTAGCCAGGATCATCCACCAGCAACTTGCTCTTCAATATGGCCTTATTGAGTTTGAAGTACCGTACTATAAGTATACACCAGTGCCAGTTCTTGAGAATGGTCGTGCATTGCTCTACTGGGACCGATCAATCATCACGGACAGGACTATTGTTGCAAATAGGCCCGATATCGTGTTGGTTGATCGGACCCAGCGTCGGGCAGTGCTCGTCGATATCGCCGTCCAGCATGACGAAAATCTCGTGAAGGCAGAGAAGGACAAACTTAGTAAATACCTTGATCTGTCCTTCGAGATAACCGCCATGTGGGACGTAGACTCGACGATCATTGTCCCGGTGGTTGTTTCGGCAAACGGATTAATAGCGAAGAGTCTCGATCAACATCTCAAGAGACTCTCGTTAGATTGTTGGATCAAGAGTCAGATTCAGAAGGTTGTTATCCTCGACACGTGCCGTATTGTTAGGAGGTTTCTTAGTCTGTAGCCTCCACCGCCGGTAGTTTGGGTCCTACTCCGCTACTGGTGGGTCACTATTTTTTATATTTTTAAATGTATTTGTTTTTTTTTTTATAAATGTATTTAAAAATGTATAAAATAAGAATGTAAAGGAATAAACGAAATAATAATAATAATAATAATATCTTTACCAAATATACTACATTTTTTTGCTGAAAATGACGTCTGTCATACTGAAAAGCCTAATATAATAACAAACAATAAACTTGAAACATGTTGACTAGAGCTCGTACCAGGGCACAAACTGCACAATTACCAACCCCGGACTCGTCGCAAAACTCCGCCTCACATTCGCCGGAAACCGTGGCTGATGGTGAGGCGTCGAGCTCAAGTAGCGACGAGTTTTTCTCTCCACCGACGTCGCCTCCACCTGTACGTCGGCAGGGGAGAGGCCGGCCACCGACTGGCTTAGGACCCCGAGGCCCTCCGGCTTCGATTAGGGACCCCGCTACCGGTGGTAATGTGCACCGCATTCGATGGAGTCTCTCTATGAACGAAAACGTGATGCGGGCATATTTTGTGGCTACAGAGGGAGGAATTAACCTCACTGCGTACCGTGTCCGCATGCTGCCCCTGTTTCAGGTACTTGAACCAGATGTCAACGTAACAGCACAACGCCTATCGGATCAGGTGCGCGCCATACAACGCTGTCATCTGTTGGATGACGCCGCACTTGAGAGGCTACGCTTAGAAGCATGTAACAGTATCATCCCTTCTTCATTACATAGTAACCGTAACTCCACTACAGTAGAAAATGAAATACCTCCCGTCTTAACAGTTAATGAAGAAGTAAATGATGCTGCTACATCTGTAAGTATCCAATGCAATGATGAATTAAGGAGCGTTTTGGAACAAGCGATTGGTGAGTTTAGATCTGTCCCTATTCAGTGTAGACCGCGGCTTCCACGTTTGCCTACGCATAGAAAAAATATAGCGCTAGTGTGTGCCCTAGACTCGATTTTAAAATCTTATTTTCTCAATTGTGATGATCTCACTGATGCGCATTCAATCCTGTATTGTGCGGCTGTTACAGTATGTCGAGTAGCTGGTGTTAAATTTAATAAGCAAAAATCAGCTGCTCGACCAAGACCTACAGTACCAGCTTGGCAATGCAGGATTGAACGTCGCATTACCGAGGCTAGGGTGCTCATAGGCAAGCTACACTGCTTCAGGACGGGCAATACACGCCCGAGAGTCATGCGCTTCGTGACCCGGGCATTCGCGGGAACTAACGTGAGTCCCCGTGAATACTCTGTACGGGTCACGGAGCGCATTGATTTCCTGAAGCAGAAAATCTATGCGTGGGCAAACCGTATAAGGCGATATAAAAAGAGAGTAGACAGATATACACAAAATCGCTTGTTCCAAAAAGACGAGAGGTGGGTATACAGAAGGTGGGAGCGACCTGATTCAGATGTGACTGATGGGAGTCTACCTGATGCTGATGCTACAGTTGCCTTTTGGAAAAGCATTTGGTCGACACCCGTCAGTCATACGCAGGGTGGGTGGATTGGGGATGTAGAGCGGGCGTGTGAACCAATACAAGCTATGGAACCTATAACCATATCTGAAGATGATATTGGTTGTGCAGTTCGTTCGTTACCAAATTGGAAATCAGCTGGACCGGACGGACTGCACAACTTTTGGCTAAAATGGTTCCGTAGCTCACACGCCTGCTTGGCATCTTGCTTTCAGTCATCCCTTGAGTTAGCGTCGCTTCCATCTTTTATGACTACCGGAGTTACTCACCTTCTTTATAAATCTGGTGGTACCACAGACCCCAAAAATTACAGACCCATTACTTGTTTACCAACTATATACAAACTTTTTACATCTATTCTGAGAGTCAAAATGTATTCACATATAGAAAACAACAATATATTGTCCATCTCTCAGAATGGATGTAAAAGTGGGGCACGTGGTACTAAAGAGCTCCTTATTCTTGACATGGCTGTTTGTCAGCAGGTACGCCGCAACCGAAAGAACCTTGCGACATGCTGGATTGACTACAAAAAAGCGTATGATTCTGTACCTCATACATGGCTTCTAAAGGTGCTGGAGTTGTATAAAATTGATGCAACTCTGTGCACCTTTTTGAGGTCATGTATGAGACAATGGAATACGGTTTTGGTTTATCCAGGATGTCGTCAGATTCTAGGAGGTGGTGTACCAATAGGGATCGAGAGAGGAATATTCCAGGGCGATAGTCTGAGTCCGTTATGGTTTTGTCTAGCACTGAATCCTCTCAGTACGCTACTAGAGGGTTCAGGGTTAGGCTATCGGATGCGGAGAGGGGGTCAAATTTTATCCCACCTTTTTTACATGGATGACCTAAAGTTATTTGCCCCTAATGGCCCCGAATTGATGGCTTTACTAAAAGTTACTGAAACTTTTAGTAAGGCTATCAGTATGGAGTTCGGGGTAGATAAGTGTGCGGTCATGCATGTGAAAAAGGGCGGGATTGTGGAATCTGAAGGAGTCAGTCTTTCGGATTTCACACAATTTGAGTCGCTCTCCGCAACCGAAACCTACAAATATCTAGGTATGTCCCAAACTCTGTGTATTGCTGAGATTGACATGAAACAGACGTTGCAGGACCGTTTCTTTGGCCGCCTGAAGAAAGTATTGAAAAGTCTCTTGTCAGGCGGTAACAAGGTACGGGCTGTTAACGGCTGGGCCATGCCAATCTTAGTATACTCTTTTGGCATACTTAGATGGACTTAGACCGAATTAGAAGCTCTGGATAGAAAGGTACGTTGTCTATTGACTTCATACCGAATGCACCACCCACGTTCGTCAGTAATGAGGTTGTATATCCCACGGAAATGTGGAGGTCGAGGATTTTTAAACGCTAAGAGTCTCCATAACCGTGAGATATGCAACCTTAGAGAGTACTTCTTGCAGGTGGATGTGGGTCTGCATCGAGATGTCGTGGCAATTGATAACGGACTGACCCCACTCTCCCTAGCTAAAGAGAACTGGCGCAAACCGGTAATACTAGGTGTATCTGATCGCAAGGAAATATGGAAGAGCAAAGAGCTTCACGGTCGTTTTTATCGGGCTCTACACGGGCCCGATGTTGATTTTACAGCTTCCGTATCCTGGTTACGTTTCGGTGATCTCTTTGGAGAAACTGAAGGTTTCATCTGTGCAATCACTGACGAAGTTATGATGACGAATAACTATCGGAGATTTATTGTCAAAGATGGGACGCTAGACATCTGTCGGGCATGTCATCGTCCCGGAGAATCTTTAAGACATATTATCTCTGGTTGTTCCCGTCTTGCGAACGGTGAGTATTTGCACAGACACAACCAAGTAGCCAGGATTATCCACCAACAACTTGCTCTAAAATATAACCTTGTTGACTTAGAGATACCTTATTACAGGTATGTGCCCGACCCAGTTCTTGAAAATGGCCATGCTACATTGTATTGGGATCGGTCTATTATCACTGATAGGACTATTATAGCCAACAAACCAGATATAGTGATAATAGATCGATTAAAACGCCTTGCAATAATTGTCGATATCACTGTGCCGCATGACGAGAATCTCGTGAAAGCAGAAAAAGATAAACAAATTAAATATTTGGACTTAGCTCACGAGATTGTCGACATGTGGGATGTGGATTCGGCGATTATTGTTCCGATAGTCGTATCTGCCCATGGTTTAATAGCCAAGAGCCTCGACCACCACCTACAGAGGCTCGCGTTAGGCAGCTGGGTCAAGGGCTTGATGCAGAAGGCGGTTCTGTTGGATACGGCCCGTATTGTGCGGAAGTTCCTATCTCTGGAGCCCTAATCACCGGTAGCTTGGTCACTGTACTCGATACCGGTGGGTCACTATTTTTTATATTTTTAAATATATTTGTGTTTTTTATAAGTTTATTTAAAAATATAGTAAATATGTAATAAAATGTAATAAAGGGAATAATAATAATAACTAAATAATAACTGCCAGATGCTCACACCATGAATCAATTTTGGCGTGACATATGGTCGGTGCCCGTCGAACATTCGGAGGGCGACTGGATCCGTGTCGTCGAGCGTGAATGCAGTATCATCGAACCCATGGAGTCTATTACCATAGACTCCGAAGATGTTAGTTGTGCAATTCGTAAGGCCCCGAACTGGAAAAGTCCTGGGCCGGATGGATTGCACAACTTTTGGATAAAGTGGGTTCAGAGCTCGCATGAACGCTTGGCAACACAGTATCAAGAAGCCCTCGAGTCTGGTTCCTTACCCGCTTTTATGACCACTGGCATCACCTTCCTGCTCCATAAATCAGGTAGTACCACGGAACCTAAAAACTATAGACCTATCACTTGCTTACCTACCATCTACAAGCTCCTTACATCCATTCTGAGAAGTAAATTAAATTCACACATAATGTCTAACAATATTTTAGATAACGCTCAGAATGGATGTAGGGCTGGGTCACGTGGTACTAAGGAGCTACTCCTTATTGACATGGCCATTAGCCAACAGGTCAAGCGGAGTAGGGGCGCCCTCTCTACTGCCTGGATTGACTACAAGAAGGCCTATGATTCGGTGCCTCATTCATGGCTGAGGAGGATTTTAGAGTTGTATAAAATTAATCCGACTCTTAAATCCTTCTTAGTCTCGTGTATGGGGCAGTGGACCACAGTCCTTCGTAAACCAGGTAGTGGTGGGTACGCCTCTGATTCGCATGACTTGATAAGGATTGAGCGTGGTATATTCCAGGGCGACAGTTTGAGTCCATTGTGGTTTTGTTTAGCACTGAATCCACTTAGCACATTGCTGAAGGATTCAGGGCTAGGCTATCGGTTTCGTAGAGGGGGTGAGGTTATTTCTCACCTGATGTATATGGATGACCTCAAACTATTCACACCGAAGCACCAAGATTTAGTGACATTATTAAAAAACTACGGAAGTTTTTAGTAATGCCATTAAGATGGAGTTCGGTGTTGATAAGTGTGCGGTTATGCATGTACAGCGGGGGAAGGTTGTAAATTCACCGAATCTACAACTTTCTGAGATAATAACTCTCAGATCTCTCACCGAGACCGAAACATACAAATACCTAGGTATGTCAGAGTCATTGGGTATAGCGGTAGAGGATATTAAGAAATCGGTGAAAGAACGTTTTTTTGGCCGCCTGACAAAAGTTCTTAACAGTTCTTTGTCCGGTGGTAACAAAATGCGGGCTTTCAACGGTTGGGTGATACCTTTATTGTTGTACTCCTTTGGCATACTTAGGTGGACTCAAACGGAACTAGACGCCCTGGATAGGCGAGTCCGTCAACAACTGACATTGCATCGAATGTTACACCCACGATCGTCTGTCATGAGACTGTACATTCCACGGAAGTGGGGGGGTCGAGGCTTTTTGAATGCCAAGAACCTCCACAACCGTGAAGTGTGCAGTCTCAGGGATTACTTCCTACAGAATGGATGTGACATTCATTGCGATGTTGTGAAAGTTGACAAGGGCCTTACACCTCTTTCCTTGGCTAACGAGAACTGGCGTAAACCAAAGGTGTTAAGTACTGAAGACCGTAAGGACGTATGGAAGAGCAAGGAGCTACACGGGCGGTTCTACCGAGTCTTAACAGGACTCGATGTAGACCTGCTCGCATCGGTGAACTGGCTGCGTTTTGGGGACCTCTTTGGGGAAACTGAAGGTTTTGCCTGTGCAATTGCAGATGAGGTTATCAAGACGAACAACTATCGGAAATACATCATGAAGGACGGTACGGTCGACATTTGTCGAGCATGCCACCGTCCTGGTGAATCACTTCGCCATATTATTTCCGGTTGTTCGTATCTTGCTAACACCGAGTACTTGCATAGGCACAATCAAGTAGCCAGGATCATCCACCAGCAACTTGCTCTTCAATATGACCTTATTGAGTCTGAAGTACCGTACTATAAGTACACACCAGTGCCAGTTCTTGAGAATGGTCGTGCATTGCTCTACTGGGACCGATCAATCATCACGGACAGGACTATTGTTGCCAATAGGCCCGATATCGTGTTGGTTGATCGGACCCAGCGTCGGGCAGTGCTCGTCGATGTCGCCGTCCCGCATGACGAGAATCTTGTTAAGGCAGAGAAGGACAAACTTAGTAAGTACCTTGATCTGTCCTTCGAGATAACTGCCATGTGGAACGTAGACTCGACGATCATTGTCCCGATGGTCGTTTCGGCAAACGGACTAATAGCTAAGAGTTTCGATCAACACCTCAAGAGACTCTCGTTAGATTGTTGGATCAAGAGTCAGATTCAGAAGGCTGTTATCCTCGACACGTACCGTATTGTTAGGAGGTTTCTCAGTCTGTAGCCTCCACCGCCGGTAGTTTGGGTCCTACTCCGCTACTGGTGGGACACTATTTTTTATATTTTTAAATGTATTTGTGTTTTTTATAAATCTATTTAAAAATGTATAAAATAAGAATGTTATTGAATAAACGAAATAATAATAATACACTGAACTACAACTGACTGCGAGCTATTTACAAATAAAATCAAACTTACTTACCTATTTACAGTTTATTTACACTAATTTACAATTCTCTGTACCGAAGTAACTGCTCGATATGGAGTCCTTTCCTTTCGATACACAAACGTGCACGTGTTAATTGATTGTCTTTCAACTTGTTCGATGTGTCTCTATCACTTTTCACAATATCAAAAGCGTCCACTATCGCACTGCGTAGTTCTTCGCGGGTTTGATGACTTCCATTTGGGAATAATCATTCAAACGTCCTCGGGCTTGTGCATGTAACGGTGTCCGGAACTGTCCGTGGTCGAGTAAGCGCTGGGTTGCAGCCAAGATGGTCCCGCGTGTCGGCACTTGAGGATCACTGACTCCTCGTAGCCGTAACGCATTTAAGTGCTCCGGCTGGGAGTACAATCGCCTAGCCTCTTGTAGGTTGTGGTTAGCAATGGCATACAATTGTACCATTGCTAGATACTCCACGTTCGAATATTCGTACTGACGACTCATTTTACTAACTGACACACACGATTACGCTACAGACACCCACGCTGTCACGAGGTGTACTGGACAGGCGAGCCGCAGCCCGCAGTGTCGGCGAGGTGGGGGCCGGCGGCGGCGTACGCTTGCTTTGTGCCAGTGCATTGTTGAATGAAAACGAACTGTACCGTAACTACCGTTGTAAAACTTAAGTATTTAAGAGAGTGAGTCCACTACAACGGGTTCTCATTTGATGTCTAGAAACTAAAAATATTTTTTTAGATTTCTAAAAAAAATGTGTTTGTTGTTCAAAGTAATGCTGCCAGTTGGTTCAAAACTTATTCCGAAAGCGAACCCTTGCGTAGTGCTGACGGTAATAAAATCAACGTGTACATATATAGATAATAAATAAAATAAATAATAATGGCAACACTGCTAAGAACAAGTCACACTTTTTTCTTACTCTCAATTTTATTCAAATATTTTACGTATAAATACTAATATAATTTCGACCAATACCATTTTAAATCAATATACACATATTTCGAAATAGAAAAGAAAAACATAAAAAAAATCAAGAACATGAAATATCCAGAAAATCTAAAACCATTGACAGTTTGACATAATATATACTGTCACTGTGCTACATGCATAATGAGTGAAAATAAATTAAATCAAGAAAAAACAAAGAGAAGAAGTAAAAGGAATGTTGACCAGAGCACGTGCCAAGCAAACAGCACTTACACCATCCCCGGACTCGTCGCACAGCTCCGCCTCACAGTCGCCGACAATTGTGGCTACTGGTGAGGCGTCGAGCTCAAGCAGCGATGAGTTTTTCTCCCCACCGACGTCGCCTCCACCTGTACGTCGGCAGGGGAGAGGCCGGCCACCGACTGGCTTAGGACCCCGAGGCCCTCCGGCTTCGATTAGGAACCCCGCTACCGGTGGTAAATGCACCGCATTCGATGGAGTCTCTCTATGAACGAAAACGTGATGCGGGCATATTTTGTGGCTACAGAGGGAGGAGTTAACCTCACTGCGTACCGTGTCCGCATGCTGCCCCTGTTTCAGGTACTTGAACCAGATGTCAACGTAACAGCACAACGCCTATCGGATCAGGTGCGCGCCATACAACGCTGTCATATGTTGGATGACGCCGCACTTGAGAGGCTACGCTTAGAAGCATGTAACAGTATCATCCCTTCTTCATTACATAGTAACCGTAACTCCACTACAGTAGAAAATGAAATACCTCCCGTCTTAACAGTTAATGAAGAAGTAAATGATGCTGCTACATCTGTAAGTATCCAGTGCAATGATGAATTAAGGAGCGTTTTGGAACAAGCGATTGGTGAGTTTAGATCTGTCCCTATTCAGTGTAGACCGCGGCTTCCACGTTTGCCTACGCATAGAAAAAATATAGCGCTAGTGTGTGCCCTAGACTCGATTTTAACATCTTATTTTCTCAATTGTGATGATCTCACTGATGCGCATTCAATCCTGTATTGTGCGGCTGTTACAGTATGTAGAGTAGCTGGTGTTAAATTTAATAAGCAAGAATCAGCTGCTCGACCAAGACCTACAGTACCAGCTTGGCAATGCAGGATTGAACGTCGCATTACCGAGGCTAGGGTGCTCATAGGCAAGCTACACTGCTTCAGGACGGGCAATACACGCCCGAGAGTCATGCGCTTCGTGACCCGGGCATTCGCGGGAACTAACGTGAGTCCCCGTGAATACTCTGTACGGGTCACGGAGCGCATTGATTTCCTGAAGCAGAAAATCTATGCGTGGGCAAACCGTATAAGGCGATATAAAAAGAGAGTAGACAGATATACACAAAATCGCTTGTTCCAAAAAGACGAGAGGTGGGTATACAGAAGGTGGGAGCGACCTGATTCAGATGTGACTGATGGGAGTCTACCTGATGCTGATGCTACAGTTGCCTTTTGGAAAAACATTTGGTCGACATCCGTCAGTCATACGCAGGGTGGGTGGATTGGGGATGTAGAGCGGGCGTGTGAACCAATACAAGCTATGGAACCTATAACCATATCTGAAGATGATATTGGTTGTGCAGTTCGTTCGTTACGAAATTGGAAATCAGCTGGACCGGACGGACTGCACAACTTTTGGCTAAAATGGTTCCGTAGCTCGCACGCCTGCTTGGCATCTTGCTTCCAGTCATCCCTTGAGTTAGCGTCGCTTCCATCTTTTATGACTACCGGAGTTACTCACCTTCTTTATAAATCTGGTGGTACCACAGACCCCAAAAATTACAGACCCATTACTTGTTTACCAACTATATACAAACTTTTTACATCTATTCTGAGAGTCAAAATGTATTCACATATAGAAAACAACAATATATTGTCCATCTCTCAGAATGGATGTAAAAGTGGGGCACGTGGTACTAAAGAGCTCCTTATTCTTGACATGGCTGTTTGTCAGCAGGTACGCCGCAACCGAAAGAACCTTGCGACATGCTGGATTGACTACAAAAAAGCGTATGATTCTGTACCTCATACATGGCTTCTAAAGGTGCTGGAGTTGTATAAAATTGATGCAACTCTGTGCACCTTTTTGAGGTCATGTATGAGACAATGGAATACGGTTTTGGTTTATCCAGGATGTCGTCAGATTCTAGGAGGTGGTGTACCAATAGGGATCGAGAGAGGAATATTCCAGGGCGATAGTCTGAGTCCGTTATGGTTTTGTCTAGCACTGAATCCTCTCAGTACGCTACTAGAGGGTTCAGGGTTAGGCTATCGGATGCGGAGAGGGGGTCAAATTTTATCCCACCTTTTTTACATGGATGACCTAAAGTTATTTGCCCCTAATGGCCCCGAATTGATGGCTTTACTAAAAGTTACTGAAACTTTTAGTAAGGCTATCAGTATGGAGTTCGGGGTAGATAAGTGTGCGGTCATGCATGTGAAAAAGGGCGGGATTGTGGAATCTGAAGGAGTCAGTCTTTCGGATTTCACACAATTTGAGTCGCTCTCCGCAACCGAAACCTACAAATATCTAGGTATGTCCCAAACTCTGTGTATTGCTGAGACTGACATGAAACAGACGTTGCAGGACCGTTTCTTTGGCCGCCTGAAAAAAAGTATTGAAAAGTCTCTTGTCAGGCGGTAACAAGGTACGGGCTGTTAACGGCTGGGCCATGCCAGTCTTAGTATACTCTTTTGGCATACTTAGATGGACTCAGACCGAATTAGAAGCTCTGGATAGAAAGGTACGTTGTCTATTGACTTCATACCGAATGCACCACCCACGTTCGTCAGTAATGAGGTTGTATATCCCACGGAAATGTGGAGGTCGAGGATTTTTAAACGCTAAGAGTCTCCATAACCGTGAGATATGCAACCTTAGAGAGTACTTCTTGCAGGTGGATGTGGGTCTGCATCGAGATGTCGTGGCAATTGATAACGGACTGACCCCACTCTCCCTAGCTAAAGAGAACTGGCGCAAACCGGTAATACTAGGTGTATCTGATCGCAAGGAAATATGGAAGAGCAAAGAGCTTCACGGTCGTTTTTATCGGGCTCTACACGGGCCCGATGTTGATTTTACAGCTTCCGTATCCTGGTTACGTTTCGGTGATCTCTTTGGAGAAACTGAAGGTTTCATCTGTGCAATCACTGACGAAGTTATGATGACGAATAACTATCGGAGATTTATTGTCAAAGATGGGACGCTAGACATCTGTCGGGCATGTCATCGTCCCGGAGAATCTTTAAGACATATTATCTCTGGTTGTCCCCGTCTTGCGAACGGTGAGTATTTGCACAGACACAACCAAGTAGCCAGGATTATCCACCAACAACTTGCTCTAAAATATAACCTTGTTGACTTAGAGATACCTTATTACAGGTATGTGCCCGACCCAGTTCTTGAAAATGGCCATGCTACATTGTATTGGGATCGGTCTATTATCACTGATAGGACTATTATAGCCAACAAACCAGATATAGTGATAATAGATCGATTAAAACGCCTTGCAATAATTGTCGATATCACTGTGCCGCATGACGAGAATCTCGTGAAAGCAGAAAAAGATAAACAAATTAAATATTTGGACTTAGCTCACGAGATTGTCGACATGTGGGATGTGGATTCGGCGATTATTGTTCCGATAGTCGTATCTGCCCATGGTTTAATAGCCAAGAGCCTCGACCACCACCTACAGAGGCTCGCGTTAGGCAGCTGGGTCAAGGGCTTGATGCAGAAGGCGGTTCTGTTGGATACGGCCCGTATTGTGCGGAAGTTCCTATCTCTGGAGCCCTAACCACCGGTAGCTTGGTCACTGTACTCGATACCGGTGGGTCACTATTTTTTATATTTTTAAATATATTTGTGTTTTTTATAAGTTTATTTAAAAATATAGTAAATATGTAATAAAATGTAATAAAGGGAATAATAATAAAAAATGAAATATATAGTATTTATTATATATACAACGTGTTTCATATTAGTGTGGTCATATTTGACCCTCGTTACACATGCGCGTTGAGTTAACTATACGCAAGGACAAAATTGCAAATACAAGTTTAGTTAAAACTTTTAAGGTGTCATGTAAATTTAATTGATTTGTTCATTTAATCGATATTTTATAAACCCAACACTACCTAGGGTCAAATTTATTCGTAAGGTTCAGTCCCCTTCGATGAATCGTAAACAACTCTTATTTCATATGCTCCTGGTACAGAATACTATTTTGCAGTAATGTTAGGTTGTGGACTTTAAACAACAAAAACTTACCGATTTCATTGTGCATGTCATCCTGGTAGATAGGTAGGTACTGTGTTCCACAATAAACATAACTAACTCACTAATATCACGATACTTAGATAAACATTATTGAATTTAATAAAAAATACACTTCCTACCTAAGATACTAATAAACACTAAACTAAAAAGTAGGTACTAAAGTAACGGCTCGAAATGTTCGCCGCCTTGATCAATGCACAGTTGGGTCCGTCGCATCATGCTGGCAGTTACAACAATCCCAGCGCGGCGAGTACTTGTTCTGGGATTGGATTGAAAATGCTCGAGAATACTTCTTGCTCTAGTGGTACAACAGATGGTCTGCCTTCTGAGCGGGAACCACGGAAAGAACCAGTGTCATGTAAACGGTTCACCATTTTTCAGAAGCACTCCACAGATGGTAACCGCAGCCGTTCACCTTCGAGTCTATTGTCCACAAATATTTCTCGATAAAGGCGACGAGCTTCACGCAGACTGCCATCGGCTGCCCCGACGCAAAGTATCATTTCATAATATTCACTATTACTTAAATACGCCATGATCGATTAACACATATTACTACGTACGCCTAATATCAAAGTTTACTTGCAACTGAAAAGAAATTAGATAGTTGTAAGTGTTGCCCAAGTCCAATGTCTTATTTCCTTGAATTACGTCGTAATTTTGGTAAAAATCTAATAAAAGTACCTAGTATAAAATAATTTAGGAGATAAATAATAACATAATTATTATTTACCATAAACACCGGATATTTTCCTAAGACCTATGAAATAAAATAAAATTGTTGAATGCCAGCGCGGCGTCGCATGTATGCATGTATGCATAGTATGCATGTAAATACATTTCGAACCCATTTAAAAAAAACCGCTTCAAGATCCGTTGCGTAGTTTTCAAGAACTAAACATACATTAGAACAGATAGACGGAAAAAGCGACTTTCTTTATCCATGTAATCTAAGATTAGTAATTTATTACCAATTGCTAAAAGAACAAATATCCAGCATAAAAAAGCTAATAAAGTCCCCGTTTATGAAGAACATTGCGTTAACTTGCAACACCGGAATAATATGGTTTTTGCGGTAAAATTTACGTGTTGTGACGTGTACGTCTTTGATATATGCCGACATCGCTATTGATACCTAGTTTCTTCAAAGCGGCTCCAATCAAAAAAGTGGGCGGTTCTCTTTGTAATTTTTAGGGGTCCTTAAGATACATATTAGTGAAACTGACACCAACACCTCCTACTTTTTCTGATATCCTCGTTCAACCATACAAGTTGCCACTTTTAGCGATAATGTTTTATGAACTTTTATGCATCACATTATCATGACGAATCGAGAACCTAAGTACCTACTCTTTTTTAAAGTCGGTCAAAAATAACCAAACACCTTGCAGATCATTTACTTCATGGTAAATGAGTCGAAAGAGAGTTCACGATATGGTAGTGCAGTGACTGGCATCCACGATCTCTCTATCCCGAAACTGAATACCTACATACTACTATACCCACCAGCGTTCTCAACAGCTACATAAACTTCTACACAAACAGCAGTTGTATTTTAAATATCTGTGCGGAACCAATTTATAAAAAGTGTAAATTTAAGGAAGACAAGAACATAAATGTTTCTTCTCTTTTCTTCGACAGCAAATGCGTTGCTCCTGGTATTTGAGTAGGTTGACAACAAATTACGTGTGAGTTGTGACATTCACGACAATCACGTGATACATAAATTCATAGAAAAACTTCAAAAATAACTTTGAGTAGGCACTCTTTATTTTGACCCCAAGTTGTGATTCCGAAACTATTTTGTATGATAACTATTGATAAAGTAACTTTATCTGTTGGTTAAAATTTTGAGTAACAACGAGACTGTCCGAATCTATTTCACTGTTTGGCAAACCTACTTGAGGTCAAATCTAGAGTTCATTCTAATCATATGTTTATTTTGTAGTGCAGTCTTAGGGCTTCATTTCAATGAGCTATCGATAAAAAGGAAAATTTATCGACTACGTCATTATAAGTCAATATTTTATTAAATTAATTAAAGACCCCGCGCAATATATTATTTGGGCCCTACCCAATGCAACCTTGAGATATGACCACACTAATATGAAACACGTTGTATAATAAATAGTATTTTTGATCTAAGTCCAATGTAGGTAAAATCCTGTGTGTGTGTTTGAGAGAAATTGGCTTACTTGTATATACCTGTAATTAATAAACAAAATTAAAAGTAAATATTTATACCTACATATTAGTGAAAGAATTTTCGAAATCGCTTCAGTAGTTAAGAAGCCTATTAAATAAATATGTTAGGACAATTCACACAACGCCATCTACCTATAGTCTCAAACTAAGCAGAGCTTGTGATATGAGTACTAGATAAACTGATATCAATACTTTGTAAATACATACATATTATACATAGGAAACATCCAGACTTCGGTACAAACGTATGTGCGATCACACAAAGTTTGTCCCGACCGGGAATCGAACCAGAAGAAACTCCGGCGTCGAAAGCAGATGCACTACCGACTACACCACAGAAGCAGTCAATTAAATGTAAACTAACAAACAATCAAATGTTTCCTGATTATAATACTAGTGGTCTCCCTATGGTTGAATAGTACAACCATAGTAGTAACCTCGCGAACACCCACCCTCCTCTGCCCCCCAATAAAAAAAACTAGTAATCCCAGCGAACTTTGTTTCGCCTCAAATATAAAAAAATAAATAATAATAATAATGATAACATAACCTGGCAACACCACTACCAAGAGCCGTCAAATTTTTTCATCCTATTGTATAAATAATTTTCTAAAGTATTTACAGTTTTACATTACAATAAACAAGAAGAATAGTTAAAAAGTTTCCAAATAATTTGAAAAACCATGAAAAACTTACAGGAAGATCTTTACGATATAAACTACATTTTTTTGCTGAAAATGACGTCTGTCATATTGAAAACTGCATTTAAAATACAATAACAAACAATAAACTTGAAACATGATGACTAGAGCTCGTACCAGGGCATAAACTGCACAATTACCAACCCCGGACTCGTCGCGTAACTCCGCCTCACATTCGCCGGAAACCGTGGCTGCTGGTGAGGCGTCGAGCTCAAGTAGCGACGAGTATTTCTCTCCACCGACGTCGCCTCCACCTGTACGTCGGCAGGGGAGAGGCCGGCCACCGACCTGCTTGGGACCCCGACGCCCTCCGGCTTCGATTAGGGACCCCGCTGCCGGTGGTAATGTGCACCGCATGCGATGGACTTCTTCCATGAACGAGAACGTCATGCGGGCATATTATGCGGCTACAGAGGGAGGAATTAATCTCACTGCGTATCGCGTACGAATGCTGTCTCTGTTTCAGGTGCTCGAACCAACTGTTAACGTATCAACGCAACGTCTATCGGATCAAGTGCGGGTTATACAACGTGGTCATATGTTGGATGATGCCGTGCTTGAGAGGCTTCACTCAGATTTGCAGGGTAATCCTGGTATCACAATACCTACATCATCAGAGACACATGTTCCTACTGTTCACACACAATGTCCCACTGATGATACCAGGGTTACAGATGTAAGTACTCATTGCAATGTACAATTAGGGAGCGCTTTGGAATGTGCACTGAGGGAATATCGAAACGAAACACCTAACAAAAGACCTCGTCTACCACGTTTGCCTACGCATAAGAAAAATATAGCCCTAATGTGTGCCCTGGATTCACTACTGTCAGACTATTTTAACAGTAGTGAAAATCATAAACTTTATCAAATGATAAAGTTACTCGACCGAAATCTGTTACACCAGCCTGGCAGTATAGGATTGAACGTCGTATTGCCGAGACCAGGGTACTCATTGGGAAACTGATTTGCTTCAGGTCGGGCAATACTCGCCCTAGAGTGATGCGCTTTGTGAACCGGGCATTCTTGGGGACTAATGTTAGATCCCAAGAATTTGCTTTTCGGGTCACAGAGCGCATTGACTACCTGAAGCAGAAAGTCTATACGTGGGCAAATCGTATAAAAAGATATAAAAAAAGAGTGGACCGGTATTCCCAAAACTGCATGTTCCAAAGAGATGAGAGATGGGTCTACAGAGATTGGGAGCGATCTGATTCAAGTGTGATTGACGGGCGCCGGCCAGATGATGATGCCACCATTGCATTCTGGAGTGGCATCTGGTCGGCTCCTGTCAGCCACACAGAGAATAGTTGGATGCGGGATGTTAATCGTCTGTGTGAACCGATACAAACCATGGAACCATTAAAATTCATAGATAGTGATGTCACCAACGCAGTCCGCCTGTTACTGCACAATTTTTGGATAAAATGGTTCCGAATTCACACAGGCGGTTGGCAGCTCAATTCCAATCATGTTTGGAATCAGGATCGCTTCCCGATTTTCTAACTACTGGTATGACCCATCTCTTATACAAATCTGGTAGTGCCATAGAGCCTAAAAATTATAGACCAATTACATGCCTACCAACGGTCTATAAGCTTCTCACATCTATTTTGAGACAAAAAATAACGCGCCACATAACTGACAACAACATCATGTCAATCTCTCAAAATGGATGTAGAAGTGAGGCTCGTGGCACTAAAGAGCTCCTAATTATGGATATGGTTATTTGCCAACAGGTACGCCGTAATCGCAAGGATCTGGCGACATGCTGGATAGATTACAAGAAGGCCTATGACTCTGTGCCTCATTCATGGCTTAGGAGGGTGCTGGAGTTGTATAAGATTGATGCAACTCTATGTACCTTCTTAGGAGCATGCATGGTGCAATGGAAGACCGTCTTGTGCTATTCAGGATGCCGACAGAATTGTGGTAATGGTGGACCGATAAAGATCGACCGTGGTATATTTCAGGGCGATAGTCTGAGTCCGTTATGGTTTTGTCTGGCCCTGAATCCTCTCAGCGCTTTGCTGGAGAATTCAGGTCTAGGGTACCGGTTACGGAAAGATGGCCAGGTTTTATCTCACCTTCTTTACATGGATGATTTAAAATTACTTGCCCCAAACAGTCACCAACTGATGGAATTACTAAAGGTAACGGAAACCTTTAGTAATTCTATCAGAATGGAATTTGGCGTAGACAAGTGTGCGAGCATGCATGTGAAGAAGGGTGGGATAATGGATTCCGAAAGAATACAACTTTCGGATTCCACCCAACTTAGGTCCCTTTCGGCAACCGATACTTATAAATTAAAAAACCTGGGTATGTCACAAGCGTTAGGCATTTCAGAGACTGACATGAAACAATTATTGAGGGAACGCTTCTTTGGCCGCCTGAAAAAAGTACTTAAGAGTCTTTTATCGGGCGGTAACAAGGTGCGAGCCTACAATGGTTGGGTCATGCCAGTTTTAGTGTACTCGTTTGGCATACTCAGATGGACTCAGACAGAACTTGACGCCCTGGATCAAAAAGTCCGTACGCTACTCACTACATACCGAATGCATCATCCGCGTTCATCTGTAATGAGAATACACACCACGGAAGTGTGGGGGCCGAGGTTTTCTTAATGCTAAGACCCTTCACAACCGTGAGGTGTGTAATCTCAGGGAATACTTCCTGCGGGTGGACGAGGATTTGCATCGTGATGTTGTCGCAGTAGACAACGGATTGACCTCGCTCGGTTTGGCTAAAGAGAACTGGCGCAAACCTGTTATACTAAGTACCAATGACCGCATGGATGTATGGAAGAGTAAAGAGTTACATGGGCGTTTCTATCAGGCCCTACATGGACCTGATATTGATTTTAAATCATCCGTATCCTGGCTACGATTCGGTAATCTATTTGGAGAAACCGAAGGGTTTATCTTTGCAATTATGGACGAAGTTGTCATGACTAAGAATTACCGGAGATATATTCTGAAGGATGGTACGGTTGACATATGTCGGGCGTGCCACCGTCCTGGAGAGTCCCTTAGACATATTGTCTCTGGTTGTTCTAATTTGGCTAACGGCACACCGCCGCCTTCATCAGCGTTCCCCGCTGCCACATGCTTATGACCACTGGCGCATAAGTTAGGTACAAAACAATTTAGCGTCTTGACCACTCACTAGACTAAATCTAGTTACGCGGCTGATATGACATTACACTAAAATGTTCAGTTTTTTTGCTGTAAAAGCGATCTGCTACATGAAGTTTACAAGAAGATGTTTTTACCTTTAATTTCTATCTAATATTTAATCAAATTATATTATTAATTTCTTTCTAAACCTATTTATTTTCAATAATCATGGTATTATATTTGGATGTTTCTATCAACATGGTGTCTAAGGCTACATACGCACTATGCAGTTAGCCGCAATGCGGTCAGCCGTCCGGTGGACCGGAGGATGCGGTTGCGCTTGCGGTAAGCCGGGTGGCGGTTAACCGCACCCGCAACCGGAACGTGCGGTTAAGAAACCGTCGTGGGTTGCGGTTGGATAGACTCATTTCCAAGATGGACGTCGAAGAAGTCGCAGCTATTTACTACATTTACTCGCGTGATATTAAGAAAAAGAAACGCAGAAAAAGGTACTGGGTGCATCCTTATTTGCAAATGCGAGAGCACACTAGCACCATCCGCGTAGTGTGTATAGCAACCCTGCGGCTGGCCGCCAGTCGGGCCGCAGCGCTCAGAAAGACCGGAGCGGTCGGCGGGAAGCCGCATCGCAGTGTGTATTAAAACTACTTTCTCGTACAAATTTTTGATTCCGGTCAGCCGGACGGCTGGCCGCATTGCGGCTAACCGCTTAGTGCGTAGGTACCCTAAAGTCCGCTGATCGGTCGAACGACTGACATGAGTGTTGTCACTCTCCCTTACCATGGCGCTCAGAAGAGTTTGTCGTTATCCAATAATATCGCAGCATTCGGAATTTTCTGCGATATTATTGGTTATCGACAAACTCATCCGATGCCATGCTAATAGGAATCCTGACAATTACTTTGTTATATGTCGCCATGACAACACGATGTACCAACTTAGATATCGATAAAAAATTGCAAATGCAAAGAGGTTCAATATAATCATTATTGTAATCTTAACATAGTATAAAACAAGTGGCTTCTTGCCGTATATACCTACCTATGCCTATGCATAGATCTTTAAAACTACGCAACGGATTTTTATGCGGTTTTCACCAATAGATGAAGTGGTTCTCAAGAAAGGTTATTAGTACCTACCTACAAAGCCAGTTAAAGATATTTTTTTCTGATCTGAGAATAACGTAAATACCCATAATGTTACTTTTATATCATTCAGTTTATTACTTACCTATTAAAAGTGTCTTTTTTATCTAGCGAACTTTGCCGGCGTGAACATATTTTTAATACACATTAGCAATACGGACCTAGGCCTCATAAACTAAGCCCGCTATTTTTATATTTCAAACTTACAGTTAGGTAGGTGTCTTTTCCATTGGACTTACCAGCCTGTCCATCTACACCCGCCATATGTACTGACCTGTTTCATCAACCTCTTTTCATCCATCTTTTATACCTGCCCGAACCATCTAAGCATCCCTTTATCTAGATCACTACACACCGCATAGTTCCCGTATCACGCGGCTGTTCCTCACTTTAGCCATACTTTTCAAACTTCTCAGTTTCACTCCACACTGCATTTATTTTACTTTCATGCTTCTTCTGCCACACCCAATATTCACTACCTTACAAAAGTGTAGGAACACGCACTCCTCTACGCTCAGCCAACCGAGCCTTCTGACCGGAACTTCTGACTGTTCATAAAGTTATGCAGTTACCCAATCACTTGATGCCCTGCCATAACACTTCGTTTAATATCATCGTCATAATACCCTTTATCCCTTGTATACTTGGACCCAAAGTGCACGAACTCGTTCACTTGGTCCACTTTTTCTCCTTCAATCACCGTCACACATTTTTATACGAATTGTACAAAATGTTGAAACTGGTCAATACCCATACCAAAATCTAATCTTAATATTTTTTTTTAGCTAGAGATATCCAGGGAAATGTCCCTCTGAATAGCAACGGGTACAGTGGCGAGCGGTGTTTGCGATATTCGAACTTATAATATTTGCACAAACCAAACTGATCCTACAAATGGTTTTGGATATAACCAAGGTTATGAATTTTACTGGTGGTTGCAGAAAGTTCTGCAGTAGGCGTAAGGAACCCACAGATGTTAATATTTTTCGTCTTACTTCTTGAACGTTACTTTCCAGGGTGGTCATTGCTGCCAGCATTCTGGGAAGTATTCAGTCAGTGACGACGTCAATGAATTGTTCCACGAACTTTGTAAATATTCTAATTTTACTAAATAATACTTATTTATATGTTTATAAATAGTAAAAACGTCTTGTTTTCATAAACGACATCCACCTTTGTAACATTTTTGAAAACTGATTTTCCTAGTCGATTTATCAAATTTATCGATAAAATGTATCGACACTGTTACATCAAAAGTGGGCGGTAACTTTTTGTCTTGTCATTATAGTGTTATGATACAAACTGTATATGTACGTGTTTGTGAAAATGTTAATGTGTTATTCTTATTGTCATGTGTGAGTTTCGTAGTGGCACCCGATTGGGTTTGAGCGTCTGAGAATGTGTGCCGATGTCGATGACCCCCCCGCACCAAACATGGCAGACTTTTATGTATCGGGAAAATGCATAATGCCTTGTCCCGTCGTATACGGCGACAGCGTATACGATGACCGCGTTGGTCTATGGCTAACGGCGAGTATTTGCATAGGCATAACCAAGTAGCTAGGATTGTCCATCATAACTTGCTCGGAAGTACAAACTTGTGGATTCAGAAGTACCGTATTACAAGTATGTGCCCGACCCAGTTCTCGAAAATGATCATATCACATTGTACTGGGACCGATCTATTATCACTGACAGGACTATTGTTGCAAATAGGCCTGATATGGTGTTAGTAGATCGGTTAGAGCGCCGTGCAATAATAGTTGATATTACTATTCCGCATGACGGCAATCTCGTGAAAGCCGAAAAAGACAAACAAGTAAAGTACTTGGATTTGGCCCACGAGATTGTCGACATGTGGCATGTAAGCTCAGCTGTTATTGTACCGATAGTCGTTTCCGTGCATGGACTGATCGCCAAGAGCCTCGACCAACACCTACAGAGGCTCTCGTTAGACAGTTGGGTCAAGGGCTTGATGCAGAAAGCAGTGTTTCTCGATACGGCACGCATCGTGAGCCCTAACCACCGGTAGCTTGGTCCTTGTACCCGATGCCGGTGGGTCACTATTTTTTATATTTTTAAATATATTTGTATTTTTTATAGATTTATTTAAAAATGTATTAAATATGTATTTAAGTTAAATAAAGGAAATAATAATAATAATAGTTTCAAAAAAATGAACAGGATGAATGATGAATATGAATAAAGATGTTAACAAGAGCCAGGAGTAAGAATGCACAGCCAACACCCCCGATCTCAAAACTTAGCGTGCCTCGCAAGCTGAGGCGTCGAGCTCATCGTCCAATGATGAGTATTTTTCCCCACCGACGTCGCCAATACCTGTACGTCGGCGAGGGAGAGGCCGGCCGCCGAGCAGTTTGGGGCCCCGAAGCCTACCGGTTTCGGGTAGGGTCCCCACTACCGGTAGTATTGTGCACCGCATGCGATGGACTTCATCCATAAATGAAAATGTCATGCGGGCATATTATGAGGCTACAGATGGGGAAACCAACCTGACTGCGTACGTAAAGTACTTAAGAGTCTTTTATCGGGCGGTAACAAGGTGCGAGCCTACAATGGTTGGGTCATGCCAGTTTTAGTGTACTCGTTTGGCATACTCAGATGGACTCAGACAGAACTTGACGCCCTGGATCAAAAAGTCCGTACGCTACTCACTACATACCGAATGCATCATCCGCGTTCATCTGTAATGAGAATACACACACCACGGAAGTGTGGGGGCCGAGGCTTTCTTAATGCTAAGACCCTTCACAACCGTGAGGTGTGTAATCTCAGGGAATACTTCCTGCGGGTGGACGAGGATTTGCATCGTGATGTTGTCGCAGTAGACAACGGATTGACCTCGCTCGGTTTGGCTAAAGAGAACTGGCGCAAACCTGTTATACTAAGTACCAATGACCGCATGGATGTATGGAAGAGTAAAGAGTTACATGGGCGTTTCTATCAGGCCCTACATGGACCTGATATTGATTTTAAATCATCCGTATCCTGGCTACGATTCGGTAATCTATTTGGAGAAACCGAAGGGTTTATCTTTGCAATTATGGACGAAGTTGTCATGACTAAGAATTATCGGAGATATATTCTGAAGGATGGTACGGTTGACATATGTCGGGCGTGCCACCGTACTGGAGAGTCCCTTAGACATATTGTCTCTGGTTGTTCTAATTTGGCTAACGGCACACCGCCGCCTTCATCAGCGTTCCCCGCTGCCACATGCTTATGACCACTGGCGCATAAGTTAGGTACAAAACAATTTAGCGTCTTGACCACTCACTAGACTAAATCTAGTTACGCGGCTGATATGACATTACACTAAAATGTTCAGTTTTTTTGCTGTAAAAGCGATCTGCTACATGAAGTTTACAAGAAGATGTTTTTACCTTTAATTACATCTGAAGATGGTGGATGCTTACTCTGCAGACTCGCGAGCATATCTGGAGAGTAAGGAGCCACCACCAATACTAAAAAGTAACCTGGACGCCCCTCTTATATCACCTTCCCTTACTTTATTTTCTATGAATTTGTAGTTATTACTTAATTTAAAATTTTGTGTATATTGTAAAGGATTGTAAATGGAAGAATTATTTAAACAGTTGTCTTTAATCTGAGCCGTCAAAGATTTTTTGTTAGAATTATTTTTCTGTATATGTAGGACTCTGAAAGGGAAGGTGAGTAGTTGTTCCCAGGCCGTTGTGGAGTTCTCCCGCACGACAAGACCTATACAGCTAGTTAGATTTTGAGCCACCGATGGTCTTGCGCCGCGGGGAATCCTTTTTAGGACCGGAATGGAATTTTTCATTTCACTTAACTTTTGCCAAAAGGGAATTTCAGATACGTTATTTATTGTGTTTTGACTACCTGACACACTATTTAGGGTAGTCGTTGTAAGGCTTGAAAATACATTTTGGGCTTTGTGTAATCTGCCAAAACGTATCTTCAAGCCACGCTCGCCTTTGAAATAACGAGCCTGAGGATAAATGGGACAGTGTACTAAGTTACTTAATAATGCATTAAACTGACCTGAAAGCACTTCCGCATTAC